>CM021106.1:581616464-582207514 GCA_007115665.2 Sequoiadendron giganteum | reverse complement strand
TTGCCTCCCCTTTCTTGGTAAAAGTATATATATTATTATTTATTTGGCAGTAGGCGTAGCATGAGTCGATTATGTTTTTATATTCGGCTCACCAATTCATAAATATATGCTTAAAGATTTAGCAACTCAATGGACTAAATCCTGGCCGAATACGATTATTAATCCTAGCTGTGAATAACAAGCAAACTATTAGCCATGGTGCACAGTACATTTCCTCTTAGCTGCTGCAATCATACTTGGTGATGGTCAACGCATAAATCAGAGAGAAGTACTATTAATTTTGGAAGATTTTTGAGTTTTATTACCAGGACGCATTGAAAATAAGACATCGGCCTTTCTGTAGGTGCCGACCAAACAAGGGAGTTGAAGGGATTAATGGTTTTCGACCATGGTGCTTGGACCTGTTGACGTGCTTTTTATGACAGCGCCAGCACAGAATAAAGTTGTCCAACGGTCACTCTATTCTCTCTTGATCAAAGTGTCCCACATCCTAAGATTGCTTGAAAGTTCATGTGTTCGACTCCAAGGTTCCTTTTATCGCGAATAGACTCAGTTGGTTGATGTGTTTTGCTGGTTATTTCAAGGGGACTTACGTAGTTGTTCAACTCCGTGAAGCAATTAGGACATGAATGATTTGGCAATATGGTTCTGGTATCTAGACTGACTCGGAAAATGCAGAATTTAAAGGGGATAGGGATAGGGATTCTACAAATCTACTTCTAAAGGGTGGAGGACGAGGATCGACTTAAACAATCTTCAAACCAAACTTTGCTTTGTCTCCTTTCGAACAACTCCGACAAAGTTGGTGCAATCTTCAAAGGATGAGAAAAGTGTTCAAACTATGACGCAACATGTTCATACCGTCAATACGACGCATACAAACATATGAACCATAATCGAAGTTAAGTGCTGATACTCCAGTTGACCACGCAAGGCGAACTTACCATCAGTAAGCCCGCTAGTGGTATGGATGAAAGAAGATATGCTTAAATCACAACGCCACACTCCACAATTAACAACTACTTGCATGAAATAAAATCTATTTTACTCTATCTACCTTGAATTGGAAAGACGAAATGGCCTTGCTAGCTACTCATAACAAAGAAGAAATCACCAATCAATGAAACTCTTTGTATTATGAAAAGTGTTCACAACAACCTTTTACAAAACTTTCAAAGGAAAGTTTTCTTCCCTCCTCAATCTAAAGCTAACTTCTAAGCTAAATGCCTTCTACTCTCTAGCTCTGATCCAATTCCAATTCTAATCTCTATCTCTAATTCTAATAGATTACAAATGAGGGGGGATGCCCCTTTTATAATAAGTCCAATTCAGTGGACGGTTCAGATCAAATTACAATGAAGGGCTCAGATCGAGCCACCTATGCCCTGATTAGGGTTTCTGCCCTAAAAACCGCCACAGAGAGGAGTGGGCAATGAATGCACAGAATATTCTCCACTCCCCTGCAGGAATCATAATGAGCAATTAATGCCCACTACCATCATCAAGAAGATCCTCATCAAGCAGCGCGTTCCCACTGGCCTTCTCCCGGATAGCAAACTCGATCAACCGGGCCAATACTGCTTCAACCTCCTGTGTAGAGATCGGTGGAATATGGTTGAGCTGGAACTCCAAGACTGCTACCGTCTGTCCGTATCTGATGCAAGATTTCCTCCATGTCACCAAGGCGTCCTGGGTATGCTGAATTATACTAGAGAACGTGGAGACATTCTCAAAGTCATCCAGGACAAGTGACCTCGCAGCTGAGAAGAATGGAGGCAGTCTACTTTTCAAGCCATCAGCAGTTATCTCCTCTGGGACCAACTTTCTAGCAAATATGGCTTCTAATGTATTGAGGACTCCCCCCAAGATGTTGCCCATTGCTTTCCTCACTTTAGCTGAATCTGCCCTTGCTGCGTCGTGAAATCCACGGCCTGTGACCACCGAGGAGTACCAACTGGTGAAATCATACCTATCACCTCTCTGAATTACACCTCCATCCACCAAGGTTTCTAGAGGTACATGCATCAAAGCCCCCAAACGAAGTACAGTCTTCGTTTGATAGATGCGAGTATCACCCCAGGCCTGATCTACTATATCCATCCGTGCCAAAATATTTGAGGCCTGTCGATAAGCATCGGCGAGGTCCTCCATGAATTTCCCTGTCTCAGTATGAACACGGCTAACCCACTTGTCCGCCTCCGTTTCCATTTTCTTCAAATCCTCTAAGGCAACAACTGACTCCTTCGGAAGCTCTGATGGACGTTCCACTGCTGGGTTTGCTGGTTCACCTGGATGTGCTAGATTTTGTACGTATCCTATCAAGGTTTTGTGCTCCTTCTTCAATTTCTTATACTTCCCCTCCGTGCGGAGCAACTGATCCTTCAATGCCTGATAGGAGTTATCGAACTCCTCGATAACTTGGGCTCCCGTAGGACGACCCAACTCTACTGTGGTGATCACATAATTTTCAGGCCTCTCCTCGGTTCGATCACAATCTTCCCTCGGAATAGCCACCTGAAGCGTGCGAGAGCCTGACTCGTCGGTCGAGATCTTTGAAAACTTTCGGGCCCTTTTCTTCTCTGGTGGCGCACTGATCCTCCTGAGGAACTCCTCCATCTCAATGGCCGGATCCGTATCATCCTCAGGTTCTCTCCTCATTCTGTCGGAAAGCCAATCAGGCACTGTCTGCTGTGGATTACAAATGACAAGGGGCTGTTCTTCTGTTGCCTCCATCTCGTGCACTTCCTCCCTTCTTGCACTGGTTTGCTCGGGCTCATCCTCCTCTATAAGCTGGGTATCTCCCGACCCTTGGGTCCCCTGTTCTGTGTTTTCTTCTTCTTCCAAAGCCGTGTCCAACATCTGCTGAAAATGGGTGTCGGCCATTGTTTCCTCTTCCTCCTCCTGTTGGCCGCCCCTGGATAGACTGACACTAGCTGATTCCCGGGCGTTGGGCTGATCTACCTCCTCAAGTCCCCGCTCTTCCTCTAATCCTGCCCTCTGATCGGCAAATAATGAAACCACTCTCAAACTCGAAGACTGAGTTTGTGAGTGCACGGGGGATGCTTGTTCTATCCTTAACGGTATCGGTTGGGTTGGCACTTCCACTTGTGCCCTCGATGTCTGAGCAATTTGTTTCCCCCTCTTTACCGATAACGGCCTTGGGTCACCCATCAAGCTATAAGTAAGGGCGATCGACTTGCTCTTGAGTCTGCATACATGTCTGTCGACCCAAGTCCTGGTAAAAGTCATCACTGGGATAGAAAGCGTGTCCAAGTCCATGATCTCTGGCTCGGACCAATCAGGTGGTGGGACAGGAGTATCCCTAACTGAACCATAGTCGGGTTGCATGACGTTGACATCCTCCTCCACCTGGTCGGGAACTGGAATAATCTCACATTCTCTAATCAACTTGAGAGGAAGTCTGGAAAACATTCTTCTTCTTATCTCAGCCTCATCCACTGCATTTGCCCAAAAGTCCTCCAGATGAGCTCTGTGCCGGTATTCAACGTTCTGTATCATCCGGATGTTCCTGTAAGGATCGAAATCCTGCCTGCCTGTGTGATATGACAAATGATAAGATTGCAGCTCGTCCTCTGCCTCTCGGGCTGCCTGCAAAGAGGGACACACCTCAATGGAATTTCCCATGGTGATAGGGAAATCAAGTCCACCCTTCTTTTTCCTTTTCTGAATCTTATCGTAGGCAATCAATTGCCTAGATACCTCAAGCATTACTATGTGATCAGTGGGGTATCGTGGTAACCGATACGGATACGAAGTGAACCCCTGCAGCCTAATATATGTGAATTTTGGGAATTGGATGAGCCAATACCCATATTCCTCAATCAATGTCTGTGCTTCTTTAGATATTCTCTGCTGCGTCCTCTGCTGAAGTGTCCTCGCAATGTGCATTGTGAATGCATCATTTGCCCGTTTATAGTTGGCAATGTTAGCTAAATGTAGCTGTGTGCAGGCTTCATGGATTTTGAATTGACCAGGGGCACAGCCGATTGGCTCCTTGTACGAAATCCCTCTGTACTTAGTCATTCTGGCCAACATGTAAATTACATATGAGCTCATGTAGAAAGTCTTCGTCACCTTCAAGCTCCTGAATTGCTCATCGATGTGGTTGCTAATCATCCTAGCCCAATCGACACACTCTTTTCCTTCCAAGATGATCTCGATGAAGTAGAACATCCAAGGCTCGAAAATGTAAGCCTGTGCACTCCCATTCACCCGGCTCAGCATCATTATCAAATCACAGTATTCTTGTTTCACGTCCTCGGCAATTATCTGCTTTGGGAGCTTAGTGCGGGGTGGCCTCGGCTTCTGCATCCAAACTCTGTTGATGACTGCAGTGACTCTTTCGAAAGAGGAAGAGTACATCTTATCTGCCCTCTTGTTTGTTCTGTATAACATCTCCTCGGCAGTTGGAATCCCAAATGCCTCTCCGATGGCATCCGGTGTGAAGTTGGCGAGCAGTTTACCATCCGGAGAGACAATCGTCCTACGTTCTGGCTTGTAGTGATTGGCGCACTCCATAATTAGCTCCGGACACTGAATTGCTGGCGGAAAACTAGCAGCTGCGTAGATTCCACTCTTCATTATATTATGTGCCGTGACGGATGGTTGATGGCCCCCTAGCCCGAACATCCTCGATTTGAGTGCATTTAGATTAAATGAACCAAGGTTGGTGTCATTTAATCCTGCCAACTTTGAAACTATTGCTGACTTTAGGAGAAATGGCTTAGCGAGCCTTTTAATCATTGCCTGCCGGGATGAGCCAGCCTTGCCTGCTTCAGTGTTTGCAGCTCTGCCTGCGGCTCTGCTTGTTCCTGCAACATCCTTTGCGCCAGCCATCTGCAAAATAAAATAGAAGAATAAGCTAGACTGCAGATTTTTAATAAAATAAAACAATTCCCGAGATGGCTGCGAATACGGAGTTAGCTTTGAAAATAAAATTCTTCAGCATAAATTTCTAACTCCAAACCTCGTACTGTATAAAAATCTCTGAGTTTAGAGACAACTCTCAGCAACTGCACTTCTGACTGGTGAAGAAAAAACGCAGCAAGCTAATAACTTTCAGCAATGTAGCTAATTTCTCCAGCACAAATTGTTCGAACCTTGACTTCCTTTGTCAACTTCAGCAGTTAGAGGAATAAAGAGTTGCCAGCAATATGAAATTTCAACTTCCTCAACTTCTCAACGTTTAAACTTCTTCAACACTTCGACTTTCAGTAGCTTGAAAATAAAGATCTCCAGAGAAATCTTCTACAACTTCGCAAATCTGCAGCGACTTCAACAATCTGGAAATAAAATCTTAGCTCTCCAGTATACAACTTCGAACTTTGCAGCAACTCCACTCTCAACAGTGAGAAGAAATAAATTCTCTAGCACAAATAACTTCGAAATTTGCAGCAACACACTCTCAGCTCTTTGAGAATTAAATTCTCCAGCAACTCCGGAAAACAACTTCAACTTTCAACTTCGAAATTGCAGCAACACACTTTCAGCTTTTCGAAAGAAAGAGTCTCGGCAAATGAAAATTTCTCCAGCACTTCGCACTTTCAGCAACTCAACACTCCGAAATAAAATAAACTCTTAAAGAATTTCTCTCCTCAACCACTTCGAAAATATTTCAATCTCTCAAGAACTTCTTCAGCAACTTCAACTTCGAAACAATGTGAGGAGAAATGAGAGAAGAGTTTGTTTAAATAACTCTTCTCGGAGAATCCTGCTAAGTAGTGCTGGGGCTATTTTTAGCACCTTCATCAATTTTCCACTCTCTTCGTTCGGAATCTTCTAATTCAAGCACAGTAGTGGGCTAGTCGTCAGCCGGTCATTATGGCAGTTGCTATTAATAATGATTCCTTCTTCTTCAAATTTCGAATTTTCCTCTTAGTCTGCCAGTTAACTCTTGGCGATTTAAACAACTCGCGAGAAAAACAATCACTTGACTTGATTTAAAATTCCATTTTAAAATCTCGCAGTGTTTAAATAAATTCAACTCGAAAAATTTCGTGGGAGTTGTAAATTTATTTCAAACTTTTAAAATGTCTGTCATTTAAATCCTCGATTTCATAAAATTTGCCTTAGACATTTTAAATTTTCTCTTTAAGATATTCAACTCCGGGTGATTTAAAATTATTCGCCTGCTCGAAATAATTCATCCTCTGAGATTTAACTTCCGTCAGGAAAATAATCTAGGCAAAATGAGTTTCCTCTGAAAATATTAAAATTTCCCTTAGGAAATTAAATTTTCAAACTCTGTTAACTCATGGGTGTATTTTAAACGGGTTCATTTGATTTTCACTTGACCCATGGAAAATATTCATCGATATCAAATCTTCCCCTTGAAAAATATTCGTCAGCTTTCAATTGCCTTTGGAAAATTTTAAAACTCATCAAATCATCCCTCCATGCCAAGGGCGTATTTTTCCCTAGTGAAGTGCTATCTGACTTAGAAAAATTTTCTAACATTTTTTTCTCTTGGCGTATTTCCCTTGGTATAATTTTTCTCTGAAAAAAAAATCTCCATGCCTTATGAATTAAAATTTAAATCCCTCTTCAAGGCCGTATTTCTTTCAAATTTAAATTTTAATTCCCACGCCTTAGGAATTCTTCACTTGTTTTCTTCTTGGGCGCACTTTACCTAGTGAAATTTTATTTCACTTAGGAAAATTTTTTAGTTTACACCTCAGGCGCATTTGAGGGGGGAACCTTTCTTTAACACTTAGGAAATTTCCTCAACATTCTTACTCCAAGGTGGGCGCATTTACATATGCAAGCTTTTACTTTCACACGCCTTAGAGAATTCTCCCATCTTTACTCACCTTCAGCTCATGGGCGCATTTGCTAGGCCAAGCTTTCACTTTACACTTAGAAAATTCTCAAACACTTAGAATATCCTTTCAAGGTGAGGGCGCATTTCATAGGTTCCACTTTCATTTCGTTGCCTTAGGAAATTTTCTCCAGCAACCTTGGGCGCATATGGGGTCTTGAGCTTTCATTTTCTTGACTTAGAAATTTCTCCAAGTCCTAGCCACTTTATCTTGCCTTGGGCGCATTTTGACCTCTCTACTTTCATTTTATGCCTTAGAAGAATTTCGGCCATCTCCTCTTCATCATGGGCACAAATGCTAGGCCAAGCTTCCATTTTCTCTTGAGGGCGCATTTTGACCTCTCTACTTTCGTTTGTGTGCCTTAGAAGAATTTCGGCCATCTCCTCTTCATCATGGGCG
The DNA here is from genome assembly GCA_007115665.2 of Sequoiadendron giganteum. NCBI lineage: Eukaryota > Viridiplantae > Streptophyta > Pinopsida > Cupressales > Cupressaceae > Sequoiadendron > Sequoiadendron giganteum. Next base: position 582,200,276 of record CM021106.1, on the reverse strand, counting down.
CAAATGCATATGGGGTCTTGAGCTTTCATTTTCTTGACTTAGAAATTTCTCCAAGTCTTAGCCACTTTATCTTGCCTTGGGCGCATATGGGTGTGTCTGGTTTTATTTTCACCACTTAGAATTTCTTCAAGCCATGTATCTTCTTGAGGGCGCATTTTGACCTCTCTACTTTCATTTTATGCCTTAGAAGAATTTCGGCCTCCATTATCCTTCTCAAGGTGAGGGCACATTTCACTAGGTGAGGTTTCATGTGAGGGCGCACTTCATATGCCATGCTTTTATTTTGATGCCTTAGGCGTTTTTACCAAGCATCATTTTCTCCAAGGTGAGGGCGCATTTTCATGGGTGTGCTTTCGTTTTTGCCTTAGAAAATTTTGATGCTCCCCCTATTCCTCTTTGGGCGCATTTTGAGGTATGAGCTTTTGTTTTATGCCTTAGAAACTTTCAAGGCTTCCATCAGGGTGGGCGCATTTCCTTAGCTCAACTTTGAATTCTGCCTTAGACAATTTTCAAGCTATCAATCTGTGAGGTGGGCGCATTTTGAAGAAGATACTTTCATTTTCCCACACTTAGAATATTTTCCATGCCTCTGCCTGCCTTTGTTTACGCATTCTATTTTTAGCAAGTTGTGCTATTTTTAGCAAGTCCCTTGATTTTCAACCTCTAAGGCTCCGTTTTGCCTAAAAATTTCATCATATGATCTTCTTCACCTTGTGAACCTGTTTTGCCAGTCCTCTGCGCTGACCTGCTATTTATAGCCACCTGCTATTTATAGTAAGTTTTGACTTTCTGACTTCAGTAGCTCCGTTTTGCCTGAAAGTTGCAACGCTTGATCTTGATAGCTTGAGTGTTACTCTGATGCCAACCTCGGGTGCAGACCTGCTATTTATAGTCGTGCCTTGACTTACTAAAAATAGTAAGTTCTTCGATTTCGCTCAAATTTTGCCAGCAGGTACCTTGAAGTGCGCTGACATGGGTGGGGTACTTCGTTTCGGCTATTTTTGGATTTTACCCCCTATAAAAGTGGAAACCCTAATTTGACTTGCATGTATCCCGAACGGTCTCCGTTTGACTTCGTTCCTTCTGCATGTCGCTCTGTCTGCTGAACTGGAGTGTTGGGGGCGACTGCCAGAGTGTACCTGCTAAAAATAGAAACTGCCTGAAAAAGTGACTCATCCACTGCCGGATGGTTTCGCGTGTCATATTGCCCGCGGGATCTCAAAAAACCCAGAAAAACCCAAAAAACTGGTCTGCATGCATGCACTGGCTAAAAATAGTAAGTCCTTAAACTTTGATCTTCTCCGCTTGCAAGTCACACCGTTGTGAAGCTCTCGAAAAACCCATAAAGAAAAACCCGACATGCGTTGAAAAACACTGCATGCGAACCCTAAAAATAGCCTCCGAAGGCTGACTTCTGAAAGTGGTCGTCTCGGTTTGCATGTTACATCACTGCGAAGGTTTTGGAAAACCTAGAAGGATTCTCCAGACATGCATCTGAAAAGCTCATGTGGAAACCCTGAAAATGGCTCTTGAAGCCTGAACTGCCAAAAATAGCAAGTCGTCTGATCTGGCTCAAAATTTACGTGTAGGCAACTTGATGTTACCCGGATGCAGTGGAACTGACAGAATTCCAAAATCTCAATAAAATAGTCCCAAATTGAATACTTACTAAAAATAGTAAGTTGCCGGAATATAGTGAAAATTTAGGGGGACTCTGCTGGAAGTCTTCTGACTGCTGCACTAAGCTTAGATTTCAATTTTATGACTCGGTTTGACCTTAAATAAGCTTGAAGGATGAAAACCCTAATTACACAGACTTAACCAATATTTTAACCTGGGTCAAACGACGGGACATCCCCGGAAGGACCAGAGACCAGAGAGAGAGCGAACCAAAGCCAAAAGACCAGAATGGAGCAAAATTTAGGGGGTCCCCATCTTGATGGGGTGATGTGTGGAGTCACAACGGGTATCTCTGACCCTTGGGTCCCGATTCAATGTTTCTTCTTCCACAGCCGTGTCCAACATCTGCTGAAAATGGGTGTTGGCCATTGTTTCCTCTTCCTCCTCCTATTGGCCGCCCTTGGATAGACTGACACTAGAAGATTCCCGGGAGTTGGGCTGATCTACCTCCTGAAGTCCCCGCTCTTCCTCCAATCCTGCCCTCTGATCGGCAAATAATGAAACCACTCTCAAACTCGAAGACTGAGTTTGTGAGTGCACGGGTGATGCTTGTTCTATCCTCAACGGTATCGGTTGGGTTGACACTTCTACTTGTGCCCTCGATGTCTGAGCAATTTGTTTCCCCTTTTTTACCGATAACGGCCTTGGGTCACCCATCAAGCTATAAGTAAGGGCGATCGACTTGCTCTTGAGTCTGCATACATGTCTATCGACCCAAGTCCTGGTAAAAGTCATCACCGGGATAGAAAGCGTGTCCAAGTCCATGATCTCTGGCTCGGACCAATCAGGTGGTGGGACAGGAGTATCCCTAACTGAACCATAGTCGGGTTGCATAACGTTGACATCCTCCTCCACCTAGTCGGGAACTGGAATAATCTCACATTCTCTAATCAACTTGGGAGGAAGTCTGGAAAACATCCTTCTTCTTATCTCAGCCTCATCCACTGCATTTGCCCAAAAGTCCTCCAGATGAGCTCTGTGCCGGTATTCAACGTTCTGTATCATCCGGATGTTCCTGTAAGGATCGAAATCCTGCCTGCCTGTGTGATATGACAAATGATAAGATTGCAGCTCGTCCTTTGCCTCTCGGGCTGCCTGCAAAGAGGGACACACCTCAATGGAATTCCCCATGGTGATAGGGAAATCAAGTCCACCCTTCTTTTTCCTTTTCTGAATCTTATCGTAGGCAATCAATTGCCTAGATACCTCAAGCATTACTATGTGATCAGTGGGGTATCGTGGTAACCGATACGGATACGAAGTGAACCCCTGCAGCCTAATATATGTGAATTTCGGGAAGTGGATGAGCCAATACCCATATTCCTCAATCAATGTCTGTGCTTCTTTAGATATTCTCTGTTGCGTCCTCTGCTGAAGTGTCCTCGCAATGTGCATTGTGAATGCATCATTTGCCCGTTTATAGTTGGCGGTGTTAGCTAAATGTAGCTGTGTGCAGGCTTCATGGATTTTGAATTGACCAAGGGCACAGCCGATTGGCTCCTTGTACGAAATCCCTCTGTACTTAGTCATTCTGGCCAACATGTAAATTACATATGAGCTCATGTAGAAAGTCTTCGTCACCTTCAAGCTCCTGAATTGCTCATCGATGTGGTTGTTAATCATCCTAGCCCAATCGACACACTCCTTTCCCTCCAAGATGATCTCGATGAAGTAGAACATCCAAGGCTCGAAAATGTAAGCCTGTGCACTTCCATTTACCCGGCTCAACATCATTATCAAATCACAGTATTCTTGTTTCACGTCTTCGGCAATTATCTGCTTTGGGAGCTTAGTGCGGGGTGGCCTCGGCTTCTGCATCCAAACTCTGTTGATGACTGCAGTGACTCTTTCGAAAGAGGAAGAGTACATCTTATCCGCCCTCTTATTTGTCCTGTATAACATCTCCTCAGCAGTTGGAATCCCAAATGCCTCTCCGATGGCATCCGGTGTGAAGTTGGCGAGCAGTTTACCATCCGGAGAGACAATCGTCCTACGTTCTGGCTTGTAGTGATTGGCGCACTCCATAATTAGCTCGGGACACTGAATTGCTGGCGGAAAACTAGCAGCTGCGTAGATTCCACTCTTCATTATATTATGTGCCGTGACTGATGGTTGATGGCCCCCTAGCCCGAACATCCTCGATTTGAGTGCATTTAGATTAAATGAACAAAGGTTGGTGTCATTTAATCCCGCCAACTTTGAAACTATTGCTGACTTTGGGAGAAATGGCTTAGCGAGCCTTTTAATCATTGCCTGTCGGGATGAGCTAGCCTTGCCTGCTTCAGTGTTTGCAGCTCTGCCTGTGGCTCTGCTTATTCCTGCAACATCCTTTGCTCCGGCCATCTGCAAAATAAAATAGAATAGCAATAAGCTAGGCTGCAGATTTTTTAAATAAAATGAAGTAACCTCCGAGACGGCTGCGAACGTGGAGTTAGCTTTTTGAAAATAAAACCTCTCAGCATAAATTACTAACTCCAAACCTCGTACTGTATAAAAAACTTCAAGCTTATAAAGAAGCTTTCAACGACTGCACTTCCGACTGGCGAAGAAAATTGCAGCCAACTACCAACTTTCAGCAATTAAATCCTTTGTCTCGACTTCGTCAACCTCAGCAACTTTCAACTTCTAGCAGCTCGAATAAGTAAAATCTGCAGCAAGCACTTTGCAGTACTTTCGAAAATAAACCTCCAGCAGCTTCGGAAAACAACTTCAATCTTCAAAATTGCAGCAACAAGCTCTCAGCTCTTCGGCAAATAGAAATTTCTTCAGCAACTTCGCACTTTCAGCAACTCAACACTCCGAAATAAAATAAACTTTTAAAGAAATTCTCTCCTCAACAACTTCAAAAATATTTCAAGAACTTCTTCAGCAACTTCAACTTCAAAAAAAAGTGAGGAGAAATGAGAGAAGAGATTGTTTAAATAATTCTTCTCGGAGAATCCTGCTAAGTAGTGCTGGGGCTATTTTTAGCACCTTCATCAATTTTCCACTCTCCTCGTTCGGAATCTTCTAATTCAAGCGCAGTAGTGGGCTAGTCGTCAGCCGGTCATTATGGCAGTTGCCATTAATAATGATTCCTTCCTTGTAAAAATTCGAGTTCTTTCTCTTAGTCTGCCAGTTAACTCTTGGCGATTTAAACAACGCGCGAGAAAAAAATCACTTGACTTGATTTAAAATTCCATTTTAAAATCTCGCAGTGTTTAAACAAATTCAACTCGAAAAATTTCGTGGGAGTTGTAAATTTATTTCCAACTTTTAAAATGTCTGTCATTTAAATCCTCGATTTCATAAAATTTGCCTTAGACATTTTAAATTCTCTCTTTAAAATGTTCAACTCCTGGTGATTAAAAATTATTTGCCTGCTCGAAATAATTCATCCTCTGAGATTTAATTTCCGTTAGGAAAATAATCTAGGCAAAACGAAATTCCTCTGAAAATATTAAAATTTCCCTTAGGAAATTAATTTTAAAATTTCCCTTAGGAAATTAATTTTAAAATTCTGTCAACTCACGGGTGCCGTTTAAAGAGGTTCATTTAATTTTCCATTTGACCCATGGAAAATATTCATCAATATTAAATCTTCCCCTTGAAAAATATTCGTCAACCTTCAACTGCCTTTGGAAAATTTTAAAATTCATCAAATCATCCTTCCATGCCAAGGGCGTATTTTTCCCTAGTGAAATGTTGTCTCACTTAGAAAAAAATGAAATTAATTCTTGACATTTTCTAACTTTGGCGTACTTGACCTCTTGGTATTATTTTTTATCTGATTAAAAAATCTCCATGCCTTGTGAAAATTTTAAAAAAAAATCTCATCCTCCCTTAGGCGTATATTTTTTTGTGTGGAGTCCACATTTAAATTCCCACGCCTTAGTTTATTTTCCCAACCTCTCAACACTTCAAGGGCGGATTTCTTTCCTTGGCACTTTATTTTATTCAAATTTAAAAAATTTCCATGCCTTAGCATTATTTCTCCACCCTCTTGACCCCTTGGGCGCATTTAGACACACGAGCTTTTAATCTTCATTACCTCCATGGGCGCAAATGAGGGGTGGTGCTTTTATTTTTGCCTTAGACAATTTTCAAAAGCCTTCCTTCTCCCTGGGCGCAAATGAGGGGGTGAGCTTCCATTTGAGGGCGCATCTTAGCCTTCTAGCTTTTGTTTTTGCCTTAGGCGTTTTTACCTTCACATCCTCCTTGGGCGCAAATACATAGGCAAGCTTTCATTTCCATGCCTTAGCTGCTTTCTCACACACTTGAGGGCGCATTTCCTTAGTTGAACTTTCGTTTTTGCCTTAGTAGGATTTTCACCCTCTTGACCCCTTGGGCGCATTTTGACCCATGAGCTTTTGTTTTTGCCTTCGGCGTTTTCCTTTTACTTAACCCCTTGGGCGCATTTTGAGGTATGAGCTTCCATTTGAGGGCGCCTTTTGCTAGGTGGGCTTTCAATTCCATACTTAGCCGCTTTTACTTAACCTCTTGTTCCTTAGGCGCATATTAGGGGTCTTACTTCCATTTTTGCCTTAGAATTAAAACTCTTGCAAGGTGGGCGCATTTACTAGGGTGAGCTTTCAACTTGGGTGCATTTCTCATGTTGGACTTTCAATTATGCCTTAGGCGTTTTTAGCCTCTTGACCCCTTGACTTGGGCGCATTTCCTAGCTGGAGATGGGCGCATTTTGCAGCTTCAACTTTTATTCCCTTGCCTTAGGAATTTTCAACTTGAGGGCGCACTTGGAGGGGTCAACTTTCGTTTTGTGCCTTAGAACTTTTTTTAACATTTTCAACAACTTGAGGGTGAGGGCGCATTTGAGGGGTGCCACTTCCGTTTTAGACTTAGAAAATTTTAAAGCTACCAATCTTGAAGGTGGGCGCATTCTAGAGCCTCTACTTTCAATTCCAACACTTGGAATATTTCAAGAGTTTGATCAAGGTGGGCGCATTTTCTCTGCTCAACTTTGAATTTTGTACTTAGAAAATTTCCAGATTTCATTCTTGAGGTGGGCGCCTTTTGGAGCTCTTGTTTTCATTTTCCCATACTTAGAAAATTTTCATGTCTCTGCTTGCTATTGCTTTTGCATTCTATTTTTAGCAAGTTGTGCTATTTTTAGCAAGTCCCTTGATTTTCAACCTCTAAGGCTCCGTTTTGCCTGAAAATTTCATCATATGATCTTCTTCACCTTATGAACATGTTTTGACAGTCCTCTGCCCTGACCTGCTATTTATAGCCACCTGCTATTTATAGTAAGTTTTGACTTTCTGACTTCAGTAGCTCCGTTTTGCCTGAAAGTTGCAACGCTTGATCTTGATAGCTTGAGTGTCACTCTGATGCCAACCTCGGGTGCAGACTGCTATTTATAGCCGTGCCCTGACTTACTAAAAATAGTAAGTTCTCCGGATTAAGCTTCAAATTTTGCCGCAGGTACCTTGAAGTGTGCTGACATTGGTGGGGTCTTCGTTTCGGCTATTTTTGGATTTTACCCCCTATAAAAGTGGAAACCCTAATTTGACTTGTATGTATCCCGAACGGTCTCCGTTTGACTTCGTTCCTTCTGCATGTCGTTCTGTTTGCTGAACTGGAGTGTTGGGGGCGGCTGCCAGAGTGTACCCGCTAAAAATAGAAACTGCCTGAAAAAGTGACTCATCCACTGCCGGATGGTTTTGCATGTCATATTGCCCGTGGGATCTCAAAAAACCCAGAAAAACCCAGAAAACTGGTCTGCATGCATGCACTGGCTAAAAATAGTAAGTCATATTGTTGCAAAGCTCTAAAACCCTTTAAGGAGTAACTGGATACATGTTGAAAACACCGCATAACCCTGAAAATAGCTCCGGTTTTAACTCCGAAGTGATCGGCTTTGGTTTGGTGTTATTACATCATCATGGTTGGGTTTTGGAAAACCCGTATGATTCTCCATTACGTATCCTAAAAGCTCATGTGGAAACCTCAAAATGGTTTCCAGCCCCGAATCGCTACAAAATAGCAAGTCAGTTCGATTCTGCTCAAAAATTTACGTAGGCAAATGATGTTACCCGATGTGTTGAACTGATAAAGATTCCTGCAACAAATCTCAAAATAGTCCCAAATTGAATACTTACTAAAAATAGTAAGTTGCCGGAATACAGTGAAAATTTAGGGGGACTCTGCTGGAAGCCTTCTGACTGCTGTACTGAGCTTGGATTTCAATTTTATAACTCAGTTTGACCTTTAATAAGCCTGAAGGATGAAAACCCTAATTACACAGACTTAACCAATACTTTAACCTGGGTCAAACGATAGGACATCTCCGGAAGGACCAGAGACCAGAGAGCGAACCAAAGCCAAAAGACCAGAATGGAGCAAAATTTAGGGGGTCCCCATCTTGATGGGGTGATGTGTGAAAAAGGTCACAACACATTGTTTCAAAGCTTGCTTCCTCTCTAGAGCTACCACTTGGGATTCAATAACCATTTTGCAATTCCCCACAAAGGCATTGGCTATATCAGACAACTATTTGAGCAGCTATGAACAAATTTTAATATTTTGTGTGCTAATTTCCTAGGTGAGTGCTTGGCTCGAAGGATTTCAAAAATTACTTCCGAGGCGTAGTCCTCAATTTTGAGCTTATATATTTTAGCTCACAATTGTGCACTTTTGATTTTTATTTTTTATACTGCAGATTGTTCATAAAAATTCTGCTCATATGAGCATCAACATGAGATCAATACAAGCTCTTGCAATCACTTTAGAGACCAATACAAGCTCCTTGCATGAAAACACACTAGAAATCACGTATGGAAGACCAAGAGTCACTGCTTAGAAATCCACTTATTTTAGAAACCACATCCACATTAGAAACCAACTATGGAAGACCAAGTGTCACAACTTAGAATTCCATGATGTCCCTATGGAGATATGAATCTGGGTCTCCACAATGTGAACCCAACACTTTAACCAATTAAGCTCAACCCTTTGGACAATTGTGCACATTTCACTGCTCAAGCCTATAAAGTTTTGATTTAATGTTGAAAGGAGGCAACAAGAGATTGAAGTTAGGGGTTTAGACTTTAGAGTATTATTCCCAAAGCTAGAAGGAAATTGAGAAAATCCTCAATAGCTGAGAACCCATTTTATTTCCATAATGCTTGTGGAAGGAGGAGGTGTTGGAGATTGCTTCATAACACCATATAATGATAATCCAATCAGACAAACTCTTAGGATGTGGGGCAAGGTTGCAAATTCTAGCAATAATTTTGAGGCAACCCTAGTGTTGGAGAAAGGAGGTATTGTATCAAGAAAATATGTATATGAGGTGCCTTGGGTGGCATGGAGCCCCGAATGATTTTAAAATATATGGGGCAATGGTTGTAAATAACTGTATCTAGTGTAACTCTAATTAACTAGTTTGAGCTGACATCAAAATTAAACATATTTGTTTAAAAGAAAGGGCTCTATCTAATCTGTTTTTTACAGATTTGGTTTGGGACCTTTTTGAAAATTAGACCATGCAAACTATGGTTTGGGTCGTAAAGCCCCCATTTGTTCTCATTTAGAATTAGGATGCTCTTCTTCAACACACCAGTGTACAGCCAATAATTTTTTTTTTCTTGCTTGAGATTCCATTGTGTTGAAATGAAAGTTCATACAGCAAGCAATTGCCAATTGGCTAAATTGCATTATTTGCTGCAAAGATATTGACTGATCAAGGGAACAATCATTGAAATCAAATAAAGTACACAGTACGACAAGTCTGCTGCTCACCTTGATCTACAATGGCTGAGTAGGGGAGGTTGCCAGCAAAATACCATACCCACCCGGGCCCTTGAGACAATTAGTAATCAATTGGGGGGCAATAAGGTCAAATGGAATTCAACATTTTGAAGAAGACCCTTAAGATGAGAAGTGCCAAACCAGGGGGCAATAAGTTAAAACAGAACTCAACATTATTTAAAGTATAAGTCTGGATATCCTTATTTCTTTGAAGAAAAGAATAGAGGGATTTGTGACATTCAACAATAGATAATTCATTCAATAAGATTTTCAAGAATCATGGCTTTCTCTTCTGCCATTTGTAACAATGCTGTAAACTACTATCCAAAAGGGCCTTTTAATTCTTGGATAAAAAAGCAGTTACATGAAAAATGCCTTGTTTGCTCCCATCCCCATGCATTGAAATTCATTTCCCCCTCAAAAGCTAGAGTGGGTTGGGCTTTGAGAGTGGTGCAAGGAGGTGACACATAAAGTGTTACCACAAATGAGATAACATGAGTCTCGCCCTAAAAGTGGCAAAGATGGAGTAGTGAGTGAGGCATTGGAATTGCTTTCCAAAAATTGAGATCTCTGTGAGGGGTTGGCCTTGGGTTGTGATACATGCTTATAAACAATACAATTGGGTCTAGCCATGGGAACATTAGAGGGGCCTTTGGTTTTTATGGATGACTCTTTTCTACTTTTTTATGGGTGACCTGATTTTACTCTTTCCATCCTTTGCCACTCCTCATTTACCATAAATCCTTCAAAGTGGACTTGGCTTCCCTTTATTCTTTAATTTTATGTTTTGCAATTGACACCTTAAAACAATTTTTTATAGGTTTACACAAACGAGATTTTGCATGATATGATGATTTCCAATTTGGATGTCAATGGAGTCATGTAGGTGATGAGTTAAGTTGACACAATGCATACCGTTAGCAAACAATCAATAAATGATTAGAAAGGGAGGGGCAATCTAAAAAATTCTATCCATATTGATGCCTTAAAAGAGGTGTTTTCATAGGCAACAAAATTTGAAGTCTAACAAGATAAAACTAGTAGGTTATTTTTATAGAACCAAGGTCCATGGTCGAAAAAAGATTGGCATTGTTTTGGGTTAACAATTATAAACAGCCAAATTCTAAATAATTCTTGATTCAATACAATAGGGTTTCCAGTTGTGCAATATCCAATTTTTTAGCGTAGACGTTCCTGGGATGTGACCAACATAGTAAGCAATTAAAATAGAATTCTCATACCACTAACAAGTAGAACCTACAATATTTATATTGAAAATCCCATATGTCGTGGGATGGATTTCCATGCTATATGATTTTGAAATGTTGGGAAAGAGATCCTTAACATTAATGGGTTATCTATTTGTGTAGAACTTATGAGGGTCTTGTTGTGACCTTTTTCACACATCGCCCCATTGCAAATGGGGACCCCCTTCTTTTTGCTTTTTAGGGTTTTGCCTTGGCATTGCAACTGCTAATCACCGTTTTTCTTACAATGAGGAATTTGAGTTTTTTTGAGTCACTCCGGTCAAGTTGAGATTTTGAACCTGTTTCTATGCCTAGACGTCATGGAAGTGCTTGGAAGGTCCGGAAGATGAGGATCACCTGTGCTTTGAGTCAATTTTGACACTTTCTATTTTTTAGGGATTTTGCTTTTTTACCTTTTTTGCTTTTCGCCACTTTTGGACCATTCTGGAGTTCCTATTTTTTAGGAATGCTTTTTTGCTTTTTTCTATTTTTAGAAAGTTTCTATTTTTGGAAAGTTTCTATTTTTAGAAAGTTTATGTTTTTAGAAAGTTTCTATTTCAGGGTCCCATTGGTCGTGAAGCCAACATACCTCCAGCATGAGAAAAATCAACAGAAAAATCAAATGGCGAAGGTTTGATGAGAAATGGCACAAGTCTGAGAAATTCGCCAATGGAAGAAAATGGCAAGCCAACCTCAAAGTCCACCTTGGCACAAGCAAGGACAAAGTCTGCCTGGAAGAAGAAGAGGACTGGAAGACCAAGTATGAAGTCCGCCCACCTCTTGGAAAGCCAACTCCAAAGTCCGCCCTTGCCTGTGGCAAGCCAGCCTCAAAGTCCGCCATTCTCTGGAAAAGAAGCTTGGAAGTCCGCCCTTGTGAAATAAAGAATGGCAAAGTCATCTCAAAGTTCGCCCAGGCATAAAGGCAACATGGCAAGGAAGTTCCAAAGTCTGCCCAGCCTTGTCAAAGGCATGATGAAGTCCGCCCTTGGCATGATGAAAAAATTTCTAAGGCAAGGTGCGCCCATGGAAGATGGAAAAATGGCAAGACTTAGGCTAAGTCCGCCCTAGCTTGAGGAAAATGTCCAAACATAGGCAAGGAAGAGAAGTGTCTAAGCGTTGGCAAAGTTCACCCAAGGAAATGGCTAAGGCAACATGAAGTCCGCCTAGACACCAAGGGAAGCAATGGCAGGCACAAGGCAAAGTCCGCCTTCCAACAGGGAAGCATGTCCAAGCATTGGTAAAGTCCGCCTTGGCAAGAGAAAAATTGGCAAGCCTATTGTGAAGTCCGCCCAACTTTGGAGGCAAGGAAAATTTCTAAGGCATTGGCAAAGTGCGCCAAGCATGAAGGATGTCAAAGAAGTTGCCAAGTCCGCCCTGGCAATTGGAAAGGCACAAGCAAAGTCCGCCCCCCCCCAGCATGGTGAAAATTTCTAAGGCATGGAGAAAAACGTGATTGGCAAGAAGGATCCCAGGTCCGCCCAGCCAAGAGGAGGAAAGGAAAACTCAAAATTTGGCTAAGTATGGAGATGGCAAGCCAAGTACCAAGTCCGCCCAAAGGAGAGGGCAAGCCAAGTGCCAAGTCCGCTCAAGCATGTCCAAGACAAGGTGAAGTTCGCCAAAGGTAAAGTTGGCAAGAAGTTGGCAAAGTCCGCCTAGAGGAAGCATGCACATTGTCCAGACCAAGGTCAAAGTCCACCCAAAGGGAAGTGCACATGGTCTAGCCAAAGGTGAAGTCCTCCATGAAGATGTCCAGCCACAGGATCAAGTACGCCTAGAGGAAAATGCATCTTGTTTGGCCAGCTTCAAAGTTCGCCTTGTCCAAGAGAAGATGAAGTCCGCCTCAGAGCAAGATGGGAATAGCATAAGGAAGACAAACTCCGCCTTAGCAAATGAACAAAGTGGTGCAACAACTATGAAGTCCGCCAAGGAAAACTCATAAAATTGGCTAATTTTTGGTACCTTGGGGAGAGAAAAAACTCAAAAAATTGGCTAAGTGTTGATACATTGGAGAATAAAATTTTCAAAATTTGGTTAAGTGTCAAGAAAATTCCCTAAGCAATGAGCAACTCCGCCCAACATGGCCAACCAATCGTGAAGTTTTCCAAGGCTAAATTGAAGATGTCCAAGACACAGCCAAGTCTGCCAAGGAGAAAGAAAAAGAATTGGCTTGCCAATGAGGAAGTCCGCTCAAGCATAATAGAAAAATGGCATGTCAAGTCCAAAGTCCGCCAAGGTTAGAAACAAACATGGTAAAATTTGCCAAGAGGAAGCAAAAAAATGGCTTAGTGTGAAATTTTCCTACGATAAAAGGATCAAATTTTGACTAAGTGTTGGAAAGAAAACAGGAAAAATAAAGAGGAATAAAGAGGAAATGAATAAAATTCTTGCCCAAGGATGGAGCCTGCCCTACTTAGCACAAGCCAAACTCAGAATTGAAGGAAAATCCACAGGCAAAGTTCATTCAAGCATAGAGATGGCCAAAATCTTGTCTAAGTGTTGAATGGTCCACATGAAGGCATCACAAAATGAAATTGAATAGCCAAAATTTGGCTAAGTATGGGAAATACTTCACAGAGAAAGTTCCAATTTCCTCCATTTTGGCGAAAGCACAGGAGAGCTCTTCTCCAAATTCAAGGCACTTGAAGGAATTTCAAAGCAGTCAAGAAAGAAAAGTTTAATAACTTCAAGTCTAGACATTTTCTCTAAGGGGAAACTTCCAGACCTCAAAGATTTAGATGCAAGTGAGAAGAAGAAATCAAAATCTCAAAGAAATCCAAGATCAAAGCCAGGAAGAAACAAGCCCAAAGGACAGAGTCATTGGCAAAGAAAGATATTATAAGACAAGTGCATAGAAAAAGAACAAGGAGACCAAGGAGGACATCCAACACGCTGAGGTGGCGCCTCGTCATCTTCCAACGAATCAAATTGTTCCAAGTCAACATGTCTAGGTTCAATGAACTTGACTTATCCATGGAATTGGTTTATATTTAGCAAGAAAGACAAGTGTCCCAAAATGTAATTTTTTCATCGGTTGAGAGGTAGTTAATTATGACAAGCCCTAATTAAGGTTTTATTTTGTAATCTCGACCGTTGATTCGAAATCAATCCTGGCCGTTGAATTGTAATTGAGGAGCTTATAAATTGAGCTCGCCCCTCATCTGTAAGGTGTGAAGTGAGTAGTATGAAATTGTTGCGTTTTGCCATTTCCGTTAATAAAAGCTCTTATGCATGATTTGCTTTGAATCACTTTTATTTTCAAGTGGTATGCAAGGTTTACATATCTCCTTCAACACTTAGATTAGAATTAGAGTAGAATTTCATTTGAATGTTTGTTCAGTGAATGAAAGATCTGATAGTGGTGATTGGTGAAATCTAGCTCATACTTTCTTTGGATAGATGATTTGTATCCAATGCGTAAAGTTAGCCTGAGCTCTTAAATTGTGGATGCTTAACTTTAGTCTTATTCTAGACATGAAAATTATAATCACACCCCTTGAAGATTGCACCTGCTTTGTGTAGTTGTCCCAAGGAGGTGAAACAAAGTGTGGTTTCCAGTTTCACCCAATCATTGCTGTCTTTTGAGTTCTTAGGCATAAATTAGACTCCTAAACCCTTATCTTTTTTTACATTTTTTTGGAAATCTGAAATACCCCAATGGAAAGAGTAATCTACGTCAAAACAGTCTAAGTCCTTAGCTTGTGAATAAATTCTAACGTAAGTCCCTTTGTGATACCAACATATCACAACGCCCACTGATCTTATCCACGTGTCATGACCTGACGAAAGAAACCTTGGAGTTGCTATATGATCTTCTTTGCAATCTTAGCATACGCAACAACTTTGTTCAAAAGAGGATAAAGTGTCTTTGGGCATTTTATTCTGTGTTCGGTGAGTATTAAAACGCACACCAACAGGTCTTAATATGTGTCTTTCCCTAAGGGAATTTCATTAGGAAAGAGATCACAAGGTGTAAAGATTGACTTTCAACCTCAATGGTGAGTCAATCAGACCTAGATCTCAGTCCTTAAGACAATAGGATAGATTTGAAACCAAATTGAAATGATTTGAATCACTAAAACTAAATGAACAATAAGACCTAATACATGAAATGCGAATTCTTGAAAGTACAGATACTGAAATGATAGTTTGCAGGCAGATTTGAGAAGGATTTGGACACATGTACTTGCCATCAAAAGTTAGTTTTGGGAGCTACTGAAGGATTGGTTCGCCCTTGGGCGAATGGGTGCTGGTTAGGGCTTCTAAAAACACTTTTGACAATCCTCTGATGTTGGATTTTAGCTTTTGTTTGACACAAGTCCCACTGTTGGAAAGTCGGAAATAAAGTCTGCAACCTAGTTTCCATGGTTTGACAACAATGACAACTTATGGAACAATGTAAAATTGCTCCTTTAAGATTTCTTCAATCCATCTTCAATCTGTAATTTGCACATACACAAAGAGAAAAATTGTTTTGTTTGAATGGGGGTTTGCCCCCAAGTTTGGTAATTAAACCTTGATAGAAAGATAAAGGAGAAGGAAATGATGAAT
This sequence comes from Sequoiadendron giganteum, assembly GCA_007115665.2. Lineage (NCBI taxonomy): Eukaryota > Viridiplantae > Streptophyta > Pinopsida > Cupressales > Cupressaceae > Sequoiadendron > Sequoiadendron giganteum. The sequence continues at coordinate 582,185,052 of CM021106.1, read as the reverse complement.
GAACAATGCTTGCTACAACTCACCACTCTTCAATGGCTTCCCTTAGAGGACTGAAGACAAACACATCACTCCAAGTATTTGGATCTTGCTTGATCGACTTGATTGATTGCTTGAAATGCTTTGAATGCTCTTGAAAACCTACATCACAATGTTAGCTTCAAAAGATGACATGAATATACATGAACTTTGACATGATGTTAGGATCTTGATTGCTGCAACAAATGAGTGATAAATCTGCTCTTGAATGCTCTTGACAATGATATTTTCTCAATAGGATCTCTTTGATTATATGTCTTCTTGCTAGTTAGATTTCAAATGATAAAAATACTATGTATTTATAGGTGTTTATCTAATTTTCCAAAAGTTAGATTCCAAAAGCCAACAATTGCAAATTGAATTTGAATCATTAAAATGCCGCCAAAAGCATATTTAAAAATGGGTCTTAGGACTTAAAGGGGACCCATTCACCCTTGGGCGAATGGGTCCTGGTCTAAAAGTCTAGGACACACATGCTCCAATGTGATTTAATTATTAATTGCATTTATTAAATGTCAGTTCCCCTTTTGGAAAACGGGAATAATAAGGGTTTGGAATGCATAATTTGGCAAATTAGAAGCTTAATTAAGTCCAATAAATTAAGGGACCCAAATATAGTGTGAAATTGTAAAGGTATACAATTTTCTACACTACAGATATACATGGAGACAAACTTCCAACTTCTCTTGTGTATCATTCCTTTTGCCAATCTTTTCAATGATAGTTACATCTTGTTGTGGAGAGACTGTTAAAATGGTTAAGCTCATTTAATGGGCAGATGTCGTAAAGTGCAATTATTGCAGATTCCTATATAATTTTGATAGAGGAGTAATAGAAAGGGGCAAGGAAGTTACTGATGGACACATTAAATCAAAACACTTGCGAGAAACTGTAAAATTCTAGCAAAGCTCATTTAGTACCTGTGAGTCTGTGACCTACAATGACCAAATTTATGATCTAATTTTTTTATGTAGCTTCTTTTTGAAGTAAACTATCAGCTTGAGCAGTTATCTCAGCAATGCCCTAAAGAAATGAGCCAAAAGATAATGGGTTCTTTTTATGTTTGAGTACCTTTTTGTAAATAATGGAATTGATAGAACATTTTTATCAATCTTGCAAAGGCATTTGAATAAAACAATGATATGTATAAAATGCAGGCTTCTTATTGATCGCTCTAGATTTACCACTAGGGTTGAATGGAGAAATTGTGCTCTTGATTTGCCACCAAGCTGGAATGGAGAAAATGCTTCATCAGTTAATGTAAAGGTGAGCTGTCAATTCTGATGTGATTTATACAAAATTTTGTTGGTCACATGCATATTTGTTTCATTGGACATAATATTTATTGCTTATATTGCTAACTTGTTATCTGATATGCATTTGAGGATTTATGATCTCTTTATTTATTTTACAAAATATGTACCTCTATTGCAAGGGCTTTTAGCACAAATTCTTTCTATATTGAGGATATGTGGTTTAAAAGAGAAATCTTAGTATAATATCATGAGGCCTTCATGACATATTTGGGTTAGAAGTCAAATGCAGGATAGCTTGAGGTGAGTTGTTCAGTGCTCCTATTTTGCATTGTATGCTTCTACTTATGTTTTAATTATTATCAGTCACCACCTATATAATTCATTTTATTAATATCGTCTTTGTCATCTCTTATAGTTATTATAAATAAGCACTCTCTAATATCTTTGGCCTTATAAAACCCCCCATATGTGCATCTATAACACCCAACAAATCAATTCCTTACTCAAATCTTCAACAAATCTTTTAGTTTTGCTTTCATAATTTTAGTGTTTTAGGTCTTATCATCTTTTTAGATCCTAGGGTTCCTTTTATGCTAGTAAATTTCTATTGTAATCAGATGCACTTTCCTTCCATAAATTGGCCACCTAAGGGTTGTAATAGGACCCTGATTTTTTAAATAATAAAAACACACCAAACCAAGTGTAACTTCAAAAATGGCACACAATGCCCGGTTATAATTTTTGCAACATTCAAACAAAAGATAATACAACACAACCTATCAATAGTTTCCACATTTACGAAATGAAGCAATTGAGGATTAATCGAATATTAGGGTTGATCACAATATCCCTGCGTATTTCAGTCCATGAACTGCACATCAAGCTATTCTCAAATTCAAACTGGTTGTAGCAGCCACCTCATTTCATGGTCCAATACTTTCCACATACAACTTCCACCTGCAACTTCTCCTTTCTCTTCTCCTCCAGTTGGACTCAAAACATCAACACCACTATATCCACCTCCTCATTAGTTAGTGTATATGTGGCCAACAATTTCATCTTTGTCATGATATGACCGTAACAGCTTTTTGATAAGTCTCTCTGCTTCACTTGCTGTAAACCCAACTTTAGATGACTATACTATCACAAGCCCTAGGTGAAACTCTAGGTCTGAAATAGACAAAATTGAAATTTTGCAATGAAATTGCCGAAAAACTTACTGTATGATATCTTAAGTTTGGAAACATTGAAATAAAATCTTATTTGCTGTAAAAGTCCAGGGCAAACCCTATTATCTGAAATATAAAAATACAGAAGGCTAAATAATACCTAGATCTGCAAAGAAAAAAACTTTTGTGAAGTATTCTGAATAGTATGTAGAAGAAAATATTACTTTCTTGGAAAGGCGTGGATGTTGATTCATAGCAAATCTAGGTTAATTTGAGCATTTCAATGGCCAAAACACATGTTTAAACCTGCACACAAAAATATGCTTTCAAAGAAGATAAAAACATAACATTAACTTTTACAAGATAGGAAGATTTCTTTGATAATAAATTCCCCCCTTGCAGACTTTTCACTTTGCGAAATGTGAGATAAATTTTGATTACTCTCCATTTCCGAACCTTTTATTTTTATGTATGTGAGATAATTAACTTAAAGCTAATTTTGTCTGTCTTTGACAAAAAATACATTTATCTTAAGACACATGAGCAACTAGCAAAAATAAAAAGACCAACAACTTTTAAAGAACCTCTAGAATTAAGGTTCATTAGTTATTGATACATAATAGCCCTTTCCTTGAATTGACTTCCCCAAATCACTTGTATTGCTATATTTTATATATCTGGGCCTTCCCAAGTTGTTTCTTCCATAGTTATCTTCTTCAATTGGACGAGGTACTTGGATATTATCTTATTGTAGGTCGTAGGTTGTGTTTATAAATCAATAGATGAATTTTTTGGATGTAATGTCCTTTTCTATTGAGTAGCCGGAAGTGCCCTTTTTAGCCTATTTAATTCCCATTGGCTAATTTTGGGTTTTGTTAGGGAATAATTAATTAATTAAATTTTAAATAGTCCTAAGTTTCTCGGGATTATTTATGTTTAATTAATTAAAAGTTGAAACTGGGTTATTTTAATGAAGTGACTATATTTTATGTCGATGGAAAATTTATAAAGCAGGTCGCATTATGAGCGGGAATATGAGACAAAAGGAAACAAAAATTAATTAAAATTCTCTCAAGGATGGGATATAAAAGGGTTGAGACTCAATTTCATTCTTGACTTGTTATCTGCTTGGAGAGCTTTCAGAGCTTCTTCTTTCGGTTCAGCAAACCCTAGGATGAAAACCCTTGGGTTCTTTCTTGGTTTTTGTGTACTGAAAATCCACTTGGCCAATCTTTGGTGAATTCATATAGGGTTTGCAAGTGTGTAGATTGTTTTGGGTTTGTAGAGTTGAAGTGAATTAATTCATCTTATAGAGTCATAGGTTTGCCAGGTTTGCAGGTACAAATTTATTGAAGATTTGTTAAGAAATAATAAATTTATAATAGTTGTGTGTACAAGTGAGATTGGCAGAGATTTTTTGTGTGCAGTGGGAAAATGAATTAAATATTATATTGAAAATAAAGCTGAGCTTTACCTACCCATATAATATCATATATTTGTGAGTGGCTGCACATTAGCAAAAGGCAAGAAAAATAGACGATGCATGTTTGAAGGCTTTAAGAAGCCTTTTTGACTTTAGTGCATCCTTTAATAGGCTTATTCAAAACTATCGCTGCCTTCCTCAAGGAAGTAGGAAGTAGAAACTCACCAAGGATTGCCGTATATGTTAGAAAGGAGCTGTACCATTATAAGCAAGGAGCAGATTGTTTTGGGTTTGCAGAGTTGGAGTGAATTGATTCATCTTTTAGAGTCATTGGTTTGTCAGGATTGCAGGTACAAATTCATTAGATTTGCTGGAAAATAATAATTTGCATATTGTGGTGTGTGCAATGTGAAATATCAGTAGCTATTGGTGTAATGTGTGCAAGGTGATTTTGGACATTGATTGTTGTGTAGGAAAGAAAGTTAAAAAAAAAATATATATTATTTGCTGAGTTTGTACCCAGCCACACCCTTTTGGACTTCCTAAAGAAGTCATACATTTCATAAAAGCTAGCAAGAGGAAGTTGGATCTTATTGGAGAAGGCTTAAAGCCTTGCGTAACCTCCCAAGTCATTTCCTAAACTAATCGCTGCACTTTAAGGAGTTCCATACAGGTGTTTGGGCTCAACAACGGTGACGTGGCATATTTTGAAGGTATATGGAATAGCCAAACTTCATCGCTACAGTCATTGGTCATTAAAAATCTCTACCACAGCTTCATTTGAAGGAATTTCAGCTTATAAAGCTGGATAAATATTTATTTGACCTGCCGTACCAAATTAAAAGGCAGCCTTACTATGTTTCAAGCCTGCCAAAACATCTCTAAGGGTTCCATACATCCATAAGGGGAAATAGGGAGGTCTGATTTGGGGTATGAGCTGTACATTTGACCAGGTCAGCAGATTAATATCAAGATATTGAGATTTTTAACAATGTAACTGTCGCTGTTTGTAATTTTCTCTACTACCTGATTCAAGTGTGAGGAATGGAATGAATTATGCTTGTGAGTTTATATTGGCAGCTCAAGTGTATGCATCCTTTATTACTTTTTGAGTTGAAGCCCAAGCTTTTCTGCCTTGTTTCTTTAATAGAATTGTGCTTGGATAGCTATAACTCAAACAAAATCCATTCACTTACTTCAAATTCTCTCACCTCAATGATGATCCACTTGAGATTTCATTTTTGCTTGGGCCACATTAAGGATCTCCTTTAATTGTTTCAAAATTTGCTGATATTCTTCTCAAAAATCATGGGCAATTGGCTCTTCGGTGTCTTGAATGGACCAGTTAATCAACAAATGAGGATCACAACTGTAGAAAGTTGTAATAACTAAAACATGAATTAACAAATTTTGTATGGTATGGTTTACTATATCAATTCTCTGCCAAATGCAATCATTTTGGCCATGATGCTTGCTTATCTGTAACATAGTTCCCCAAGACCCCCAAAACATTTACTAAAAATCTCAATTAGTCCATCTATTTGATGATTGTAGCTAACATTGATGGATGTGTACCTGACAGTAGAGGAGATATGACTTGCATGCCAAATTTATGGTAACAAGGCTTGAAAAGTATACCAAGTTAATTATTTATGGTAAGACACATTTAAGGAGGATAGAGCATGGGCAAAGAGCTAAGGTGAAAATAAGAAATGGTTCCTTACCAGATTGATAAAAATATTATTTCTAAGTGACGAGTGAAAATTACAGTTAAAGATCTTCAGGGCTCGTATAGAACCGAATAATATTAGTAATGAGCCCAATGTATGAAAGGGCTGAAATGCAATGTCTACAGGAAGCTCCATCAATTCACCTTGACCATTCTGGGATTTGGTTATCAAATGCTTGAAATGGACAACTAGGAGAAAATGCATACTAGGAGGTATCAAGGATGATCCAAACAAATGCAGGATTGATCAAGAGGACTGGGCATACTCTAGGGAGCTTATGGAAACCTTTAATTACAGTAATTCTTAAGGTGGTGTTATTATATCAATATTGATGTACCTTAGTTCTAGAGGAAGCTCCATCAATTCACCTTGACCATTCTGGGATTTGGTTATCAAATGCTTGAAATGGACAACTAGGAGAAAATGTATACTAGGAGGTCTTGAGGATGATCCAAACAAATGCAGGATTGATCAAGAGGACTGGGCATACTCTAGGGAGCTTATGGAAACCTTTTATTGCAGTAATTATTAAGGCGGTGTTTATTATATCAATATTAATGTACCTTAGTTCTGGTGTTTCTTTAGAAGTTGTTAGGCTTTTATTTCTGTTAGTTGGTCATGTGCATTTAAGGTACTTTTTGTTAAAAGAAAAAAAAACTAAAGTTATCCCACATACAGAAAGTGAAAGGGTTCACAAATGAAGAGTAACTTTAAAAGTAACTTTAAGTTACCCCACATTCAAAACATGTGAAGTTCACAATAGGGAATGTCTTTATTTTTGGAAAAAAGTAAAATTGTGCACAGGTCTGAAGTTGTGTTTTGGCCAAGCTAGCACCTGGACTATCTTGGATTTTACTTGACTTAGTATCCACACCTTGTTATGAAAGTAATCCTCTCATCTACATGTTCAGTGCATTTTCGAACAGGTGAAACTTTTTGTTTCTTAGCAGTTAAGAATCCTTGGTATTATATGATTGATTATAGCAGGTAAGTATTATTTTGTTTCTGCAATCAGATATAATACAGTTTTTGTATTTTAAGTGGTACTATCGTCAAAATTTCAATATCATCTATTCATACCTAGGGTTGCAGTGGTGCAACCAGCTACAACTGGGTTTATGGCAGTGATGCTGGAGCTTCCATTGTGGTCTTTTGGGATGTACCAACTATGGCTTCAATATCAGGCCTCAGCTGTACAAAAAGACAAAAGTTTATATGAAGTGGCATTGTTCTCACTGGAAGCCATCACCGATTTAATGGATGAACTTAAAAAGAGAACCATAAACAAGATTAACAGTGGTATCATGGCCATGTGTTGTACCCAAACCAAATTTTTTTGCTTCATTAAGGCATTTTGCTTAAAATGGTCTAAACCTTGTTAAAATGATATCAAAACGTAGTTTTTGGGCAATTCAAGTATGGGCTTTGAGTCAATGTCATGCCACGGAGATATTGGCAAAATTTGAAAAAATTGAAAATTAGGGTTTCTGGACCCCTATTTTTAGGTCAAAACCCTAAAAATTGAAACTTGTCAGAATTGACTGAAATTTGTTTTGATTGGTTTATTTTGCTTCACGATCACAATGGTGAAGTTGGATTCAGTTAAAAGTCAGTATTCAGTTAAAAGTCAGTTTAAGCTTGGTGGGTAGTTTTCGTTTTTTTCAAGTGAGAAGTTAGGTTTTCTAAACTCATCATTGGCAGATGGCCAAGTACCAGGTGTCGATAGCTAAGCTCAAAACGCTTCGGTGATGTTTCTATGGCAAGTTTCATCCAAAAAGTTACTTCGTCTCAGAGGGGTTTTTCAATGAGGTGAAGATACTGTAAAATTGACTAAGTCTAGAATGAAAAAGTGCCACTCTGAGCTAGGGGCGCCCATCATTCTGGAGGCTTTAATCAACTTTTTGTGACTTAACTCTTCCAAGATGACTTATCCAGATTCTTGATAGCTTCACGATGAGCCAGCCTACCAGTCTAACAGAGGAGTAGATCGCCTAAAACCGGAGATTCAATGCAGAACGAGGGAAATGCAAAAGTGACTAACTCTGAGGTCAAAAAGCGCCCTTGGAGGCCAAGGGCGCCCATCTTTTTGAGGCTTCAGATGGAGTCTCTTGATTGAGTGACACCCAGGAAGTTTGTTTCCATTTTTGGTCGAGCTCCGCAACGCATCTGTTAGCAGGTGAATTTGAGTTGCCGTGTTGCCATCATCAGTGGTCAAATTTGAGGTTTCAGACTTGATCAAAAATTGTTCAGAAAGGCCTCCAGGGGCGCCCAAGGTTTTGAAGCCTTTAATGGAATCTGTTTGATGATTTTAGATGCTTGTCTCATCCGTGTTAGCTCCAGCTTTCCGTTGCCTGTCTCAGCCAGGTCAGAAAATGTCTTGGCATCCTATAGTCAAAAGTTTAGTAGCTTTTAGCCAGTTACAAAAATGGCTAACATTGGTTGGGAAAAGCGCCCCTGGAAGCCAGGGGCGCCCATGATTTAGGAAGGATTGATGATGTTTTTATACGAAATGCTCTCCAGGAGCCCTTGCTCAGAATTCAGCTTGCTCCGCAGTGAGCTAGTCAGCACGTTCTGAAGTTTTGCCAAGTACCGAGAAACGTCAAGTGAAATAAGGTCAAGTTATCAGTGAAAATAATGAAAATGCTTGAAAATATTCGAACACTGAGGTCAAAAAGCTTCCCTGGAGGCCAGGGGCGCCCATCTTTTTGAGGCCTTAGATTGATGAATTTTGGATTATCACCTCAAGGAATCTTCTTGTCAGATTTGGTCCTGCTCTTCGACGGAACTATCAACCAGTTGATCTGACGCAAAAGTCAATCAGAATCAGTGATTGAACATGAGCTTCATTTGAGGGTTTCTAGATTCAAATTTTCAGAAAAATGTCTAAGTATGGAAGGACGCCTAAAGTCAAAGGTTGACTTTTTAAATTCAAAAATAGAAGTGCGCATGAGAAGAGTTTTCAGTTTACTAAATTTAGATCTTCAATTGAACTCTTTTCAAGTCAACTTCTGGTAAACCTATTTTTGGTCATAATTGGCTAAAATTAGTTTGCATGTATCAGTTAACTGAATTTTTCAAGGTGGCGCCCTAATTAGGGTTTATGGTACATCCAGTTAACTGAGTTTGAAGCCAAATATAGGCCATGCGTGAGTTTTGAAGGTCCAGTTGTACTTCAAGTGCCATTTCCAATACTTAGCATGCATTTCACACGCCTTAGAAGATATTCTTCTATATATTTTGCTAGTGGCGTCCATTATTCTTCATCAGAGTTGACAAGAAACATCTTTTCTTGAGCATAAAATTGATCTGAAGGTGCTACAGGTGTTGAATTTTAGTGTTCTTCGTAGCTACGGATTCAAATTGTTCGAGAAAAGATTATTTCAGACTTCGTTTTCCATTTACATGCAAGTTTTATCAGTTCTACTTCAAGCATAGGCAAATTTTTACAGAAGAAGAGAGAAAACAAACAAATAAAACTTCTATTCTTCTGTCTTATTTTCCTCTATTCTCGTCTTAGATTTTCTTCGCATGTCAAAGAAAACGACAGATTTTTCATTTTTCAGAAAAGCATCATCTGGGTTCGAGTATGTTAGCATCAACAACAATACCCATGTCTTAGATTATTTTGTGAAAATTGCATCGCTGCCTCTTTTCTAGAGCACTGTGCTTTTTTCCAAAATTCTCTTTGCATGTGTGCTTTTTTGAAAATAAAAACTCTCAGCATAAATTACTAACTCCAAACCTCGTACTGTATAAAAAAACTTCAAGCTGATAAAGAAGCTTTCAACGACTGCACTTCCGACTGGCGAAGAAAATTGCAGCCAACTACCAACTTTCAGCAATGTGGATACTTTCTCAGCACAAAATGAATTTCTGCAACTCAACACTCTGCAGCAACTTCAACAAATAAACCTTCCAGCAACTCCGGAAAGCAACTTCAACCTTCAACTTCGAAATTGCAGCAACACACTTTCAGCTTTTCGAAAGAAAGAGTCTCGGCAAATGAAAATTTCTCCAGCACTTCGCACTTTCAGCAACTCAACACTCCGAAATAAAATAAACTCTCAAAGAATTTCTCTCCTCAACCACTTGGAAAATATTTCAATCTCTCAAGAACTTCTTCAGCAACTTCAACTTCGAAACAATGTGAGGAGAAATGAGAGAAGAGATTGTTTAAATAACTCTTCTCGGAGAATCCTGCTAAGTAGTGCTGGGGCTATTTTTAGCACCTTCATCAATTTTCCACTCTCTTCATTCGGAATCTTCTAATTCAAGCGCAGTAGTGGGCTAGTCGTCAGCCGGTCATTATGGCAATTGCCTTTAATAATGATTCCTTCCTTGTAAAAAAATTCGAATTTTCCTCTGGGTCTGCCAGTTAACTCTTGGCGATTTAAACAACTCACGAGAAAAACAATCACTTGACTTGATTTAAAATTCCATTTTAAAATCTCGCAGTGTTTAAATAAATTCAACTCGAAAAATTTCGTGGGAGTTGTAAATTTATTTGCAACTTTTAAAATGTCTGTCATTTAAATCCTCGATTTCGTAAAATTTGCCTTAGACATTTTAGATTCTCTCATTAAAATGTTCAACTCCGGGTGATTAAAAATTATTTGCGTGCTCGAAATAATTCATCCTTTGAGATTTAACTTTCGTCAGGAAAATAATCTAGGCAAAACAAATTTCCTCTGAAAATATTAAAATTTCCCTTAGGAAATTAATTTTCAAACTCTGTTAACTCATGGGTGCATTTTAAACGGGTTCATTTGATTTTCACTTGACCCATGGAAAATATTCATCGATAGCAAATCTTCCCCTTGAAAAATATTCGTCAACCTTCAACTGCCTTTGGAAAATTTTAAAACTCATCAAATCATCCTTCCATGCCAAGGGCGTATTTTTCCCTAGTGAAAAGTTATCTCACTTAGAAAAATTCTCTAATATTTTCTCTTTTGGCGTATTTCCCTTGGTATAATTTTTCTCTGATAAAAAAAAATCTCCATGCCTTAGGAATTAAAATTTAAATCCCTCTTCAAGGGCGCATTCTTACCTTGGCACTTTTGTTTTCAACACTTAGAAACTTTTTCTAAGTCCTCACTTTCAACTTGGGCGCATTTTAGATGTTGAACTTTCGATTTTGCCTTAGAATATTTCACGTTAACCTCTCCATGGTTAGCGCATTTAGGGGGTGGTATTCTCAAGTGAGGGCGCATTTCTACCCCTCCACTTTCATTTCAATGCCTTAGCCGCTTTTTCTCCAGCAACCCCTTTTACACTTGAGGTGGGCGCACTTTGAAGGGTCTACTTTCATTTTACACGCCTTAGTTTATTTTCGAACTTCTCAACACTTCCAATTACCTTGGGCGCATTCACCACTTCAGCTTTCATTTTCCATACATAGGCGTTTTTACCTAACCTCTTGTTTCATGCCTTAGAAGAATTTCACTTAACAACACTTGCAAGGTGGGCGCATTTACTAGGCCAAGCTTTCACTCAAACACTTAGGCGTTTTTCACATGTAAGCCTTGACTTGAGGGCGCATTTTGACCTCTCTACTTTAATTTCAATGCCTTAGGCGTTTTCCTTGTTAACCTCTCCACTTTGACTTGGGCGCATTTCCTTGCTGGAGCTGGGCGCATTTTGGGTGTCGAGGTTTTGTTTTGCCTTAGAATATTTTTCACCTTTTCTCCTTCTTGAGGGCGCACTTCACAGGGTGAACTTCTATCTTCAATGCCTTAGCCGTTTTTCACTAGGCAACATCTTCCTTGGGCGCATTTTGAAGTATGAGCTTCTGTTTCATGCCTTAGAAACTTTCAAGGCTTCCATCAAGGTGGGCGCATTTGCTATGCTCAACTTTGAATTCTGCCTTAGACAATTTTCAAGCTATCAATCTGTGAGGTGGGCGCATTTTGAAGGGGATACTTTCATTTTCCCACACTTAGAATATTTTCCATGCCTCTACCTGTCTTTGTTTATGCATTCTATTTTTAGCAAGTCCCTTGATTTTCAACCTCTAAGGCTCCGTTTTGCCTGAAAATTTCATCATATGATCTTCTTCACCTTGTGAACCTGTTTTGCCAGTCCTCTGCCCTGACCTGCTATTTATAGCCACCTGCTATTTATAGTAAGTTTGACTTTCTGACTTCAGTAGCTCCGTTTTGCCTGAAAGTTGCAACGCTTGATCTTGATAGCTTGAGGGTCACTCTGATGCCAACCTCGGGTGCAGACCTGCTATTTATAGCCGTGCCCTGACTTACTAAAAATAGTAAGTTCTCCGATTTCGCTCAAATTTTGCCAGCAGGTACCTTGAAGTGTGCTGACATTGGTGGGTGCTTCGTTTCGGCTATTTTTGGATTTTACCCCCTATAAAAGTGGAAACCCTAATTTGACTTGCATGTATCCCGAACGGTCTCCGTTTGTCCTCGTTCCTTCTGCATGTCGTTCTGTCTGCTGAACTGGAGTGTTGGGCGGCTGCCAGAGTGTACCTGCTAAAAATAGAAACTGCCTGAAAAGTGACTCATCCACTGCCGGATGGTTTTGCATGTCATATTGCCCGCGGGATCTCAAAAAACCCAGAAAAACCCAGAAAACTGGTCTGCATGCATGCACTGGCTAAAAATAGTAAGTCCTTAAACTTTGATCTTCTCCGCTTGCAAGTCACACCGTTGCGAAGCTCTCGAAAAACCCATAAAGAAAAACCCGACATGCGTTGAAAAACACTGCATGCGAACCCTAAAAATAGCCTCCGAAGGCTGACTTCTGAAAGTGGTTGTCTCGGTTTGCATGTTACATCACTACGAAGGTTTTGGAAAACCCAGAAGGATTCTCCAGACATGCATCTGAAAAGCTCATGTGGAAACCCTGAAAATGGCTCTTGAAGCCTGAACTGCCAAAAATAGCAAGTCATCTGATCTGGCTCAAAATTTACGTGTAGGCAGCTTGATGTTACCCGGATGCAGTGGAACTGACAGAATTCCAAAATCTCAATAAAATAGTCCCAAATTGAATACTTACTAAAAATAGTAAGTTGCCGGAATACAGTGAAAATTTAGGGGGACTCTGTTGGAAGTCTTCTGACTGCTGTACTAAGCTTAGATTTCAATTTCGTGACTCGGTTTGACCCTAAACAAGCCTGAAGGACGAAAACCCTAATTACACAGACTTAACCAATATTTTAACCTGGGTCAAACGATAGGACATCCCCGGACGGACCAGAGACCAGAGAGAGAGCGAACCAAAGCCAAAAGACCAGAATGGAGCAAAATTTAGGGGGTCCCCATCTTGATGGGGTGATGTGTGAAAAAGGTCACAACAGTACCCATTGGAGAAGGTTCTTTTCATGGAGTTCATGAGACAAGCACATGAAGTTCACACTTTTCTTCGCAATCGACATAAGCCAGCTTTCACCTTTCCTTTTGAGTTGGGTATTTATAAATGCAGAACAACTACCGATTGCAAGTTAATGGCGCACGAGTTAGAGAAACTTCAGCTTGGGTGTTTTCCTCAGAAGCATACCTATGATCCGTTGGGTCATTATTCAACAAGGTTGGAGTGAAATGTTTCACATTCGACAACGCTTGAGGACTTTTGGGTCAATTGTGAGGATGAATTTGAGGTGCGTCGGCGTCATTATTGTAGGCTTACTATTCCACAGATTGCTGATTTCTTGTCAAGAGGATGTGGGCTTATCTGATGATGATGGCGAGATACTCCTTCATTCATTCATTAAAGACCAAGTTGCTCGCCAGCCACTTCGCCAACCTGATTGGTATGTCCCAGTGAACACTTCAGTGAAAGACTTGTCCAGGTCAGTTATCAAAACAACCATGTACTTCCTTGAGAGCAAGCGGAAGTGAAGGGTGATCCCAGTTACAGAGCCGCCAGCAGTGGTGGTTTCTTCTTTACCTTCTACTTCTAGGGCGAGGCCTCGAGTTAAGGTTATCATGAAGCCGCCTGAAGGGGTTAAGATTGGGGTTAATTCGAAAGGGAAGAGCATCACCAAAAGGAAACAGGTTGAGAAAGAGCCAGCACTTCCAGTTGCAGAGACGGTACTTCCAGAGCCAGTTATTTCATCAGAACCAGTAATTCAGGCTGAGGCCGGTTTGTCATCTCCAGGTTCACCTTTTTCACCACAGTCGTCTCCTATAGACAGTGATTCGGAGCTTGAGTCTCCGATACATGAGACCTTCATACCAGTGGATCCGCTAGCAGTTGATACAGTAGAAACAACTCCACCTTGAGAGGATAGTATTCCTTATTCATCTTGGCTCGAGAGGTCGTTGGGAAGAGAGAGGCGCATGCCTTTGTATGATCTTGACTTATCTGAGTTCGGTGAACCCTATCAGAATAGGTTGCATAAGAGGGCCAGGAAGCAAATTAACATTGAGAAAAATCCCGAGGCAGAGATCCTCATAGAGGTTGCTACACCTCCAGAAGGTAAGTACTTGGATGAAGTTGATGTTGGTGATTTTACCTTCGTCAAAACTAATCTAGGCAAGATGTTGTACCCAAAATGAAATTTTTGGCACTCTGCTTAAATTGAGCTAAACAATGTAAAAATGCCATTGAAAGTAAGTTTTAGGTCAAACCAAGTATGAAATCTTGGTGGGTTTCTTTCAAGGAACCTATGGTTAAAATTTTGAAAAAATGAAAATTAGAGTTTCCTTAAAAATAGGACCTTCCTGGAAATGATTGAAAATAATTCTGATAGGGTTAATTGCCTTCACGATCACACTGATCAAGTCAGAATTACCAAAATACATGTTTTACTCTGGTGGGTCTATTTCTATTTTTCAGGAACAAAGTTAAGAGCTCCGTAGCCATTAATGGCAGATTGGCCAGTACCAGGTGCCGAAAGCTAAGCTTCAAGAACTCCAACGAAGAAGCTATGGCGGAAAAGGATGAAAATGATGCCGTTCAATGAAGGAGATTCTCAAAACGAAAAAGGCCAAAATTTGGCTGTCTGGAAGGTGCACGTTTTGTCCACCAAGGCAAAACACAGTCTACAAGGTGAAAAGGCGCCCCTCTTGAAGAAAGGCGCGCTTGGATCTCAGAGGGCAAATGTAATCATTTGACATCTTCAAATCAGTCATCCTCTTCACTCTCATGCTGGCTCGACAACAAAACAATCAACAAAATCATCTGATTCAGAGATCACTAGCCAACCGTCAGCAAAGTATGGAGGATCCATCAGCAATGAAGATGCCAAAACAGAGAGCTTCAAGGTAAAAGCGCCCCTGCTGGCCAGGGGCGCCCCTCAGTTGCAGGCACCAGCTGAATCCATAAGCAGCAGCCCTATACATGATATCTTTCCAGCTTCCTCCCAGCTACGTGATCAATCTAACAGCAGATCCATGAGACACACCAAACAATCATGAGTTGAGATCAAGCAGAAAAAGCCAAAATTGAAGAACTGGAAAGATAAGCCAGAAAATGGCTAAGGCATGGCTAAAAGAGCCCCTCTTGAGGAAAGGCGCCCTTTCTTGAGGGCATCCAGATTTAGTCAAAATCTTCACTGCCTCCCAGGATGACCTCCTCAACTATGACCGGTCTCGCCAGTGAAACCATCAGCAAGAACTTTTGACAAATCAAATGTCTGATGAAGGAGGTCAAAGGCAGGCAGTTTTCAGAGTAGACAAAACCAATCAACAAGCTAAAAGCGCCCCTGTCCCTTGAGCTTGAAGGGCATAAACTCACTGTCATCAACTGAGAAGTTAGTCATCCTGAGCAAGACCGAGCTGGTTACCCGGTGCATCGTCAAACAAAGTCATCTGACTCATCCATCAACGGGAACGTCAAATCAAAGCACAGAGGGTCTGAAAAGGCCAAAACGAAGAACAGTCAATGAAAATTGACTAAGGCACAGCCAAAAGTGCCCCTCTTGAAGAAAGGCGCCCCTCATTCTGGAGGCTCAAACTCAGTTTTCTGAGTTAATCTCTCCCAGGCATATCTCGTCAAGTTGATCCCATCTCAACAACGGATCCGTCAGCAACTACCGAAGATCAACTGAGCAGCCAGGATCGAAGATCAAACATAGGCACTTCAGCCTGCATAAATGATCAAAAATCCAAAAAGGAAGCCTAAGAAAGTCAAACGCAAATGTTGACTTGAGTTAACAAATTTTGGAGGCAAAAAGAGGCCAAACACTCCACAATCAGTGGAAATCACCTTTTTGAACTCCAAATCAGGCTCAATCATGAGTTGGATGCCCAATTGATGCTTGCAACTCCAAATTGACATATCAAAGCATCTAGGCATCCATTATTCATTATTTCTTTGCAGGTTGAGGAGCTCAAGAACGAATTTTTTTCTTCTCCAACATTTTTGAAGATCTGTTGCATAGAGGGATTATTTATCGGAGTTTGCATCAAAAGGCATAATTCTGGCAAAGTGGCAGTTTATAACTTCCAATCCATCTTCTGTCTACTTCCTCTATTTCTGTCTATATTTCTTTGCATGTCACAGGAAACGACAAATAATCACAGATCTGGCCAACTTGGTATGATCAGCACAGCTTTTTCAACAAAACCCACATGTTGGATTTGTCCAGAAAAAGTAGCCTTGCTGCCCTATTTTTTAGGGTTTTCGGAAAAATTCATAATTTTAAAAATCAAACAAACTGGGTTTGTTCAGCTCTGAAGCGCGAACAAAACCCATGTGTTGGAAAATCACTTTTTGGTGCCTCGCTACCTCTGCCACTGAAGGGCTTTGGCATGTCATAGAAAAACTCATTTTTTCGAATTTCTGACGATCTGGGTTTGTTTAGAGAATTATTCTCAACAATACCCATGTCTCAGAATTTTTCGTAAAAATTACCCCCGGCAAGGCTATTTTTAGCAGTTCCAGAAAAAGTTGTCCGAGCAACATCGTGTGCACAGTCAATCTTCAAGGTTTTCAGAACGCAGTTCTCCCAAGATGAATACAAGACCAAAATGGTCTTACTCCATGATTTTCTGAAAACGACTGGCACCGATTTGCGTCGGGCACACCCAGAGGTCAATCTATCTAGACAGATTGACAAGCATAGAAACAAGTCCACAGGTTCCATAATGGTTTCACCTCGTATATCTGATCGCCTTCCAAGGCCAGTTTAGAGGATGGTAACTGTTGGAATTTTACACATGCAGCAAGTTCATGTGCATTTCTCATGGTTGGAGTGATCGTGGTCAAACTTCGTGGTTTCATCATCAAGCTTCGCGGTTTCACCATACAACACTTTTCCATTAAGAAAGATCAAGGAAAACGTCAAAGCTGCAAAAGAACGCGGAAGGTAGTCATTCCCAACACAGAGCCGCCATCGGTTAATACTACACTACCTTCCACGTCAAAGTGGAAACACAGACAAAAAGAAAAGGAACAACCCTCCTAAGGGAAGCAGAATGAAGGAGATACATACATCAAGTTGTTGACAAGCGGTAAGCTGACGATTGACAGGCATGTAACGGTCTCTGTATGAAGAAGTCAACAAAATGAACAAAAGCACCGTTGACCAATGATGATGAGGTGTCAAACACCTCAAGAAGGATGTCCTACCCTCCAAAATAGCAATAAATACGACTGAAGTCAACTTGATGCCCTTTTCCAAATTGACTCCAGATCTCCACAAATCATGCATGTCAGATCCCACTGATCTAGGATGTCTAATTGACTCCCACGATTTGTGGATCTCAGATCTCCTTTAAAGGTGGATGTCTATTTTGGAGACATATTTGTAATTTAAGTTCACTCTAGTTAGGTGTCAGTCAACTGAGGTAGACTTCCAGTTTGACTTTTGTTTAGTCTGAGATAACTGAAGTAGATTTCCAGTTAACTGCTTGCTCACCTACTTTTAGACATAGAAATAAATCTCGCTGATTGGCAAGAACTGTTTGTTAGCTCAAGGAGATTTTAGGGTTGCCTACTCCTTTGAGTTTCTATAAATAAGAGCCTTAGGTTCTTTATTTGTTTTTAACCTTTATTTGCTAGCAAAATTGCTGCGCCAATGTTGCCAAAGTTAGCTTGTTTATATCTGTTCACTCTTGGATGAGAGTTTCGTTGGTTGATCGCAATTGTGCATGGTTTCGTACCTTTGTTGTCCCGACCTTTGTAATTCTTTGAAGAACCTTGAAGAAATAAATCAGATGGTGCAAGCTTGCTTGATCTAATTATTTGAGTTATTCAAAGTCTTGTTTTTAAATAGTGCGTTGTTTCAATCTCCTCCTTGGACAGGTGTCGTCGCCTCCTTGGATATTTTGTCATCAATCATTATCGTTTGATGTTGTTTAATGATCTATCTTGCAGCCTACACTTTGGATAGGTGTCGTCACCTCCTCGGGAATCTTGTTAGAGAGGCCATCATTCTATGTTGTTTCCAGTAAGCTGTTTCCAAGCCTACACCTCGGATAGGGGTTCCTCCTCCTTGGCAAGTCTCAGATCCAGTTTACCGTAAGAGAGTGTTTGCTTGTATCGAGCCCTATCTTGGTATATATTCGAAGGTTCAGAGCCTCGGCCATATTCCATTGAGACGGAGGATTCAAGTGATCCAACCATCCATTTTGCTCCTACGCCCTCATGCTCTGTTTATCTTGGGGAGGTAGGATAGTTTAGAAGCTTAGTTAGTCGTAGTTAAGATCTGTGGAAACCAGAGAAAAGGCTTAGCTACGGCGCATTGGTTTATGCACCCTTGTGTCCTACCGCTGAGTAAAAAAATAGGAATCTTAGTACACCCCTTTTTTACAGTAGAAAATCAGCAAAGAGAGATCTTCCTCTCTATAATCCGAAGAGCATGTACTAACACACTTGCAACAATTGTCCGTTTCCAATAAGCACTCCAGAGGTGCTAATTGAAATGCCAACACAAGAGTACTTGACACACCGACGTGAATCTGTTCAAGGTCGTCGCGAGTAATCTGGAGGAACGCGTCATGAAGGATGGTGAGGATAAGGCAGTTCTCAAGGCTGAAATCAGGCAACTCCGCATGTACATCTCGAGTTTGCTTCATGGTAGCGAGGGGCAAGCACCTTTACTCCCACAGCTTCGAGAGACCGCCGCAGATCAGCAGAGGATTCACCACTTGGTTAATCGAGGAAAGCTGCTGGATACTTGGATTGAGGACTATATCATTGCTGGTCGACACCTCATAGAGCTATATCAGTTGAGGGTTGACACACATAGTCTTCGCCAGAGGATTTAGGAGCTCGAGATTTTCATAGCCGAGCGTAAGCCGAAGGACCTGATTCTGATATCACAGCTTGCGGGAGTCTATGACGCCATTGAAGCAGATGGAGATCAAAAGAAGGTCTTCACTTGGAGAGAGTTGTATCTTTGCAGGGTGGAGACATATGATAGGATTTCTGCTAAGATGAGCATGTTTCAGGAAAAGGTTGTTGCAGCTCTTCGTTTCATCAGCGAGTACATCACTCAAATCCCATGTCATTATCGGCATGAGGATGGTACATACGTCGAGTTAGAGGCAGTTTAGGCTGAGTTCGAAGAGCTAGTTCGTGGTAACCTAGGTGGAGGGCCAGAGGCGTCCAAAATGGAGGAGTTCACAATGTTGACTATCAGTTTCAAAAAGGTGACCACAGAGGTTAGAGATAGTCAGAGGGAATTCCAGGATGGAGACAAAGAGTTAGCCAGACAGTTAATCATCGTAGACAGCGTCAAAGTGCCAGATGATGATACTATCGATAAATTCCTGGAGGAGATGATAAACTTGGAGTAGACTTTCAGTTAGACCTTGCAGTTGTTTACAAGGATAAGTCATAAGAAACAGTTAACTCGATGCCTCTTTCCGAGTTAACTTGTTACACATTGCATGCCATGTCTTTCTTGGAAACATCTACATACACTTGGAGTTTAGATTAGGTTTTTTGCGTTAACTGATGATAGTATTCCAGTTAACTTGCTTTCAATAAGGATGTGCATGCTTGCACATTGTCCATTTAGATTAGATGTTTCAGTTAACTGATGATAGTTTTCCAGTTAACTGTATAGTTTCATTCAATTAGGGTTTAAGAATAAGATCTTGCATGTATTGCAGGACTGTAGTTGACTCAAGGTGATTTTAGGGTTGCGTACACCTTGAGGTCTATAAATAAGAGCATTCAACTCATTTGTAATTAACTTTTGCTTGATAGCATACATGCTGCGCCTACCTTGCTTGTAGTATTGCTATTATTGTATTTGTTCAAGGAACTTTTACAGGAGATTAATATATGCTGTGCCCACCTTGCCTGTAATATTGTCTTTGTTGGATCTATTCATGAGCGTTTGTTTTGATAATGAATTGTTATGCCACTCGGGTTCCATGCAATTATTATGATGAATGCTTGCCTTAGTTAGATATAGTGGCTAGTTCGATCGTAGATTGTATGCATGTCTCGCTTATGCAATTTGCTGTCCTAGTTGGCTATCTTTTGTGTTTTGTTATCAATAAGCCTATTCCAATTGAGCAAATAGTTGTGCCCACCTTGCCTTCATGTTGAGAATTCGTACTTAAAGCTTATCGTATGATGTGTGTGATAATAAGCTTATTCAGCTGAGCAGATAGTTGTGCCCACCTTGCCTTCATGTTGCAAATCTGTACCCAACTTATCATATAAAAACCATTCCTGCTCCATTTCCTCACGCTCTGTTTTCTTGAGGAAACTGGATAGATTTAAAGAAGTTAGCTTAGTTGTAGTTATATGATCTGCGAAACCAGAAAATGTTAGAAACCCTAGATTAGACATTCAAACCTAAACACCTTCCACAGAAGAGAAAACATAAAAAAGTAGAGCTTTGCATGCGAATGTGCAAAATGATGTTATTCAGGAATTCAATGTTACAATGAGATGATTTGCTTTATAAAAGCAAAGTATGCAACCCTAATGTTTACCTAAAAATAGCTCAACCTAAGTAAAGTTATGCAAGTGTAATTAAATATTAATTACACTAACACCCCCTCATAAGTGCAACTTAGGGAGACTAGATAAGCATGGACCTAAAACTAAGATGAATGCAAGAAAGCATGAATGGGTCCCGACAACAAGGCTTGATCAGGTACCCATCTACAAATGCAATAATGAGGTAGAGAAGGAAAACCCAGTGGGACAACCCCCCCTACAATGAGATGACTACTGCAAATAAGCATTGGAAGAACACTGTGGAGTAACACTGGAACCACAATTCGGCAAGCAAAGAAAGATACTTCTGTCTACAAGAAACCATATCGGAATCATCATAATGTGACAGCAGACCCGATGCCACGGAACACTCGAAAACACCAAACTGGAACAACCTTGGAATCCATGAAGCAATAGTAGATGATATGATGATGACAGAATCTGGAAGCCGTGAATCTCGATGCCGATGTCAAAACTGAGACTGAAACTCTTCCATGGGAAAAAGTACCATACAGACTCGGGAACAATAACCACAAATTTAGTGGCCCTCAAATTGAGATGGATCCGATGCGGATCACTAACCATAGGCTCTCAATCTAAAGTGTGAACCAAAATGAATCTGGTATGTGTCAAGCTAAGACAAAATATGGCCAATAAGAAACCAAGAAACCAGATTACAACCCATGCGAGTTGTCATCAAAAACACAATGAAGATTATTATGCAAGAAACCCTCCCGAATGGAACTTTATATCAGTTCATTTATTACAATCCCCAATGACTGCAAAATGAGAGAATGCCTAACATGCATAAACAAAAAATAAAAAAAGACCTCAGATCTGTGTAGAGGACTGAACCAACTTTCCAATGCCACAAGAATGGCGAAAAAAGGATCACCGAGTCAAAAGATATGCCCTCCGGAGTGAAAACAACAACATCTGAGTTCAAGGACCTGCAAAATAAATCTGGCGCAAAATCTAGAAAAACTAAAATGTTGAATAGATTGGCGCCGGAATCAGCTTTCCAACGGTATCTCGTTTGCAAAAAACGGACACCGTACGCAAAAGTTATACCCGATTTCGTGAAAGTGCTCCAAAAAGGCCAATAAAGTTTGCAGGTAGCCCAGGGGGCTAAAAAATTTCGGCGCTGGAATCAGCTTTCCAACGGTATCTCGTTTGCAAAAAACAGACACTGTACGCAAAAGTTATACCTGATTTCGTGAAAGTGCTCCAGAAAGGCCAATAAAGCTTGCAGGCAGCCCAGGGGGCTAAAAAATTTCGGCCCTTGGTCCTGTGTGCGACCAGGGGCTGGCGGGTAGGGGGTTGGGGCGGAGCCCCTGGTCACTCATATGACCTGCAAAGGTGCTAAGGCCAGCTCCAGGGGGTTGGGGCATAGCCCCTAGTTCTCAATAGGATCGTCGGCTCTGATGGAAGGCCCGCGGGGGCTGACTTGCTGAGCGGCGGACTGGTGGAGGAAATCGGCGATGGTGGCCACCGGGCGGCGGGAGCCGTCTGCACTGAAGGTGCTAGCACAGAATCCGAGAAAGCACATTTTTAAATTTTTTTTTCGAAATCTGTGCCTCGAGAAGTGTGCTGGGGAGGCCGTACGACCTCCCTGGTAAAAAAATTTTGCCCTTCGAACCAACTTCGCCAAAATTGACGAAACGAAAGGCGATCTTAGGGTTTTGGGGCGCTGTGAACGCGATGGTGACCTCCGTTTCTGCTCAAAATGCTTCAAAAAAACGGCTACCTCTAGAGCTTCCAAAAAATCACCAAAACTGAAACCCTCACAGATCTAGCAAACGATGACCAAAATCTGCAAAATGAAAGCCGAACCTGATTTTTCCCAACGCTCTGAATCCAATGGTGAAGCCCGATCTGATCCAAAATACTGCATAGATGAACTCAAGGCATGAAATCCTCGAGGAACCCCGAACGAACTCTGCAATGGTTTTCTCCAGAATTTGAGAAGGGGCTGCATGTCAAGGCTCTGATACCATGTTAGAAACCCTAGATTAGACATGCAAACCTAAACACCTTCCACAGAAGAGAAAACATAAAAAAGCAGAGCTTTGCATGCGAATGTGCAAAATGATATTATTCAGGAATTCAATGTTACAATGAGATGATTTGCTTTATAAAAGCAAAGTATGCAACCCTAATGTTTACCTAAAAATAGCTCAACCTAAGTAAAGTTATGCAAGTGTAATTAAATATTAATTACACTAATAGAAAATACTTAGCTGCAACGTTCTAGGTTTTCTTAACCTTGTGCCTCTACCAGCTGAGAACAAAAAGATAGGATTTAGTTTACTTTTCTTTTCCATGCATTCCAGCACAACGAGGGAGCTTCCCCTCCTAATTTGAAGAGCACTCATTACGCAGTGTGCATAGCTGTCCATACAAACTTACACTCCAGAGGTGTTAGTTCTTACGCCAACACCATGAATAGGACTCTATATGCCCTAATCCTATACATGGAAAATAGAGAACAAAGAGATAAAATGCAACAATGATAAAGAAAGTTAGTGTGCACCTTGAAATTGCAGGAGAGAAATTGGATGCTATGATGAATTGGAGAATCCTTATGCAAGAGACGGGAGAGGGGTAAAGAAGATGAAGGGGAGAAGATTTGTATTCCTAAGTTTGATGTAGTCAGTGACAGTATTAATCATAAGGTTTGGATAAAGAAATAGAATTGTTTTTTAGAACTAAACACTGTGGTTGAGTTTCAAAAAATTCAGTTTGCCAAATTTCATTTTGAGGTACCAGCAGTTGATTGGTGGAAAATGGGTTTATGGGTGAGATGGAATTAGATGAAAATGAGGGTGGTCACTAAGAGATCACCACTTGGGATGAATTTGTTATCTTGAGGCCTACAGTCAAGAGGATTATATCTTGGCCGACAAAATTATGAAGCAAATTGGCAGTAGCATGCTTCAAAAAAATTTTGTCACACAAGTTTATTGTTTTAAAGAGTCTACCCTTGATGAGTTTGCAATGTACACTGAAGGAATCCGTTAGCGGGTAGCACCCCAGAGGAGGCCATTTAACAAGCAGATGCCTACTTAGAAGCTGTTGGAAGTTTTATTTGCTATCAATTGAACTTCCAAACTACCCATGACAATAAAGACTGGCATTAAGGGTAGTGAATATTTTAAATTCTCTTTAATCTCCAAGGCTGGTCTATCAAAAGCTAGAGTTGTTTACCTTGCTTACCTTGCTGATCTGCATTCAAGGGCTCTTTGTTATACTTGCAAGTAAATCTTGTAATGACCCCCTTATAATTTTTTCAAATTTTTGCAACAACACTTCAACAAAGGCACCCATGAGCGTTAGCCAAATCATAAACCAACACTGAAATGTAACCCTACACCAAGAATGTACACCAGAATCCCGATGATGGGCAAGGTGTGAGCATATGGCGTCGGGGATCGTTAGCTTGAAACTGAATGCTGGAAATACAAAGATGCAACTCGACCACTTATTCAGCGAGAGTGATTTGACGGCGTAGCCGATCAACAGTATGAATGCAAGTACAAAAAGTAAATTGATGGCTCAGCCAATCAGCAAATGAGTAATGTAGTACAATTGAAAGATGGCGAGGCTTGGCTCTTCCACAATTGTGGGAAAGATATGTTGCAAGAAAGTAAATAAGGCGGCAAAGCCAACCTTCTTCCACTAAAAGTGGGAATACAATATAAATTTGCAGAATGAAATAAGAGCTGATCGGTACTATTGAAACAACTTTACAATAAGAATGAATCCTGCAAGAAGACAATAGTTAAGCTGTCCAAGAAGCTGCAAATGTTATTATTTGATCTCCAATCTTCAAAGACTCACCAGATAACAAAAACACACTCCAAAACTCCAACTTAGACAATCTGATTTGACAGACCAGCAAACTGAAATCTCCAACCAACAACTAGAAAACTCATTAAAATATTCATAACTCACTCAAATCATAACCAAATGACATGGAACAAAATGCATAAGACCCCTAGAGAGATGGTGACCAAGACTAGACCAAGAAACTACACCCAACTCTAGCTATTATTTATTGCACAAATTCCAATGACATTAACAGGCATGACTCAGCCTTCAAGAGGGGCGACCAGCTACATAAAATCAGAAACTTCATTAAAAAACCCTCAAACTATGCAAGATGGGACACCTAGGGCCTAGGAATGGATATAGCAAGTACCCAGAATAAAATAAAAATCATGCAATGATCTACAAATGAAATAAGCTTCAGCCATAGCCAAACCAGCAACCTGTAGACAACAAAATCTTCAAAACTTCAACTATGAAACTCAATCTGCATTCTTTGAATGAGGAAACCCAACTAGGTGCTATCTTTCAAGCATGAAGACTGAAGAAGAAACTAGGAGGTATGCATCCCTCGAAGTAGCTCTGAAAAGTTGCTAAAAATAACACTGCCATCAATAGTGCTTACTAAAAATAGCATACTGCTAAAAATAGTAAGTTGTTCCAAACTCATTTTGAGCACAAACTGGGCAGCCGTCGTGACTTACTAAAAATAGTAAGTTCGAAAAAGATCTTTGTTTCCTTTGCATGTCATGCTACTGCGAAGCCCTCCGAAAACCCAAAAGGAATCCAGAATCAGAATTGTAAAACTCCAAAATGCAAGCTTCCAAAACTGCCAAGGAAACAACCAAAAATGTAGGTCAATATCTCGTCATGCATGTTACCACATCCCGAATCTTTCCAAAAACCCAGAAAGCGCCACCAGACATGCATAAGAAAATCTCGCATGCAAGCCTTCAAAACCTCCTCAAAAAGTGGAAACCCTAATTCAACTTCTGACTGGCCTACGGGCTTCCGGAAATAGGCTATTAGACACATAAGAGTATATGGCTAAAATGGGGACATTACAACCCGCCCTTTTCAAAATTGCTTGTCCTCAAGCAATTGCACAATACTCCAACTGATCCCCGGGTCCCATGTCCATCTCTGAGAAGACACATCATGGTGATGCTGCTCCACTCTGATCATACAAATGAAGCCATTGTACCAGAACTGCACTGACATTCCATGCAACCTCAAGGAGTTAACATGCCTAAAGTACAAACTGAGAAACATGGAAGGATTGAAGTCAAAATCTAACATCTCATCTCCAATAAACTCAAAGGAGTTAACTTCTGCAATGTCAATAGTTGTCACCGTTCTGAAAACAAAGAAGAATAATCTAATCAATTCAAAAACATCAACATAACTTCTTAAAGCATCAAACAGGATCTCAACCGTAAGAGTCTCGAAATGCCAAGCCTAATCGAGCAATGTGTCGCTGCCCCAAACATTTGTACAAGAACATGTACAAAGATAGCCATTAGAATGAGCACGATTTCTATCCAAAAGCTGATTATGCACTATCCGAACCACCATTTCTCTCATTTGAAGCTATAAACCATCTATGCAAAGAGATTGGAAAGTCAAAAATTGAATGCACCAGCTACCAAACAAGACTGAAATGATCAACTTGAGATCTGATTTAAGGAAAATCAGCATCCAAGGAGATAGATAGCTGCTGCAAAACTGAAAATCATCCTCCAAAATATCATTTCTGCTCATATCCACAGCTGAAAACAACCTCATTGAAGATTTCATCACAACCAAGAACCATTCGTTGCTCAACTTTTCTCTCCAAAACTCCAATTGAACATTAGAAATAATCTTCAAATGGCTGATAAAGAAGGTAACAACACCCAGAGAACTGAAAATTTGAGGCTTATTGTTCCAACATACCTTCTTGTCACATCTCAAATGTAAGTTGATACCGGAATCCCAAATCATAAGTAAATAAAAACCATTCTACAGATGGAGGATTACTCTGACTAGAACGCTTTGACCAAAACGTTCTATTTGAATCATCACCTCTTGAAACTCCAAAAAGTATTCAACAAATCTGAATTCATTGAGAAAGTTGAATTCAAAATCATGAGACAAGAGTTGCTGGAAAGATTCAAGGAACCCTTGGTCAAACTCCATTCCGAATTTAGTTACTCTTAAAGAAAGTGGTGCAAGCATGAAGTCCGATAGGAATCTAACAAGCATCCACATCAGATAATGAATAAACTCTTCATCGGAGTGCCAATCAACTCTTTGTTGCCAGTCAAGATTAGTGACTCCATTCCTCCTTGATTCTTGATTTTCCATCTCTTGAAGGGAGGATAAACTAGGAACAGTTGTAAAGTCTTCATTATGCAACTCATGTATCGTCGTTCCACTGCTAGAAGAAGTGCTAGAATTTTCCCCTTCGACATTAGTGTCAAAAGAGCTTTCCTCATGGTTTGAAATCACATCATCCAACACAAAGAGAGGATTATCATAACCTCTCTCAACACCCACTTCAAAGAGAGGATTGTCATAAACTCGAAAGTCATCCCTTTCATCTTGCTGATCCGAATCTGCACATAGAACTTCTGATTTTCTTGTGACGCTTTCTAGATCAAACTCCTCCCGAAGACTATCAAGCTCTCCAATCACTTGCTTGATTTCTTCAACTCTTTGTGCACCTTCTTGCTCCTTGAAAAGTTTGAAGTCAACAAACTGGTCTTCAACCTTCGTTAGAGCCAACTGAGTTTCTTTTAGCATGTCCTTTGTGGATTTGAGCTCCTGAGTGAGCTCATCAACCTTTCTCTCCTTTTCTTGGAAAGCACAAATGGTCCTCTTTGCAATTTCAATGGCATGATCTCGATATTCAATCAAGTGCACGTACTCTGACTTCAATGTCTCCAAAGAGTCTCTAATAAGTTGCAAGTTGGGAAGAACAACTTCATCCTTAACTCCTCTTCGTCTCTCATCAATTTGGGCCTTCCAATAGAGCTCTTCAATCAAGCTATGTGTGCGATCAAATCTAGATAGAGCTAGCACCTCATTTTCAGCGGACACCTTGAATTGGCCTTCCCACTCATAAGAATGTGAAGAGGGTGAACTGCTGATAGGCTGCAAGAAGAAATCAGAACTTTGTTTCTTGCTTTTGCTGCCCTCATTGCTGCTCCAACCTTCTTGTATTTTGCCACCAACTAGTGGAGAATGCTCAATATCATGAAGAGGATCATACTCCACAATTTATTTGACCCTATGTTTGCAATCAGCTTCTTGAATGGGAAAATCAGACTCGTGTTCGAAAACCTCTTTAAATTTTTCCTCTTCAAGAGCCATAAGGTCTTCAAGCTCTTCTTCTTCCTCATTGTTTTCTTGATCAAAAGCTATGGCAGCCCCCAACTTGATCGAAGAATCATTGAACGCTGTTCTGAAAGCTTCGGAAGCAACAAACTCCCCCTTAGTGGCTGCAACCAACTCGAAGGAATCATCATGGAGCTTTGTCAAACAATCTTCTTCATCAAAAACATCTCTTTCAATGGCCACCTCAAAGCTTGCAATGCAATCAAAATTTTGGTCTTCATCAGGATCAAAGGGAAACTTATCCCACACAGGTTCTTTGTCATAATTAGATGCCAACACTCCTGGATCCCAAATGCTAATGGGTTGATTGTGATGGTCAATAGGAAAATGCTTATAGTGCTCCTCTTGAAGTGTTGACTCTTTGAATAAGTCAGTACCCAAATCACTTAAACTGATATCTTTAGAAACATTTCTTTCCAATGGTTCGGTTTGCTGATCAAACCCAAGACCAACAATGTCACCACCAAAATGAAGTGAAGAATCTTCAATGTTTGCTATTTTGAAAACTTCACCTTCATTATCATCTATGGAACCATCATGAGAAAGTATGTCGCTGATTCCTTCATGTGAAACTTCTTGGGAAGTTGGGACAGCAACAAGAGGAAAATCCTTCATAAACTTATCTTCAACATGATCTTGCATAAACTCATTGGATTTGTCTCCAAGACCACTAATATTTCCTTCATCTTGCTCTATCTTCTTCCAAAGAGGCTTCAACTTTTCTTCACATTGATTGAAGAGTTCATTGATTAACATATCAGCAGTGGGAAAAATCTGCTCTTCACGTTCATAAGCATCCTTGAGAAGGGATTGGACACTTTCTGGAAGATTATCAGCTTCTTTGATGGTAAGAATAAGAACATTCTTGACAGCTGCAAACACCCACTCTACTTGCTCACTCCAAGTCGAGGTGAAGAGATAATTAAGCAAATGATAAATCTGATTTTGCATCTCCAATTCTATCAATAGGATTCAAGCTCTAAGTTCTGAAAATCTTTTTAATATAGCAGCCCTTCTTGAAAACAAATTACTTCTAGTTCCATCCAAATCTTGAAAACTCTCCACTATCATATTTAGAATGATCTTCATGGTTTCATCATCATAAGGCACCTGGGGTATCACAATTCTTATCACTTCAATGAAGCAAGAAGTAACCAACAACTTGGTTTCTTCATCAGGATGCCTCAGCCAATAGGGCTGATTCAAAAAGGTCATTGCAGGTGCTAATGCCAATTACATTATCTCAAAAGGTGATTGCTTCACCCGGCTCAAGCATTGTTCCAACCTAAGTCACAAGATTCGAATTCGAATTCGGCAACATTGAAATTTGGATGAAGTTTGGCAAGGAAAAATTCGAAAAGTGAAAAATTCGGATTAAATTCGTCTTATGTTAATTTAAAAATAAAAAATAAAAAAAATAAGAAATATATTACATATAAAATAACATTAAAAATATATCAAAACATAATATAAATTAAATAATATTTAATATTAATTTTTTAATACAAAATTAATAAAAATATACATAATTCAAATTTTTTAATAAAACATAAATAAACAAAGTAAATAACAATTATACAAATAAACATAAAATATAAAAAGTATTTAATTTTATTTAAAAAATTAATAAATGAAAACAGGACTTCATAATTGTTAAATTTAATCAAATCTAATCAAATTATATCCTAAGGGAGAATAAGTAAATCCTAGATCTCAATTTACTTGTATGAATTCTAAGTCAGATTTCTAAAGTCTTTGTTTCAGATCTTCTGATTGCAGAACATCTATCGATTTCAATGTCTACAATAGAAGATCGTAATCATGCTTTATATCTCTAGGAGGAGACATGCCTCAAGGAGAGACGCGTCCTATGAGAGGACGTGTTCCTTGAGTACGCGGGCTTCCTTTAGTCAACCGATAATAATTGGTAGCTAACATCAAACACACACATGTATTTATCAAACAACGTTTAGAGTATATGAAGTTCGATCATCATTAGATTTCGAATTTTATTCATGCTCAGAAATTCGAATCACTTACTTACAGAAGTTATATATTTAATAAGTAATATCGATTATATATAAATGATGATGATGCATAAATGAAATCATCATTTATATCTGACTGAAGCTACCTTAAATCAACACTCCCTCTTAGCTAGGGAAGATAATTCAAAACAAGTAAGAATAGATATAACCTTACACATGATATCAAAGATATGGTATGTTTCCAAAAATTTGTCAACTCACATGACATTCTTCATAACACATCTTCATTATGGTATGTGCACTGACATCAACTTTTATGATGTCTACCATAATAATTCATGGCATGCCCATGGATATATTTATCCACCATAATTATCTCATAAGGATCATAATGATCTTCAAATGACATCAAGTCTTCATGATATCTATCAGAATGTCCACAAGATACTATCATGACATGTCCACAGATATCAAGTCACATGATATCTATCATGATAGTTTAACTCATCATTGTAGAGTCGTCACTTTACAATGTCAAATACAAGTGTTCATTATTAGAAAGATCGTCACCTTTCAATAATGTACACAGGGGGATAGAGGGCCCATAAAGTCATGGAGTCACACACATGACAAAAGAGTTTACACATTAAACATCTTTAAATATATTAGTACAACTAAACAATTTGAATCTTAATCACAATATCAAATTACATTTCAACCATACCAAGTTTCTTCCTGAAGTGTTCAACTTTAACTTTAGAGAGAGGCTTGGTGAGAATGTCTGCTGTTTGATCATTTGTACTAATATACTCCAACTGGATCACATTTCTTTCTACCATGTCTCTTACATAGTGGTAAGGGATCTCAATATGCTTAGATCTATCATGGAATACTGGATTTACTGAAAGCTTAATGCAACTCTGATTATCACAATGGATAATAGTAGGATTTAAGGGCTCACCAAAGAGTCCCACAATCAATTTCCGGAGCCATACTGCTTCTCTTGCTCCCATGGAGGTTGCAATATATTCAGCTTCTGTCGAGCTTTGTGCCACTGAAGACTGTTTTCTACTGATCCAAGAGATTATAGCCGATCCTAAACTGAAGCAACATCCTGATGTGCTTTTCCGATCGTTTACATTTCCAGCCCAATCTGAATCAGAGTATCCATGTAAATCTAGTTGGTCATTTCTGTAAAGAAGACCATATCCAATAGTGCCTTGAAGATATCTTAATATGTGTTTCATAGCCATAAGGTGAATTTCCTTTGGCTCACACATGAATTGGCTTAGAGCATTCACTGCATAGAAAATATTAGGTCTGGTGTTAACCAGGTACATCAATGATCCAATTATTTGTCTATATATAGTGGGATTTGCAAACTTAGATTCTGCTACTGCTTCTTTTAGTTTGTGTAGGTTGGTTTCCATAGGTGTAGACATGGGTCTACAATCCAACATCCCAAATCTCTTCAGAATATCAATAGTATACTTTCCTTGATTTAGTATGATGCCATCTGACTTTTGCCAGATTTCTAAACTCAAGAAGTAATGTAAAATGCCCAAGTCTTTCATGTCAAATTATGAAGTTAGATCCTTCTTTTCTTGAGCAATGAGGTGATCTTCTCCTATTATCAGCAGGTCATCAACATATAAAATAATTATTAGTATATCACCTTTAATTACCTTAAAATAAAGATTTGGGTCTGCATCATTCTTGGAAAATCCTAGCCTCAAGAGATAGCTGTCAATTCTTTAATACCAGACCCTGGGAGTTTGTTTAAGTCCATACAGAGCTTTCTTTAATCTGCATACATGTGAGTCAGGTTTATGTATCACAAAACCTTCAGGTTGCTCTAGATAGATTTCCTCTTCAATGGTCCCATTCAGGAAGACAATTTTCACATCCATTTGATGGATCTTCCAGCCTTTAGCTGCTGCAATAGCTATCATTGCTCTCACAGATGTGTACTAGGCAACAGGTGCAAATGTTTCTTCATAATCAATGCCTTCCTTTTGAGAAAAACCTCTGGCCACAAAGCGTGCCTTGTGTTTTTCTATATTGCCATCAGCAGCATGTTTGATTTTGAAGAGCCATTTGGAAGAGACAACAGATTTCTCTTTTGGTCTAGGTACCATATCCCATACATCATTTTTCAAAATGGATTGATACTCTTCAGTCATTGCATCCTTCCATACTTGATGTTTGAAGGCTTCGGTAACACTGGTGGGTTCTGAATTGATGATTTCATTCATGAGGGCAACATAGCTTGAGAACCTTTTGGGTCTCTTACTTTCCCTAAACGTTCCCTTGGGCGCTGCATGATTCTGGGCTTCTTTAATCATTTTCCTAGCCCAAAGTGGTCTCTTCTTGCTGTTGTCATTTGGATTCTCTTCTGAAGTAGTTTGAAATTCACATATTGTTTCTTCAGGATACTCCCTCTAAATCTCAGGAGTAGGTTCCACTTCTAAGACTCTAGGGGAATTATGAATTTCTATCTCACTTGAACTCCTTGCCCTTTTGAATGCAAGGTCTTCTTCAAAGATGACATCTCTGCTTAGTTCAATTTGTTTCTGCTCGGGTATGAATATCCTGTAGGCTTTGGAGGTTTCACTATATCCCACAAATACCCCTTTCTTTCCAGAAGGTTCTAATTTGAATCTCTTTTCTTTAGGTACATGAATGTAGACTGGGCAACCAAAGATCCTTAAGTGACTAATGTTAGGTTTTATACCAGTGAAAGCTTCTTCAGGAGTCTTGTTGTCTAGATGAGAATGTGGACATCTATTTTGGATGTAAACAACAGTTCTAGAGGCTTCTGCCTAGAATGAGGTTTCTATGTTCTGGTCAAATAACATTGCTTTTGTAGCTTCTACAATAGTTCTATTTTTTCTTTCAGCAACACCATTTTGTTGAGGGTTATAGGCTACTGTAAACTCCCTCTTAATCCCAACATTTATGCAAAATTCCTTAAAGATTTCAGAGGTGTATTCCTTCCCATTGTCTGTCCTAAGAATTTTGATTTTCTTCTCGGAGAAGTTTTCAGTGAAAGCTTTGAACTCCTTAAACCTTTTAAGGATTTCTATTGACTCTTTACACTTAAGAAAATAAATCCATGTCTTCCTAGAGTAGTCATCTATAAATATTACATAATATAGGAAGCCTGCCATGGAGGGTATAGACACGGGTCCACATAAATCAGAGTGAACCAGTTCTAGCACGTCTTTGGCTTTACTCAAACTATTATGGAAGGATCCCTTTGTATTCTTTCCTAGGGCACACCCTTTACAAGCTCCTTCATGAGTTTGTTTTAATTTAGGCAATCCTGTTACTAGTTTTTCCACAGAGGGTAGGGCACAAAAATGAAGGTGTCCTAATCTTCGATGCCAAATTTCATTTGAATCGGAAGTATCAAGGGTAAGGGCTTGCTTGACTTCAGTGCACAGTTTGTAAAGATAACCTTGTCTTATACCTATGGTTTGAGCTTTCTTTATGGTGGAGTTTTTAGGCCATGCCAGAACTTTCCCATCCATAAAGGTAACCCTATATCCATTGTCTTCAAGAGCAGAGATGGATATAAGATTCCTCTTTATTCCAGGTACGAATAAAACTCCAGTGAGTTGTAGGGAGAGACCAGATTTCAATTTGATGGAGTAAGTTCCAACCCCTTTTACATGATGTGCAGAATCATCCCCAATAGTTACTTCATTAGTCTCTTCAGTCATAGTGTCTAGGCGTTCTCTGAACCCTGTGATGTGCCTTGAAGAACCACTATCAATTACCCAATTGTTGATATTGTTAGATACTTGACTTGATAAGGCTGAATAGTACAAATTTCTCAGAGTCAGAGTCATAGTCTATATTTGTTTTTCCTACTTTAGCAAAAGATGCTTGTTGTTTTGTTCTATTAGGGCACTTCATTGCATAGTGCCCATATTGATAACATCTGAAACATTGTATTTGAGAGATGTCTTTCCTCTTCTTGATTGATCCTTTTCCATAGGAATTTCTCTTTCTCTTGAATGATCCTTTCCCGTAAGAATTCTTCTTACCCTTTTATTAGATGTTGTGTTGAGCACATGAATATCCTCATCTACGGGTTTCTGTTTGTTTTCTTTTGTTGAGAGTCTTGTTTCTTCTTGTAAGCAGTTTGTTCTTAGCCTATCAAATTTAGGGAGTTTAGATCTTGCACTTATTCCTTGAACAAATGGCTCTCATGAGTTTGGTAGGCCTTCTAGAGCTATTAGTGTTAACTCCTTGCTATCAATTTGATATCCAATTGTTGATAATTGATTCCTTAGTTCAGTGATTCTCATTAAGTATGCATTAATAGTTTCTCCTTTGTTTATTTGAACATTGTTAAGTTGTCTTTTTAATGCAAGAGTCAAATTGGTGTTGTTTATTTCAAAGGTGCTCTCCAGGGATTTGACCATTAGATATGCAGTCTCATGTTTTGACAAAATAGGTACTATATGGTCCCTAACTGCATCTACTAAAATTTTCATGGCTTTCTCATTTTTCTCAATCCATTGAGTTTTCTCTGGATCATCCTCTGGTTCTCTCTTCTTTTCTTTCACAAATGAGTAAGACTGTCTTCAAATCTGATCACACTTGACATTATGAAGAATGTGATGTGAATTTGATTTCTTAAAAAATACGATTTTTTTTTTTTTCTAAAGAATCTGATTATTTAATTTGATTCGGATTTTCTCAACGTGGCTCTGATACCATGTTAAATTTAATCAAATCTAATCAAATTATATCCTAAGGGAGAAGAAGTAAATCCTAGATCTCAATTTACTTGTATGAATTCTAAGTCAGATTTCTAAAGTCTTTGTTTCAGATCTTCTGATTGCAGAACATCTATCGATTTCAATGTCTACAATAGAAGATCGTAATCATGCTTTATATCTGTAGGAGGAGACACGCCTCAAGGAGAGACGTGTCCTATGAGAGGATGTGTCCCTTGATTACGCGGGCTTCCTTTAGTCAACCGATAATAATTGGTGGCTAACATCAAACACACGCATGTATTTATCAAACAGCGTTTAGAGTATATGAAGTTCGATCATCATTAGATTTCGAATTTTATTCATGCTCAAAAATTCGAATCACTTACTTACAAAAGTTATATATTTAATAAGTAATATCGATTATATATAAATGATGATGATGCATAAATGCAATCATCATTTATATCTAACCGAAGCTACCTTAAATCAACAATAATTAAAATCTAAATATTTAATCTAAAACTTAAAAACAAAAGAATAAAATTTAGAACTTAAAAACAAAAAAATAATATTCTTGATCATGGCACTGATAGCATAGTAATATGATTGCACCGATCCATCTGGTGCAATACTCTGGCCGGGTGGGTGGCCCCCTAGTGGGTTCAGAACTTGCTTATTATTCAATCTTTGATCCGTTCCCCACTCCATATATACAGATAGGTGGTCTTCGATCTGTTAGGGGAGTCTGAACCCCCATATATAGATACGGGATATGGCAACGGGATTCTCTACGTAGGGGGCCGACTGCATTTATCTACCTCGGGAGGATCTCATTTATTGTTCTATCAAAGAGTTCGAGTGCCATTTGCGGACAGTAATCGATAGCAAAAGAGGAGCCGACACGAATTTCGTTTCCGTAGGTAACCAACTTCAGGAGATTGAGCTTTTGCTTCCCCTAATTCCATCTTGTTGGAAAAACCCTAAACACATTTCCGAAAGAATACATACGCCGCTCATCGTGAAAAAGCCCTAAAAAAATGTTTTTTAAATATATTTTTACTATAAAAAATTATGCCTTTACCTATACGAATATATGGCGAATTTGAACGATTGTTTAATCTTGCTTTGAAGTTTGCCGAATTTCGAACTTGCCGAATTTCGAACTTAATAGTTGAAATTCGGTGAATTGTGTGACTTAGGTTCCAACAAATGAAGTATGCTCACTTTTTCTTCCCTTGATTGAAATTCTTTTTCAAGTCTTTTTCCAGCCATATAAAGTGTCTTTGCCAAACTTTTTTCATCAGTAGAAGCCTTAATCAAATCTGTTTCCTCACGGTTCTTGAACAGAAAATGCAACATCCTAGGAACTTCTGAAAGTTGAAACTGAACTCAGTTCTGGCCTTTGGTATAGAATCTGCTTTCTTTGTCACACATCTGTCAACTGAACTGTCTTTTCCACAGGATGGCAGGATCTTGGCTCTGATACCACTGTAATGACCCCCTTATAATTTTTTCGAAGTTTTGCAACAACACTTCAACAAAGGCACCCGTCAGCGTTAGCCAAATCATAAACCATCACTGGAATGTAACCCTACACCAAGAATGTACACCAGGATCTCGATGATGGGCAAGGTGTGAGCATATGGCGCCGGGGATCGTTAGCTTGAAATTGAATGCTGGAAATACAAAGATGCAACTTTTCCACTTATTCAGTAGGAGTGATTTGACGGCGTAGCCGATCAACAGTATGAATGCAAGCACAAAAAGTAAATTGACGGCTCAGTTGATCAATAAATGAGTAATGTAGTACAATTGAAAGACGGCGAGGCCTGTCTCTTCCACCATCGTGGGAAAGATATGTTGCAAGAAAGTAAATAAGGCGGCGAAGCCAACTTTCTTCCACTAAAAGTGGGAATACAATATAAATTTGCAGAATGAAATAAGAGCTGATCAATACTATTGAAACAACTTTACAATAAGAATGAATTTTGCAAGAAGCCAATAGTTAAGCTGTCCAAGAAGTTGCAAATATTATTATTTGATCTCCAATCTTCAAAGACTCACCAGACAAGAAGCCAATAGTTAAGCTGTCCAAGAAGTTGCAAATATTATTATTTGATCTCCAATCTTCAAAGACTCACCAGACAAGAAAAACACACTCCAAAACGCCAACTTAGACAATTTGATTTGACAGACCAGCAAACTGAAATCTCCAACCTGCAACTAGAAAAGTCATTAAAATATTCATAACTCACTCAAATCATAACCAAATGACATGGAACGAAATGCATAAGACCCCTAGAGAGATGGCGACCAAGACTAGACTAAGAAACTGCACTCAACTCCAGCTATTATTTATGCACGGATTCCAATGACATTGATAGGCATGACTTAGCCTTCAAGAGGGGCGACCAGCTACATAAAATCAGAAACTTCATTAAAAAATCCTCAAACTATGCAAGATGGGATGCCTAGGACCTAGGAATGGATATAGCAAGTACCCAGAATAAAATAAAAATCATGCGATGATCTACAATTGAAATAAGCTTCAGCCATAGCCAAACCAGCAACCTGTAGACAACAAAATCTTCAAAACTTCAACTATGAAACTCAATCTGCATTCTCTGAATGAGGAAACTCAGCTAGGTGCTATCTTTCAAGCACGAAGATTGAAGAAGAAACTAGAAGGTATGCATCCCTTGAAGTAGCTCTGAAAATATTTCAACAATATAACAGTACAATAAGCAACAATGGATACCAAGGATGAAGCCAACACTCATATTTATAGCCTCTTCTCAAATTCGAATTGCTTTTTCCCTCCAATTGGGGCACCCAAAGTGAAACTCACATTCACATTCCAATTCACCTTTTTTCATTTCCATTTCATTTAATCTTCTCTCCTAGTCGTCCCTCTTCAATAATGCCAATAAAGTATAAAGTAGGTGCCCAAAATAATAAATGATTTAACTTTTATAAAAAATCAAACCTTTTCTCCCAATATGGCGTCCAAGATGAGAAGACTTAATTTAAATTGCAATTAAAACATTAACTTGGGCGTCCCATATTATCAAATGCAAAATACATTATAAAATGTATTTATCTCCTCCAGGCTAGGCGTCCAATTAAGATATCTATTACAATATAACTTAATTACTTCTTCAAATAATTCGTCCTCCAAGCCTTAGCCAAGATTTCACCAAAATATAAAAATATTTTACCTCCACAAGTGAAGCACCCATCTCAAGCTCAGACCTGCCAAAAATAGCTCCAAGAGTGCCGGATGACCAATTGCTCAACTGACCTGCCAAAAATAGCTGTTGCACTGAATTGCTAAAAAACTGCTAAAAATAGCATTGCCAACAATAGTACTTACTAAAAATAGCATATTGCTAAAAATAGTAAGTTGTTCCAAACTCATTTTGAGCACAAACCGGGCAGCCGTCGTGACTTACTAAAAATAGTAAGTACGGAAAAGACCTCTGTTTCCATTGCATGTCACACCACCGCGAAGCCCTCTGAAAACCCAGAAGGAATCCAAAATCAAAACAGTAAAACTCCAACATGCAAGCCTCTAAAACTGTCGAAGAAACAACCAAGAATGTAGGTCAATATCTCATCATGCATGTTACCACATCCCGAAACTCTCCAAAAACCTAGAAAGCACCACCAGATATGCATCAGAAAATATCGCATGCAAGCCTTCAAAACCTCCTCGAGAAGTGGAAACCCTAATTCAGCTTCTGACTGGCCTACGGGCTTCTAGAAATAGGCTATCACACATAGAAGAGCGTATGGCTAAAATGGGGACATTATCTCCTCTAGGGGATATAAATGCAAGACGTCTGGAAAAAGTTATGACTGAGATTTTGGATAGGCAAGAACCTAAAGTAGTTGGTAAGGTTCAAGAAGAACTAGAAATTGAGGAGTATATAATGAACAAAGAATACCAAGACCAAGAAGAAATATTTGAAAAAAAAGGGCCAAAATTATTTTGATAAAAGAGTTGAGTCAAAATATTAGCCCGGTTCCAAGCCATGCCATGATTTTATTTTGCAACAAACTACTAAGAAAGACCACAGGAAACATGTACTAGAAAAGAGATTGAACAGATGACAAAACCAAGTCACTAATTGGGAATAAATTGTATTTCGTCAGTTGAAAATAATTAAGAGAGATTAAACATCTAGATACATGGCTGCTGTAGGTGTGGTAGTAAGAAGAGAAAACATGATGTGAATGTAGACTGTTGACGTGGGTGGCAAGTTCTTGTCATAACCTAATGAAGGTGTCTTTGAGCATGCAAAAACTTGTATGTTCCAAAAAGAGAGGACATTATATTGATAAAAAATGGGGTTAAAATATTAGCTCAGTTCGTAGCCATGATATGATTTCATTTTGCCATGATATGATATATGGCTGCTGTAGGTGTGGTAGTAAGAGGGAAAACATGATGTAAATGTAGACTGCTGATGTGGGTGAGTAAGTTCTTGTCATTACCTAATGATGGTGTCTTTGAGCTTGTAAAAAATTGGGTGTTACAAAAACAGATGAAATTAATGGAGTTTGTGAAGCATCAAGGGACAGAGTGAGACATGGGATCCCTGGTGTCACTGCTACAGCTAGTTACCAGTTCTTTTCCAGACTTGCTGGTCCAATCAGAGACATGGAAATCATGTTGTGGATGATGGATCTCATGAGGAATGCATTTCACAAGTTGATTTAATGGGTTGGGTTGATGTTGCTCACTATTTTTCCTTTTTTGCAAGGGTTATAAAATAGCCTCTTTCCTTCAGAGCTCTGCATATTTGCATTTTGTTAGGCCACAGTGGAACACATCTTTGATAACAAAATGGTGTTGTTGGTACTGAATACAAGCTGCAAGTACTTCGTTACTTGCTACCAAGTGGAGGATG
The DNA here is from genome assembly GCA_007115665.2 of Sequoiadendron giganteum. Taxonomy (NCBI): domain Eukaryota; kingdom Viridiplantae; phylum Streptophyta; class Pinopsida; order Cupressales; family Cupressaceae; genus Sequoiadendron; species Sequoiadendron giganteum. Next base: position 582,145,733 of record CM021106.1, on the reverse strand, counting down.
CAATTTTGAAGGACTGAGGCATTTAGGTAATTTTTCTTGACCTTGTTAGCCATTGATGCTAAAAGGGCTGAAGCTTTTGATGGCATTGATGATAGCAAGAAAAGTTGGTGCTCATCCTTTTGGGGAGGGGATATGCTGATTTGGATGGTAGTGTGAGGGGGAGGCCCAAGATCCATTGAATCTGGGCATGTCCAAATCTAGGACAGGTATTTGCATATTGGGTGTATTCTTGTGTGGATTATGTAGAGGGGTTGTAGGTAGTGCCTTAAGTGGTCATTTGAGGTGTAAAATGTCTTATGGGCATAGGAGGGGGGCTAGGAAAAGTCCAGGGACATGCAAAAAGTTCAGCAAGGGAATTTCAGAGGTTGGACTGGTGGTATTGAAAGTTGCAAGAGGAATTTGAAGTGCAAGGGTAACGTGGTGGGATGTGCATGACCTTAGGAAGAGGAGTAGGACATACCTGAGATTGAGCAGGATATTAATATTTCCTTGTGTTGGGATTGTAAATTAGATACAATGGAGACATCGTCATCATCAATCCTGATGGGCCTTGTCCTTAATGACCTCCAACTATTGGCTGTCTAGTGCCCATAATTTGAGTTGGTTGGGAGTAGTTTTTGCATGCTTTTGCCTTTAACCTTCCTTTATAGACTTTGATGTTGCTGGTTCTTAGTTTGTCATGTTATGAGCATTGGATCTGTTCTATTTTTATAACCTTCGCAAGTAGCCAATGTTTTCTCAGACTGAAGGTAGTCTTGTTAATGGGAGGAACTGTTGATTGTTTTGGTTCAGAGGATTTTTGATAGGACAAAAGGGTCTGCACTGAGATGTGGAGAGTACCTAATGATTCTGTCACTGCCAAAAGATTTCAGAAAGATCTCTTTAAGTTTTGTGGGGCAGTGGGCATTTGCATACTGAGCTTGTTTTCAGAAATATTGCAACTTAACTTTCTATTTGCAAAGGAGTCAAAAGTGTGGATTTGCAAAAGCTGAATTGCTGTACTAAGGAGACTCATTAATAAACAGGGAGTACAAATTGATCCAGAAAAAAATCAAGCCACCCTTGCTAAGCCCATCTTTAAAACTTTGACTCAATTGAGGGATTTTAATGGCCTCGACAGCTATTATAGAAAATCTATCAAATGATATGAAGGCTTAATTTCACTAATTTAACCAAGAGGGAAAACTTCAAATGTGCAAAGGAAGCAGAGGCTTCCATTCTTGTACTTGTTCTTATTGACTTCTCAGAGCCAATTCTAGTAAAATGAGTACATGAGTTATAGGGATAGTGCTAGTTCTTTGCCAAATCCGTGACCAATTACTTTTGAGAGCAGAAAATTGGATGACAAAGAGCAGTTATTACGCCGAAGGCATGTCCCTATATGAACTTTCCAAGTTCATTTTATCCTTCAATGGTTGAAACGTAACAAGAGGCCTTGGTTGACAGTGAAACAAATTTCAGCCGTCCATCATTTTTCTCCATTTTTCGGCTATTTTTTGCCGTTTTCTGGCTGCTTTTCCCCGCCGCTATCGTTTTTCCGGTCGAATCTCAGCCATTCAGCCGAATCTCAACCGTTCATCATTTTTCGCCATTTTTTCGGCTGTTTGCCATCGATTTTCGTTGCTTTTCCTGCCGCTTTTTTGCTGCTTTCCCCGCTGCTCCTCCATCTCCAATTTGGCGAGCTGCAGCCTGAAAATAAGGCTTTGACGAGGGTTTTAGAGCAGTTAATGGTGGACGGCGATAAAGGAGATTGAAAGACACACACTTAGACCACATGGACACGCAGAGAAGCATATGAAAATGAACGAACGAGATGATTAGATACTAATACATTTACTTAACTACGTAGGGTAAAAGGATGCCGTTAAAACCTAAATGTGCTCATATTAGAATCTTGGCCGAAATTTTAATTATAATAAACATACGCTAAAACCCTAACGAAATCCCTAGCTTGCCAAATTGAAGAAGTAAAAGGTGGCGAGGAGTTTGGAGGAGCGGGATCCAATAGCAGCAAAAAGAAAACAAAAAACGAGAAAAGTGATGGACAACTGAGATTCGTTTAATCGTCTTGCTTTGATACCGACACAAGATAGCCGTTGATAAGAAGGGGAGATGCCTCTGGATTTGTGTCGTGATTTAGGAGAGTGGTGCCCAATTTCCTGTTTAAAATGGACGTGAGCTCCATTAAATTAGAGTATAATCTTCTCTATATGAAATAGACAACGTATTTTTCAGAATACTCGACGATGAAAAATCTCTTCCGTTCATTTTTTCGCCGTTTTGCCATTTCCCCAGTTGTATTTCCATTTTACCGTTCATTCTTTGATCTCAGTCGCGGTTTCAATGCATTGACAGGATTAGCGAAAATCATTTACAAAATTTTGTACATTTGTCAAAATATCAGTCGCCTTTATTGAAATCCATCGCCTTCATAATAGCTTGGGTAAATTCCATAATTTAAAGTGCCTTGCATACGAGAGGAGTTGGGAGATTATTTAAGGAAAAATAACTTTTTTAAATTTGCCACTAATTTAGACATTTTAAAAGATAACTTTAACAAGTTTGAAAAGTGGATTTTTTTTAATATTATAAAATATTATTTTAAGAAGATTCTTTTTCTAAAGAACATTTTTTAAGAATATTTTGTGGTGTATTTTTATTATCTTTTATATCAATTATTTTTATTATATATTTAGTTTATATAAAATTTATATTATATTTATATTTATTATTGTATAATAAAATTATATATTTAATATGCTATAATTATATTTAATATTAGATTTAATTATATGGTTTAATGTAATTTAGTTTATTCTTTTGTATTATTAGTGATCAATATTTGTTAATAAATAAATAAATATAATAAATATTGTTTAATTGTTTTATTATGTCTTGGGTATTTAGGATCTACAACTCATAGATATTTTTACTGATGCAAAACGATTGAAGTTATTTTAGCCATTTATGTCTACAAAGTGCATTAAATTTTCATTGGGCTCTACATATTTTTAATGATGTAAAATGATTAAAGTTATTTTAGTCATTTATGTCTACAAAGTGCATTAAATATTCATTGGGCTCTATGTCAATGTGATTGTAATAATTGTGTTCCATGAGACACTCTCACCCATCGAGATTTTCGATAAAAGAGGTAGGGATTCAAAATTCCTCTATCCTTTATAGTTTCAGTAAAATAGTGTGATTCCCTTGAGAGAAAAGCTGTTTTACGTATATTGTAACACCTCGCCACGAAACCCTAGAGGACAACACACTAACACCTTAAACGGAACAATTTATTTTTTAAAAGTGCAATAATCACACGATTGCAAAAGAAACATTAACTTAATTTCTAGCCTAAGTCCTCTAAGGTTCGTGACTACGCTTCTTAATTCCCATTAGTTAAACAAGTAAGAATTGAAAGTCATTACATTAATTAGATTCCATTTAAAATAAGAAGGTACATTAATCATCACAATTACAAGATCAAATATGATACAACCATGACATATACTCCATAGAGATCAATAGAATCAATCCATATAATTACATATACTATAACATCTGTTACATAGTTCATTACATAAGAGGGTTCAACATCAGTTTACATCATTTTCCATCATTACTTCGATACAAGTGAACAACAATGTCTTCTCGAATACATGTGAGGAGAGTACATCCAAGTATGATACATGATACATCAGATTTATGGTTCAATACAAGTACATGAATAAAAATCCTCATGAGCTGGTACAAATGCAGAAGTCTTCAATCCTGAAGAAGTCACCACAATCACGAACAAGGAGAGGGAACCCAATGGAGTACAATGCAATGTAATTTGACAATCAATATGACCATGGCAACAACTAATGTTATTCATATACTAACTTTACAATTCCTATCATCATTCTTGTTTTAGCCATTACATTGACCATTTTTGTCTCCCATTTTTTATTTGCTCAAGTCAATCCATTATTTTAAGCAACAACTAATTCATATATATGCTTTTACAAACAAAATTACTAATTATCTTTTACTTTGATTAAAATGTCATTGACTAAAGCAACACTTAATCAATGTATGAAGTCTTTTTTTTTTTAAGAAAAAAATATTGGCACTCCTTTTAAGTGCATGATTGTGTCATAGTAGATTGCTTTCTATATCCACTAGGAGCTAGGAGCTTCTACATGAATTCTATGTCCCATCGTCTATGAAGTGTTATCTATTCTAATCCATTTTTTTCATGCATGACCATGCCAACAACTAATATTATTCATATACTAACTTTACAATTCCTACCATCATTCCCATTTCGGCCATTACATTGAGCATTTTGTCTCCCATTTTATTTGCTCAAGTCACTCAATTATTTTAAGCAAGAACTAATTCTTTTATATGCTTTTACAAACAAAATTACTAATTTTCTTTCACCTTGATTAGAATGTCATTAACGAAATCAACATGTAATCAATGTATGCAGTTGTTCTATTTTTAGAAAAAATGTTTCCACTCCTTTTAAGTGCATGCTTGTGTTGAATAGTAGATTGTTGTTTGCCTAAGAGGATCTTGCAAATGTTCCACAAATTCACATATGCCCATATTTTCCTAGCATTGTTTTATGGCTCTCATTTGTTCATCTTCTTCTTACTAAATCACTGATCTCCTTTAATATCTACAATATCGTGTTCGTTGTGTACATTGTTACATTTCAAAAAACAAATGACAGAGTAATATATTTATGTCCTATTTTTTCAGTTTTAGTTGAATAATACAAATTTTAATACTTTCTTTTTTAATATATATATTTGATGTGTTCACTCTTCATTCAAGATAATTCATTTGCAATATCATATGCACATATATATACAAAAGAATAAATATGTATATTCAATTATATGTAAAAAAAAGTTGCTACATTTTAACTCACAATTATTCATTTTCACATATCATAAGCATGTATATATCATAATTAATATATTGCTATCATTTTTTGGTCAACTCGCTTCTATTTCATCTTCCTATGGAAAATAAACAATTATTTGTGATTACTTTCTTGACAATTCGAGCAAACCTCAATTCACATTCAATTGTTCTTAACTTTACATACTATACTCTACCCATACAATTTCGAACTTATCAAAAGGTTTCTCGGTGTACCCATTGCCCACCAAGGTGCAATTGCTAGTTATATATGTGTGAGAAGGAAATGGTAGCCCTCATATGAGTGATAGAAATTTTGAATCCATTTATCCATTAGGACAGCATTTTATCGTCAAAACAGATCACCAACGCTTAAATTATTTCCTTTTCCCAGCAGGCCATAACAGAACATGAGTCAGAGTGGGTAAACAAACTGCAAGTATTTGATTTTGACATACATTATAAGAAGCTAAGTTGTTCATTGGCATAAGCCTCTAGGTCCCGGTCCGCTCCGACCCAGGTTTGGGGTCCGGCTCCAGTCCCTTGTGGGTTCAGACAGGGTTCGGCCCACAGCCTGTGGGTCTGGCCCAGAAGAACCTGGGTGAACCTGGGCAGAATTTGGGCCCATCACACCTGGAGCTGGCAAATTTCAGCTTAGTTTAATTTTTTTTTGACTTATTTTTGATGCAGATTCTTGGCATAGGTTATAATTTATAATGATTTGGTGGTTTCACACTCTACAAACAACATTATCTTCCCACTTGGATATTGAAATCCCATATCTCACCATAACCCTCCACAACCAAAATCCATTCTTGCATAGTTGCAATAAGGAGCCCCTATTGCAGAGATGATGAATGGCAACATAGAGTGAACACAATTTATCTAAGTTATTGATACTCCCAATCTAGGCTTGGATTGGGTCAAATACTGGCTGTGGCCATTAAATGCATCTGCCATTTGTAATAGAAAAAGGCCTTCGTTGGTTCAGTGACAAGTAAACATCAAAGGCACACTAACCGTCATTAATATAGGCTTTTGTCTGATTTAGACACATGTCTGGCAGCATTCTTACTACGAAAAGTGATAATTTTGGTATATTTCTGAGGGTTTTGATTGTGTCACCACATCCTTATGAAGGTGTCTTTACAGATAGGAAGAAAGGTGAAAGGTATAAAGGAGCGAAGGGGCCATGGAGTATGATGGCTGATTGTGGACACTTGAAATTATTATTTTTTAACTTTAATCTATATCGTGACATTTGAGTTTGACTAATATTTGACTATTAATCTGGTGGTGTATTTTGCTATGTTATTTGACTATTAATATGGTGGTGTATTTTGAACTTAATTACTGCTGCAAATATGTATATATTTCTGATTCTTATATGTTTTTGTATCAACGAACCCAAAACGAACCTAACCCCCAAATTTTTTTTGACTGAACCTGCGAACCCAACCCTTGAACCCGAACCCAAACCATTAACTTAGAGAAGAAGGCATGAAAATGTGGTTGCAAATTCCTTATCAAAAATTTACAAAACCCAGAGATAACTGACCCTATAAATCATCTTCCTTATTTCCTGATTTAACAGACCCTGACTCATCTGCCTTATTTTATGATTTAACTGCTCCTAACTATTCCTATGTTGTTAGTCCACTCATTCAATGCTACTCCTATGCTGCCAGGTCAAAAAAGGGGACATTACAACATGCACACTGTTTCAGATTTAGAAGTTTAAGTTTGCATGCTTGCTGTTTCAGATTTAAAAGTCTAATTTTAGACTTCACTTTTTCTTTTCTTTTTAGCATTCTTCATCTTTAAAAGAAAGGCATGGGTATGAGTGAATTAATTATTTCCAGTTTTGAACAATTGCAGCATATTTCTTTTTAGATCTAATGAGAAGACAGTTGCAGGTTTGGGAGTTTAGTACTGTGTATTGGCTGTACGTATTTTCAGTATTATGTGTTTGTAGATTTGTGTATTCAGAATCAACAGTTTTGATAGGAGCTATCAAGTTTAAGTTTCCTAGTCTTTAGGGTTTAATTTTCTGTGGACAATCTGCTCACCTTGGTCAGGAAATTTAACATTTTTGAACATATGGATAGGTCCATGTTGGATGAACTACTTTTTCACTATCTCCTATTGCTATTATGCATAACTAATTTTTTAATTGCAGCAAAGTCACAAGAGCCTGATAAAGTCATCCACAGAGACATTCTGATGATCTAATAAGCATGACATGAATCTGACGATATTGCTAAGTGAAAACTGCAAATTCTGATCACAATATTCTTCCTTTATGACAGCTGTCTCATAACAACTATTCTTGTGCTGTGGCAGCAACGATTTTGGCAACTCACAATCAATGAACCATAATTGTTGTCACTAGCATAGTGAATTGAAATACAGTAACTAAATCGGCAAATGTTATGGTTTTGTAATAGTTGCCTGCAAGTTGCAACCAATTTGTAATATGCACAAGTGTTCGGGGCCATCAACCCACACCTGGGTCTACACATGAAACTACAGTCAAACATCTCTGATTTTGTGGTGTATTCACAGTAACTTTTCCTTTCAAAGAATTTCAATTGATATGGATATGCCTCAATTTGTGAGCAATTCAACTGTCATAATTTTATCTACTCCATTATCACATATTAATGTAATCTATAGAGCACAGATTCAGGGATCCACAATAATTAGTATGCTCCTGGATTTAGGCAGCAGTCTTTGAATAACTATGCACAACTCTGATATCTGCACAGCTATTTTTTTTTTCTTAAATTATTTTGTGTTTTTATCCAGATATTCTTTTTGAAGCAATTGATTGACTGGAAATTTGAAGTCCAGTTGCTCACCGTAACTCATGGATAGAATAATCACCCTGTTCATGCCCCTCAACCTTGGGTACAGGTATCAAGATCATGCTTGTTCTGACAGCTAAGATTAGAGCCTCATTTTTAGAACAGCACAAATATTTAACTCTTGTAAACGCTTAGCATTTCCTATTCTTCACCGACTTTCCAGCAAGGAAAGTGTTTTTTTTCCAGATTTTTGGTACTAAAGAAGATGATGTACATATACAAAACAATATTCCAAATTTGTAGATGTTCTTTTGCAAAATCAAATAGTAATGAACTTTCTAGAGATATCCATAACCATGTGGCTTGGGTTGAATATGTAAATTTGAAACAAATTTGATGGATTAATTTTCTTTTACTGCCTTTTATGTTTCCCTACTTTCAGGTTCATGCTGCAATAGAGCTAGCATGCATATAGGCACGCTCTGGTAAGTGCATGCTCTCCTATTTACCAGAACATTTCTCAATAAAGGTTTTTTGTTTTAGCGTAACTAACCTGTCACTGCTTAGATATTTGTTTCCAAATATCGATAATTTATTTATATGTTGAATGCTTTTGATTAGAAAAGCAGGGTTTTGAAAGGGCCCCGACCCTTGTACAATAAAAAGATAAAGCTTGAAACAGCACCAAGCAGCAACACACACCTGAAAAGGACAACAAAGGGCTACAAAGGGAATAACAAAACTAAGACCGTCCAACCCCCCTCCATAATCAGGGTGGTTTAAAAAACTATCTCAAAACGAGGATCCTTCTCCCCAAAACTAGCTTTTTTGGGAAAGAGAGGAGACATACCATCACTTTTAAAACCTTCAACCATCCCTAAGGCCGAGGGTTCCATCAGCGAAAAATCCATAGGAGAGTACCCTGTAAGATTTGCTTTCTGAACTTCTTGAATGATAGGAGTAATGGAATCCTCCTTAGAAGCTGGCATGTGATCCTTCTTCTTCCAAGCGAAGTGCTGTTTCTTATTCTTTAAACGAGTGGTGGAGGTATGACCTACTTTACCACATGAGAGACATATAATCAGAGAGTCTTCACAGTCAATCTGCTGCACCCGAGCACCAAACTTTGAAGACAAGGTAACCTGAGTGGGAAGCTTTTGATTTTTCTCCACATACAGAAATTCTAGCGAATAATTAGACGCTTCATAAATTTGGTGATCTTATCAGTAGCACAATATTGCCCAAAAGAATTGGCAATAGAAATGAAAATCTTTTCATTCCAAAATTCCAAGGCTAACCCATGCAGACGGATCCAAATAGGAAACTTGAAAGTTTTTATCATTGGATTGAAACCTGGAGATCAATTTTGAAGACTTAGACCTTTAAAACCCAAAAACCAAGGAACCATCAAGAAGACCTTAGAACAATCCTCCTGACAGGAAAAGGAAAAAAGAAAAAAATCATTCAACACTGCAGATACCTCAACCTTGCCACGAAGCTTCGAAATTCGAAGGATCCAGCTTCTAACAGTATCAATATTGGGACGATTACCGCAAAATCTCCCAACAAGTGAGCTCTTAAGCCAATAAGATGTTTCAGTAAGAATAGAATCAGGGACTTCAATAATGATATGTTCATCCACCTTATCCTCAGAAGAGACAGCTCTTAACAGGGCTATGCCCTCCAAACACAGCCTTAGAAGGAACCTTTGTGGAAGACGCACGAACAACAAGAGGTAAAGAAATAGCACTATCAACCTCCTCAGCAAATGCAGACTCAGCACAGACATTACTTATCTGCAGGCACAGAGCACCACTAGCTTCTGTCACATAGAGTTCATTCGAAACCCTCAGGGACGGAACAGAAACAACGGCAAGATGGGGATAAACAACACCTTTCTCTTCACAAACTTGTTGAACAAAACCCTCTTCACAAGAAGAATTAATTTACCTTGTTTTTTCCTGAGCAGAAGACATGAGTAACACAGGATCCACATTATTGTGGACCGACTTAGGGGAATGGAGGAGAAATCCTTTGCCTAGACCAGAAAACGAGTCTCCAGCAAGAGCAACCGCATCAAACTCCTTTGTACCCCCTTTCACCTTTGTGTGAGCTTCAAGAAGGATATCTAAGAGGAGCTCGTCCTCTTCATCAAAATACTCATCCTCAGACAACACTGCTTGAGCGTCGTCCTCAACAAAGGGCAAGAGATCACAGTCAAATGGGGTAGGAAAATCGTCGTCCTCCCCCCAATCAGTTGCTCAAACTTCAGCATCAGAAGCATCAAGAACAACGTCTCCATCATCCTCTGCATCGCCATCAGCCTCTCCTGAGACTGAAACAGCAGAAAGATTCCCTGCTGCAACTAGGGTTTGGCCGCTCGTCGTCTTTGCCGCTCCTGCTCCTGCTCCCGTCTGCTCCATTTTCTTTTTATATGTTGAATGTTGCCATTAACTTAATACCTTAATTTGAAATATTAATTATGACAGTTGTTCAAATCTATTAATACTTTATTTTTCTTGATAAAAATCAAATGCTAATTATTTAAGTTATAATGGGAGGACATGCTAATGTGACCTGAAAATAACGTATCTTTTATGTGATCCATGTAGGTTCAGTATTGCAATGAATATGAGCAAACCACTTTGTCAATTTGGATGATTTTGTCATCCCTCTTCGCAAATGGATTTTTACTTGCATTTAATCGTTTGTCCATTCAAATGGAAATATAAAAGAAATCAATTCTTTACGTCGAGAGGCATTTATCAATGGCAGAATAGGGTTTCATAGGTCGTGTACATAAAATGCAAGTTTCCATTTTCACACCTGTCCTTATCCAATTGTATGCAGAGCGTTATCGTGCGTATAGATAAAAAAGCTGCGAAGATTAGTAGATAAAAATTGCACCGTCTCGACAAATACTTCATGTCTTCTCGCATTTGTTTTGGCATGCAGATTATTATTGTTAAAAAATGGATAAGCTTCGATGAATTCACAATTTCTACATGAAAGCTGCAGAAATCTCTTCTCTATTCTGTGATGTGATTGGGTCCAGTTATGTGGACATGCAGATACCGCCATTGGGTGTAATTCCTTTGCAAAACCCTGTGAATATTTCTTTTGAAATTGATGGCGATTTACGTGACATTTAGATTACTAGATTTAGAATAATAGCTCATGGCCATGGCTTAATAAGTAATGGATCAGAGCTGCTTTAATTCTTCATCTGTTGTAGTTTGTTTATCTATTTTGGGGTTGCTCTCTGCTTTGTTTGGTTGTTCTGATCTGACATTTTCTTTGTGTTTAGAGTTTGGAAACTGGAAGTTTGGCGTGAGTCCCCAGTTTAGATGATTTACTGTAAAAAATATTTGATTTTTGAAAAGTTTTGTAGATAGGGGAGAGGACCCAGTAGTTGAGCACCCTAACTTTGTGCTTTTCAAAATCCTACATGGAAATTTCAAATCACTTCCAATTTTTTACAGCAGCTTACTTGGCAAATCCACTGCTTATAACTAAGGTTTCAGGGCCACATCATCAAGTATGATACCATATCAGCATGTTTTTTGTCAAGGTGTCCAAAAAGGCCCAAAAAGAAAGTGAGACCAATACTTGTGCATCTACATCATGTTTTATTGGGTGCTGATGTGGCATCACATGATTGGTTGCTTTTTAGATCTAAGGAATACATTTCATTTAATTATGGGTAGTCATCATCAACACTCACAACTTTAAAGTCACAACTATTGGTCCAATATTGTTAAAAATATTGGGCATTTTATAAACAAATGCTATCACAACTATTGGAACATGCTCAAGTACTGGGTCCTTTCCCCTAAGTTAGTGCTTGAGCGCTTCATTTGGGGGAATCATGGAGTCTAATCGGTTCTTTTGAATATAGAAGTAAAGTGTTCTTAAAATTTCAGAGTTTGAGGGCATTATTGAATATATTAAAATTTTGCGACAAAACATGTATATATTACAACAAAAATGTTGAGAAGCATGCAAAAGAATTTACGAAAACGTTGAAAAAAATGATAGAAAGCACATTGAATATACACTAAAATTGAGAGTTTCCATCAAGTGTACACTTTTGATATACACTAGTGAAAATGAGGCTATGAATTCATTATTTGGTGTTTTTAATATTGCAATCTTAATAGAACCCTAACATTAACCATAACTTTAACAATCATTGAACCCTTACACTAATTAAACCTAACCCTGGTTGGTGAGAGACAATTGACATAAGGCTAAGATAATCTTAATTAAACAATAATTAGATTATAATTAAATAATATATTTTAATTCAATTATAATATTAAGTAATCTATATAATTTATATTGTAAACTAATTAAAATTGAACTACTATCTTAACTTATAATATAAAATATTCTAATTTAATAAATAGATAATTTTATATAAATAATCTAATTCAACCTAATTCAAATAAATGATCTTAGATAATCTAATTCAATTAAATAATCTAATTCAATCTAACTCAATTAAAACTTTATATTAAATAATGTATATTAAGTAACATAATTCAATTTTATAAATAAATGATATAGTCCATTGTTTTTCATGAGATGAGAGTATTCAAGTTATAATTTTTTTTTTTTTTTTTTTGTGAAATAAGCTATGATTTAAATTAAAATTTGGAGCTTGCCTTAAACCCTAAACCCTAAAAGTCTACAACAAACAAAATAAAATTATTATATAATACTATCATATTACCACACTTTATAATATTAATAATAAGTAAATTTTAATAATCTCATAATAATAATAATAATAAAATAATATAATATAATAATAAAAGAAACAATAATAATATAATATAATATTATAATAAAAATAAAATAGTAATAATAAAATACAATAATAATATAATATAAACTAATAGTCAATAGTGACATAGTGTGATGGTCAAGTTGCGTGTTCTTGCCATCAAGGTTCAAATCCCATTGGGGTGTTATTGTTGAATGTTTAAATTGGAGATGAGGTCCTTTTTTTGTGGTAATATAATATAAAATAATATAATACAATAATAATAATGATAATATAATATAATTATATAATATATCAATATGATAATATAATAGTAATACTATCCAACCCTATTTTAACCATAACCCTAAACTTAAATGTGACTAAGCCATTAAATGTAAATTTTATGTTAACCTTAACCTTATTTTTGAAAATAACACTAATTGTAATTGTAACCCTAACCCTAACACTATTTCTCACCCTAAACTTACACCTAATCCTAAAGGTGACTATAACACTAATTGTAACTCTCACTTTAACCTTAACCCCAACTTTAAAACTAACATGATTTCTTAAACGTGACTAACAATAATAGTAACTCTAACCCTAACTATAATTCCAACCTCAAAACTAACATTAATTCTAAGTCTAATTCTACATTATACCTAACTCTAACCTTAACTGAATAGTAACATTGAATTGAATTAAAACTTTAACCCTAATTAAACCTTAATCCTAACCCTAACCTTTATAAAATTCTAACCCAAATTTATCCCTAACCCTATTTGAATAGTTAGTGTAATTGAATTCTAACCTTAACCTTAATTAAATTAAAATCTTAATTGAATCCTAATCCTCATTGAAACTTGATTGAACCCTAATCCTATTTGAACTCTAACCCATACCTTAATCTTAACCCTTATTAAATCCTAACCCAAATTTACCCTTAAATGAATCCTAAAACTAAACCTAAACGTAACTCTTAACATTAAATGCAACTTTAAACTTAACACTAACTTTATTTATAATACTCACATTGTAATTATAACCTTAATTATAAACCTATTGATGAGCACACAATTATACTGAAGGGGTGTGGGGGGGTGGAAGATTAAATAGTATAATACACATTTTATAACAATAATAACCATGCAAGATCTTGAAAATTAAGAATACAAGAACACCAAGATTTATGTGGAAACCCTTACGAGAGAAAACCACAAAAAAATATTGCTTTTTATATAAATCTCTTTTACAAAATTCTTTCTATAAATTTTGTAGGCACGAACCTACTAGAGGCACCAACCCTTAGGAAACTCTAATTTCTCCAATTTGTAGGCACCAACCTCCAAAGTAGTCAAAAAATTGCCCCTTCTTAAATTGCTCTTTCAACAAATGATATACATATAATATCTTCAGAAAATCTTCACAACTTTTCTCTATTCTTCTTCCCAAATTTTGTGCTTCTTCAATGTATGATAAACTCTTATAATATCTTCATCAAAACTAACTTGAATTATCTTCTATAAACCTCTCCTTCAGATTTGCTTGTGCTTGTATATTTTATCCTTCACACACTATGTCTTCTTCAATGAATGCCAAAATCTTTCTATTTCTTCATATAGATCTTCTTGATGATAATATTTTTTTTTCACAAATTCAATGTAATTATTCTCATATATCTTCCTTCTTAAATCTGTATATACCCCTTCAATATTTGCAAGAACTTCTCTTCTATATCTGCATTAAATTCTCTTCAAAATCTTTATAGGTAGATCTGTATGTGTCTAATTGATATATCTGTTTTCTTTCACACACATTCATCTTCTCCACAAAACTTGTCTTTTTATATGCATATGCCTCTATGTGAAGGGAGGCATCTCTTAGTAAATAAACAACCCTTTGAATTGGTATGTCCTTTGTTAACAAACTAACCTTTAACACTTATTCTATCACTTCTCTTTTTAAACTCGATTCAAGCCTTTTATTATGAATCACTGCTTGTTTAGCTTTGATTATTCCCTTTTCACAACACAAGCATTTTCACCTTTTCTTATATTAATCACTACCTTAAGACTTGATTCCCAATCCCTATCTTATTTTCCTTAGTTGTTGCCTTTATTATCATTAACTTCCTTACATAATCACAACTTCTTAAATATATGGCTGTTGTCTTTATTAAATCACCATCTTTTTATATGTATTAATCACTGCTTATTCAAATATTAATCCTTTCTATAGATATAAATCACTATAACATATAAAATGTTAATTGTTGCCTTATGTATATATAACTCTTGTCGGGCAATTAAATACATAATGGTCTTTTATAATGATAGACTTCCTCATGAGGTCTGCTAAGTGAATATGCATCTTCAACCATCAAGGATAACGATTAGTGGCCTATGACCATTTATGATTTACCATTTCTTCTATTGACAAAATGTTTATCTTGCCAACAATCTTGTTTATATGAATTTGACATCAATGATAATGATGGCAACTATTTTGTCCATTAAAAATCTCCGATCTATGAACTCCTTAACATCAATGACAATCTCCAATAATCGGTTTGATATCAATAATTCTAACAATTGGTTTGAAATCAATGATAATAATTCTAACACTTATTTCTAACCTTAGTGCTAACCCCATCTCTTAGAGTTAGGCTTCAATTAAGGTTAGTGTTCAATTAGGATTATATTTAGGGTTTAATGAACTTTAGGGTTCAATTAGGGTTACTTTTAGGGATATGTTTATGGTTCAATTAAGCTTAGAATTTTATTAGGGTTAAAAATTAGGGTTACAGTTAAATTAGGGTTATGATTCAATCAAGGTTAGCAAGTTTCTTACAAGCTTCAATTGGACAACCATAAGCACTATACACCAACATGAGACTATCACAAGCCATCCCTCTAATTGTCATCAATATCCATTAGCCATCCTCCTCGTACCTTTAACAAGAAAAACACTTCTTTATAATAATAAATTAATAGAATAATTATAATAATAAACCCTATCTCTAACTTTAACTCTAAATGAATCTCTACCCTTATTGAACCCTAATTCTAACACTAATTTAATTGTAACCCTTATTTAATTCTAGAATCCTAAATTGAATTGAAGCCCTAATCCTAATCCTAACCCAACCTTAATTGTAACCTCAAACTTTATCCTAAAATCCTTATTGAACCCTAAACCTAACCACAATTGAATGTAGAAGTGTTGTGAGTATTTTAGAGTTTGAGGCCATTATTGAATATATTAAAAATTTGCGACAAAACACAAATATTGCAAGAAAAATATTGAGAAACATGAATACAAAATTACCAAAACGCTAAAAAAATGATTAAAACACATTAAATCTATACTAAAATTGGGAGTTTCTATGAAAAATAAACTTTTAACATACAGTAGTGGCTAAAATGAAGTTTTGTATTCATAAAAATATAGCATATTTTGTGTTTTTAACATATGATTGCAACCCTAATATAACTCAAACACTAATCATAACCTTAACAATGGTTGAACCCTTACAGTAATTAAACCCTAACCTTTACTGGCTTGAGACAATTGACATAATGCTATGACAATATTAATTAAATAATAATTAGATTATAATTAATTTATATCTAATAATTAAATAATATATTTTACTTAAATTATGATATTAAATAATTTATATTGTAAACTAATTATGATAGAACTACTATCTTGACTTATAACATAAAATATTCTAATTCAATAAGTAGGTAATTTTATTGAAATAATTTGATTCAACCTAGTTCAAATAAATAACCTATGTTAGATAATCTAATTCAACTTATTTCAATTAAATAATCTAATTCGACTTAACTCAATTAAATAATCTATATTAAATAATTTAATTCAATTTTATAAATAAACGACATAGTCCATTATTTAAATAAGTCATAGTTGATTGTTTTCCCACAAACAAGAATATAACTAGTTATGATTTAAACTAAAATTTGGAGCTTGCCTTATACCCTAAATGTTAAAAGTCTACAACTTACAGACATAAAATTATTATATAGAATATTGTCATGCTTTATAATATTAATATAATAATAATCTTCTAAAAAATAAAAATAATAATATAATAATAATATAATAATAATATAATATAATATAATATAATAATATTATGATAATATAATAATATTATGATAATATAATAATATTATATAATAATAATAGAAAAATAATACAATAGTTTAATATAATAATAATAATAATAATAATAATAATATAATATATAATGATAACAATACAATAATAATACAATAATAATAAAAAGAATAATAATATTATATATAATAATAATAAAATATAAAATAATAATAATAATAATATATTAATAATATAATAATATAATACAATATTAATAATAATAAGAATATAATAATATAATGATAATAATATAATACCAATATAATTATAATATGGGGTGGGGGCCTTAGTTCGATTGGCTAAAGCATCTTGTTACAGACAAGAGACCATGAGGTCTAGTCTTACTTTTGTCCTATAGTCTAAAAATAAAATAAAATAAAATAATGAAACTAAATAATAATATAATATAATAAGAATATAATGACATTATAATATAATGTAATAATAATAAAATAAAATATAGTAATAATATAATATAATATAATAATAATAAACTAATTAATTTTTCATTAAACATATAATTCTATATTATTATTAAATAAAATTAATATAATATAATATAATAATATTTAATGTAATATGTAATCATAACCCTTAAGTCAACATTAACACTAACCATAACGCTAATCCTGACCCTATTTTAATCCTAACCCTAAACCTAAATACGACTTAAACATTAAATATAAATTTTACTCTAATCTTAAACTTATTTCTAAAATTAGCACTAATTGTGATTTTGTAACCCTAACCATAACACTATTTCTCACCTTAACCCTACGCTTAATTCTAAGGGTGACTATAACACTAATTATAACTATAAACCTATTCGTAACCCCAACCTTAAAACTAACATTATTTCTTAAACCCAACTCTAACAGTAATAGTAACTCTAACCTAACTGTAACCCCAACAATAAAACTAACATTAATTCTAAGTCTATTTCTAACTCTAAACCTAATTCTTACCATAAGTGAACAGTAACCCTAGTTTGAACTTTTTTTTTACCCTAATTAAAATCTAACGCTAACCTTTATAAAATTCTAGCCCAAATTTAACCCTAACTCTTTTTGAATAGTTATCATAAATGAATTCTAACTCTAACCCTAATTAAATCAAAACCCTAATTGAATCCTATCCCTAACCCTAATCCTCATTGAAACTTGATTGGACCTTAACCCTATTTAAACTCTAACCCATACCCTAATCCCAATCCTTATTAAACCCTAACCCAAATTTACCCATAAGTGAACCCTCAACGTAAACCTAAACATAAATCTAACATTAAATATAACTTTAACCCTTACCTTAGCTTTATTTATAAAGATAACACTAATTGTAATTGTAACCCTAACTATAACGCGATTTGTAAGGTCCTAACCCTAACCCTAACTCTTAGAGTTGGGATTTGATTAAGGTTAGTGTTCAATTAGGATTATAGTTAGGGTTTAATGAATTTTAGAGTTCAATTAGGGTTACTTTTAAGGATAGGGTTAGCGTTTAGGCTTAGAATTTAATTAGGGTTAATATTTAAGGTTAAGCTAAATTAGGGTTAGGGTTCAATCAAGGTTAGCAATTTTCCTATAAGCTCCAATTGGACAACCATAAGCACTATACACCAACAAGAGATTAATACAAGCTATCCCTCTAATTGTCATCTTATATCCATTAGCCATCCTTGTACCTTTAATAAGAGAAACACATCTTTATAATAATAATATAATAATAAAAATATAATATAATAGTTATATTAATAAACCCCAACTCTGACTTTAACCCTAAATGAATCTTGACCCTTATTGAACCCTAATTGTAACCCTAATTTAATTGTAATCCTAAAATTTATCCTAAAACCTTTATTTAATCCTAAACCTAACCATAATTGAAACATAAAATCGTAATCCTGATTGAACCATTACCTTAACCCTAAAATTAACCATAATTGAAACCTATATGTTACCCTAATTGAATCCTAAACTTGACCCTAACAATAACCCTAATTGAACCCTATATGTAATCATAATTGAATCACAACTTTAATCTTAACACTAAACCTAATTGGATTCACATTTAGATGATATTAATATTGATACTTGAGCTATAAAATAATTTCTTATGATGTTATATTTAAATTGACTAATATGCGAATAATAAAGGATAAAGAAAAAAGGGCCCAATTAAAGGAAGTATTGCACATTATACTTATTTCACATAACAAATTTTGTAAAATAAATGTGGTCTCATAGGATATAAGATGAAAAATTCAACCAAAAAACTATATTGGAAAAGGAGGAAATAGAATATTTAAAGCACACATATCTATTTTCTAGAAGCAACATATTAAAGTGGGCCCAACCATAATTCACACTTGGGTGTTACCTTACCCTAATAAGACCATTAGATGAACAAAGGAAACAATAATGTCCATGGTTTAAATTACACTTAAGCTTTTATTAGGGATGTCTTTTAATTTTTATTTAATATAATTTATATAATATTATTAATATAATAGTAAAAGCAAAATAATTCTCTTTTCTACAAGCTACCTAATAAAGTGGATTGGACCATCATTCACAGTCAAGGGTCACCTCACCATAATTTGGATGAGTGTAACACATGCGTGATTAGGTATTGTCCATATAACAATTGGTCGAAGTATCGAGTCTTTAATTTTTATTTTATATAATTTATATAACATTATTAAGACATATTTTTATAGAACTTTAATAATTAGGGATACATTTTAATTTTAATTTTATATAATTTTTATAACATCATTAATAACTATTTTATACTTATAATAAATTTTTTAATAACACTTTACATGTTGAATCTATGGATGCTACTAGTATATATATCTTAAAAATATTTTATATAAAATATGTTCAAAGATATTTTTATTGAGGCATCAATTTTTTGTAGTTTACTTATGTTATTTAATTTAAGTGGAATAATGGAAAAAAATAGATGCATTGATAAAGATATCTCTTGGCGTATTTTACATAGATTATTTTAAAGATTTATATGATAGTACTATAATAATATCTTAATCTTAACTTATTCATAATTCATTTGTCAAGTGAAGAGGGAGGAAGGGTCACAAAAATGAAGAGATGGTGAAGACAAATTATTTGGTGAAGGATTAGGATAATGTTATATTATATGTACATCAAGAAGGTACAAAGAGAGGAAGAGTTAGAGAGAGGGAGAGGTGGGTATAGAGAGAGGGAGATGGAGATGGGAGATTTAAAAAGAGAAGTAGAGATAGAGAGAGAGGTAAGGTGGGAGGGACAGAGGGAGAGGTAGGTAGAGAAAGGGTGGGTGAGGGGAGATAAAGAGAAGTAGAGAGAGAAAGGAAGAGAGAGATAAGGAGGGAGGGATAGAGTGAGAGGTAGGTAGAGTGAGGGTGAGGGGAGATAGAGAGAATTCGAGAGAGGGAGAAAGAGAGTGATATAGAGAGAGGGAAGCAAGGAAAGAGGGAGGGAGAGGTAGGTAGAGGGTGAGTGGAGAAAGAGAGAAGTAGAGAGGTGAGGTGAGAGAGAGGTAGAGAGAAGAGATATAAGATAGATACAAAGAGATATCTAAAGGGGGAGAGGGGAATGAGGGAGGGAAAAAGTGAGAGGTAGGTAGAGAGAGATGAAGAGGGGAGATCGAGATAAGTAGAGAGAGAGGGATGGAGGAAGAGGTAGAGATAGAGAGATAGGGTGGGAGGGATATAAGGAGAGTTAGGTAGAGAAGGGAGATGGTGGTGTGAGATAAAAAGTAGAGATAAAGAGAGAGGTAAGGTGGGAGGGATAGAGGGAGAGGTAGGTAGAGAGAGAGGGTGAGGGGATATGGAGAGAAGTATAGAGGGGAAGGGAGAGAGGTAAGGTGGGAGGGATAGATTGAGAGGTAGGTAGAGAGAGACAATGAAGGGAGATAGAGTATCTAGAGAGAAGGGGAGAGAGAAGTGTACAAAGAGAGGGAGAGGGAGAGAAAGCGATATAGAGAGAGAAGGAAGGAAAGAGGGAGGGAGAGGTAGGTAATGAGAGAGAGGTAGGGCTAGAGGGATAGAGGGAGATGTAGGTAGAGATAGAGGGTGAGTGGAGATAGAGAGTATAGAGGGAAGGTGAGAGAGGTAGAGAGAAGAGAGAAGAGATATATAGAGAGATATCTAAAGGGAGAGAGAGGGGGAATGAGGGAGGGATGAAGTGAGAGGTAGGTGGAGATAGAGTTAGAGAGGAGATATATAGAGAAGTAGAGAGGGAGAGAGGGATGGAGTGAAATGTAAGTAGAGAGAGAAATGGAGAGGAGAGAGAGAGGGTGGGAGGGATGGAGTGAAAGTTAAGTAGAGAGAGAAATGGAGAGGAGAGGGAGAGGCTGGGAGGGATGGAGAGGTAGGTAGAGAAAGAGAGGGAGAGGGAATATAGAGAGTAGTGAGAGAAGTATGGATGGAGGGAGAGAGAGAGGTAGGGTAGGAGGGACATAGGGAGATGGGAGATATAGAGAAGTAGAGAGGAATGGAGGGAGAGAGAGGTAGAGAGAAATGTAGGGTGAGAGGGATAGAGGGAGGGAGAGAGAGAAGTGAGTGAGAGAAGGAGAGGTAGGTAGAGAGAGAGGTAAGGTGATAGGGATAGAGGGATATGTAGGTATAGAGAGAGTGAGGGGAGATAAAGAGAAGTAGAGAGTGTTAGGATAGGTGACATTATAATTTCTATCCTAAGTTGATTTATGTGTCTCCATGTTATTTGGAAAATTTCTTAGAGGACGTGAGAGGCAATATATTTATTATTTATTTTTCTATGACAAATTGTAATTGCGTTCATAGAGGTGGACTTACTATGATGACAATTATAGAGCATCTTGAGAGAATATTCCTTTTGGATGTCCACTTTCTAGGTGGGGACCACCCATAAATGCATTTTCTTGTATGTTATACTAGGTTGGGCGCCCAAGCTTGCATGTTTTGGGTTTGAGCCATCGAAGCCATCAGAGAGTAATGATGCACTCGGGATTGACCAATTCTCATTGACTAGGGTTAGGTGCCCATGTGAAGACCATGTGATAATTTAATAATTTTCACCATGTTTTTGGGCTGTCCACTAAGGGGGGCATAGGTTTTTCCAGGTGGTTTTACTTGGGGTGCTACCACAATAGTGGTTTACACTTTATGGGAGATCCCGATTTTTGCTGAAATCACATATTTTAAAAAAATATAATGATTTAAGCCTTGAAAATTTCCATTTAAAGGATTCTAATTGAAGAGGGTTTGATCAAACCACCATAGACCAATCCCCCTTAGATAGAACCTTGCTAGTTTTAAACCATACCTATAACGGAGTCTCCTTTACACCTATCAAAATGCTGATAAAAAACCACTTTGATTTACCTTTTTGGGGATCAAATGAGTTCATTTAAAATTTATTTTTTATAATTATGTAGTCCTTATTATAAGCTTCCAAAAACATATAATTTTAATTAAATTAAATTTGATTATTATATTTATTTTTTATTTCTTGTGAATGTAGGTTTTTCACTAAAAATCAAGCTCTCTGTTCTGCACATGTGGAAAAGTAGTAGATTATCAAAATAAAATTTTGAAAAATATGTTCAGGCTGGATATTGATGTCCTTGATCCATTAATTTTTTTTTTATTTCGATACATACAAAAAAAGTTATGTTGTGTACAGTCTGCCTATGTCTGAATTGTAATTGGTTTGACTTCAAAACTTGATTAAGGAAAAAACATTTAATAAAATACTATGAAACCAAATGAACTAGTTAGATATCGTAGTTACAAATGTAAATTCGAAAAAAATAGAATTTTATCCTTCATACAAAAAAAGTTATGTTGTATACAGTGAGCATCACTCCTTAAAAATGTTGTTTACTGATAAAAACTAGTTTTCGAAGGAGATGAAAAAAAAGTGCAACCTGATTCCAAAAATTTTGAAAAAAATATATTTAGAATCTATAGACAAAACTTCACAAATCACTAGTTTGCATCATCTTCAAATTCCTCACGGTTTAGTCGCTATAGGAACCCAAAAGTGAAGATTTAGTTAAAAACAATCAGTTCAGTGCCCAGTTTGCCCAAAACTTGTAAACCAGTATTGTGGGATCACCCCTTGTTGTTTCAGGATACCATATGTGGTATTCTCTCCCACAAACTTCTATATATTGGAGCATGGAAATGGTGGTTTCATAAGTTTGTTTGTAGGTTGTTAGAGTAACAAAGTGATGCCGAGATTCAAAGAGGATTATTGTATTGTTGTACTTCATTTCAAATTAATACAAACATTACATCTCTTTGGGTGTGGAGTTTTTTCGGACCGTAAGGGTTTCTCCACGTATATCTTGTCACTTGTGGTATTGTTGTTTTTCTTTCATTATTGGAATTGTTAATCACATATCATAATATTGGTAATCTTGAATAGATAATTTTAGATTTACAACCACATATTTAAGTTCATATTGCTGCAAGTTTCACCTTGATTTTCAACATTTAGTATCAAAGCTAACGATTCTATTGAGAGAGGGATGCCTTTTTCTTAAGTGTTGATTTTTTTTTTGTTGTAGTGGGAGCTTTTGCTTTGTGGGTTTTGTAGATTTGTGAAGAAGATTGAAAATAATGGCTCCTATGTCTTGTCTAGATATTGAAAAATTCAATGGCATTGGTTATGAGATGTGGAAGTTGAAGATGGAGGATCTCCTTGAAGAAAGATCAATGGTTGGCAGTTTCAAATGAAAAGAAACCATCTAGTGCACGTCTGATGAAGATTCAAACAAAATGAACAAGAAGGCATGAGGAACCATTCAATTGTGTCTTGCAATTTTTTTCGTCTTGAATGTTTTAGAAGAACCTACCACATACAAGTTGTGTAAGAGGATAGGTGATATTTACCAAACTAAAAGTCTAACAAATAAATTATATCTCAAAAGATGTTTATATTCTTTGAAAATGAAGGGTGGTAATTCTGTTGCAAGACATTTAAATGATTTTAATATGGTTATAAGTCATCTTGCATCTATAGATGTTAAGATAGAAGAAGAAGATAAATGCATATTGTTGCTTTGTTCTTTACCCGAATCTTGGGAAATTCTAATTATTTCCATAAGTGGTGGTGGTGTAGATCCAAAGATGGATAATCTCATTGCTACACTTCTTTCAAAATAAATGAGAAGAAAGTCCATGAATGTGGGCTCCCACGATGCCTTGCATGTATGAGGAAGGTCCAAAGAAAAAGGAGGGCCTAAAGGGGACAAAAAAAGAGACAAGTCTAAATGACGTTTTAAACCCCCTGAGAAGAGTAAAGTGTTGGAATTATGGTAAGAGAGGGCATGTGAAGGAATGCAAAAAAAAGAGTTCGGATACCTCCACAAAAAAGTCCTCAAAAGATGATGATTCTGATGCTTTGTTTATTTTAGCTAACACTATTAGTAATGATGCTTGGCTTATTGATTCAGGTTGCTCCTACTATATGAATCCTCACGAGGAGTGGTATAATTCATATTCAACTTATGATAGGGGAGAATTTCTCCTTGGTGATAAAAACATGAAGAAGATTGTTGGTATGGAAGGGTTAAAAATCTTGATGATGTTTTACATATTCTAAGACTTGCAAGAAATTTACTTTCAGTATCTAAGTTGAATGATTCTAAAATGCATGTGACATTTGACAAGTTTGGTTGCAGGTTGGTAAGAGGGAGTTTGGTGATTGCTAAAGGATCTCAAATAGGGACTTTGTTTAGGCTTAATGCCTCAACTTTTTGTAACTCTTCCAATGTAATTGGCATTGAAAATGCATGTATATTGTGGCACCATAGATTGGGCCACATCAGTGAAAAGGGTCTTAAGACCATTTTGAATAAAAAACTAGCTGATGGTATTTTTGATTATTCTATTAGCAAAAATGATTTTTGTGAGAATTGTGTGTTTGGTAAACATAATAGATCATCATTTCCTAAAGGAACTAATAAAGCTAATAGATTATTATAGATCATTCATTCAAATGTGTTTGGACCACTGGATGTTGAATCTTTTGGAAAATCCCATTATTATGTTACTTACATTGATGTTGTTTCAAGATACACTTGGGTTTATTTTATGCATGCAAAATATGAGGTTTTCACTAAGTTTAAGGAATTTAAAGCCTTAGTTGAGAAGAAAATGGATTATAAGATAAGGGTGTTTAGATCTGACAATGGGTGTGAATATTGTTCGAGGGGATTTGATGAGTTCTGTAAGCATGTATGTATTGTTTGGAAAAATACTATTGCTTATACACCTCAACAAAATTGGGTAGCGAAAAGAATGAACCAAACCTTGATGGAAAGAGCTGGGAGCATGTTGAGTGGTGCTAAGCTTGATAGATGCTTTGGGTAGAAGGTGTAAGTACTGTATATTATTTGATTAATAGATCTCCTTTTTCAACTCTTGTTGATTAAAATCCTTATAAAGTGTGGATAGGTAGAAAGCCTTCTATTTCAAATTTAAGGGTCTTTGGTTGTGAGACTTACGTTCATGTGCCTTAAGATAAGCGATCTAAATTGGACCCAAAAGCACAAAAATGCATCTTTGTTGGTTACAGTGAGAATGTAAAAGGTTATAAGCTTTGGAATTTAATAACTCATAAAATGGTTTTCTCTAGAGATGCAACAATTTTTAGGGAGTTTAGAGCTTACTCAGGTGAAGCACCAAAGGAGAAAGATAAGACAAAAATAATGCACTTCAAGAAAAAAGATAGAAAAGAAGGAAGATGCACATGTAGAAGAACAATAAGATGGATTCGATGATGGAGAAGAAGAAGAGGTTTCAAATAGTTTAGAAGATGGGAAAGATGAGCACATAGTAGAGGAAGGACAAGTAGAGCCCTTTACTCCTACCTTGAGGAGGTCCACAAGGAAACAAAATCCAGTTGACAAGTATAGCCCATTAGATTATCATTATGTATTTGCTTCAATGTTGAGTATTGATAATGAACCTAAATCTTTCAGGGAGGTTCTCTCTTTGGAGGAAAGTGAGTTTTGGATGTAGGCCTTACAAGAGGAGATGATGGCTTTGGATAGATGTGATACCTAGGATCTTGTCAGTTTTCCCAAAGGAAGGAAGCCCATTGGTTGCAAGTGGGTATTTAAAAAGAAATTTGGTGTAGATGGTCAGTTAGAGTAGTACAAGGCTAGATTGGTGGCCAAGGGCTACTCCCAGAGAGAGTTGATTTTAGTGAAATTTTCTCTCCTACATTGCTAAGTTAACTTCTATTAGATTCCTATTATCTATTGCTGCTGCTTATGATTTTGAAATAGAAAAAATGGATGTTAAAATTGCTTTCTTGCATGGGAATCTTGAGGAGGAAATTTATATGTGACAACCTAACAGTTTTGTTGTGAAAGGAAAATAAAACTTGGTTTCCAGGTTAAAGAGATCTTTAAACAATATGGTTTGAAACAATCACCCAGGATGTGGTACCAAAAGTTTGATGCCTTTGCATTGAAGTTGGGTTTTATTAGGAGTGAGGAGGATCATTGTGTTTACATTCATGTTATTGACATGATCATATATACTAATCATGTTGTCCTATGTTGATGACATATTGTTTATGGGTAACAACAAGGTGATGATTAGGGAGCTTAAGAATCATCTTTATGACATGTTTGAAGGATTTGGGGGATGCAAAATATATCCTTGGGATGGAGATTAGTAGAGATCGGGTTCATAGAAAGCTTTTGTTAAGTCAAAGTAGGTATATTGATACGATTTTGTAGAGGTTTAGTATGCATGACTGTAAACCAGTAAATATTCCATTTCTTGTTGGTACTAAGTTGAGTTTAGACGCGTGTCCTAATTTTGATGATGATTTTGAAGAGATATTTAAAGTTCCTTATCCTAGTGCTGTTGGTAGTTTGATGTATGTAATGGTTTCCACTAGATCGGATATAGCCCAAGCAGTGGGAGTTTTGAGTAGGTTTATGTCTAACCCTGGTAGAGAGCATTATAGTTTCAAGATTGAATCTATAGAAATTAGAATTCATGGATTGGGATGTGAAGTTGAGACTTGGGTGGTTCTATCTCAAGATTCTAGAATTTGGGAGTCAAGGGGCAGAAAGATAGTAAGAACCTTGTGCCAAGGTGGTTTGGAGGCCCCTCCTCAATCATGAGTCAAACTAAATTTCAATGGGACATTAAGAGGGAACCCAAGAAGATTGGGGGTCAGATGCATAATCTATAATTGGAAAGGGGCTATTTTGGGGTAACTCTTGACTCATCTTGCTGTTTAGATGAATAATACAATAGAACTACAAGTGGTGATTTAGGGGTTTTAGTTTTTCTAGGAGCTTAGATGTAAAAGCATCGAGGTGGAAGGAGATTTGACTTTGGTGATAAGTTATCTTAGGTCAGCTAAGATCTTATATTGGAAATTGCATGGGATGGTGGAGAGGGCTATTAGTCTTTTGGGGAAGTTTGAGTGCTATGTAGTTAAACACACATACAAATAAGTTAGTTTAGAGGAAGACAAATTAGCAAATCTTCGCATGGATGGGGTTCCTAAGAAACAATCCTTTTCCTTCTCTCAAAATGATTAGTGGTTGAAGTCTGCAAACTCATGCAACGGATACAGGAGCCAAAAGGGTTTGGATGTGGTTGATGGGGGTGCACAACCTAAGTTGGTGCTTTGGTACCTTGGGTGCTCTTAGAAGCTTGGTTCAATCTGGGTAGAAGTGGGGATTTTGCATGAATTCCTAGTGCATGTGGTGTCCGCTTGCTTGTTTTGGCACAAAAAGTAAACCCCTTTGTGGTGAGGTGCATAGGGTTGACAACTGGTGCTCGCTCACTTAATTTGGTGTAAATCATATGTATTGTTGTGGTGTGGTGCATTGGGTTGACAAGTGGAATTTGTAAACACATTTGAAATGGTACTAAGCCTAAACCTTGTTGAGAAGAGGTGTGTTGGATTGATAGGTTGCAATCACTTGACTACTTTGGTACCTTGACACTTGGATGCACGTGGCGTCCTCCTGTGCTCCTGGGTGACATGCTCTTTTTTTGTTGGGGGACGGAGCATTTGCTGGATAAGTGGTAGGTCCAAGTTTGAGACATTTACATGTGGCACTTCTGTGATACTTTACATGTTTTGTTCCTAAGATTTTCTGCAAGGAGGCGTGGCGATTTGACAGGTGGAAGTTTGACACAAGTTATTGAGCTTGCCATGTTTGGGGGTTCTCTGTGCCATGACTTAAATTATTTAATGATTAAATTAAATAGTGTGATGCAGATAAAATGGATTGTTGCACAGAAAGATGGTTAAATCTAATCTAACAAGCATAAATCTAAATCAAACAACAAAGAATGAATCAAATGAACTAAAACAATACAAAATGATAATATGAAACAATCTCACCGAATATCAGTCCACCTCTTTGAATTATCTTGATTGTCCTTCTCCATTTTTCCGTATTGGTATTCTTGCCCTCAGATTTTCTGTATGTATGCAAGCATAGCCTGGATGTATCGTCTAAGAAAAATATCGAAGATTATAAGTTCTTCTCGAAAGTATTATTTTGGGAGGAGGAATAATGACAATGATAGGTCAATTTATAGAAATTGGGTTTTTGAACGATCGACTCAGATTCGAAAAGAGATCAACGATAGAGATTGATGAATTCCATGCGATGTGAGTTATGTGTCAGTTAGAACGTGAGTTAGGAAATTCTGTAGGATAAAGATTAAATTAGAATAATAATTTAATCTGGTGTTAAGACTGTTCGAAAATAGAAAGAATAAAGTTCAAGATTAAATAAATAATTTAATCTTCAGTTGAAAGTCTTTGAAAATAGAAGAATTAGACTTTGAATGAAATGGATAAAGTTAGAACTTGGAGAATGATCTATTCAAATGGACACATGAATTAATTAATTAAATAAAGATCTTTAATTAATAAATATGTTCATGTATATGAGTTAGAACTAGTTAACTGACTGGTTGTGACAAAGAGTCCTTTCGCAGAGACGACAGATATCGAATCCGGAGATAACTGTTGGATTTAAATAGATCTTGAGTCAGATGGTGAGTGAATAATTAAATAACTGGGCGATAGAAGAATGTGATAGAAACAATTAATTATGAATTAAATGTTAATTTAATTCAACATTCAAAATTGAAAGATTTAATTAAATAAATAATGATTTATTTATTTAATTGACTGTTGAAAAGAATAATTGAATAATTAAATAATGAATATTTAATTATAGTTGAAATATGACAAAGGGGTTAATTAAATAATAAATTATTTAATTAAGAAAGAGAATTAATTAGTTAGCGACATAATTAAATAAATATAATTTATTTAATTAATCAAAGTTGAATAAGGGTCATAATGAATGAATTAAATAATTAAAAGGGTTATTTAATTAATAGAGGAAAGATGCGTTTAGAAAGTAATTAAATAATAAACATTATTTAATCATGACCATGGACATTACAAAATTATGTTGAAAGTGGTACTCACAGGCCTAGACCAATTTTCGGTGTCTACAAATAGTATCTTCATCATTTGTATTGATTTAATTAGCAAGTCATGTCAATCAAGGTAGCTTAAGTATCCTAACATATGGGCCAGCTGAAGATGTTATGGCATGACATTAATTAAGTCTGGCTCTCACCCATGTGAGAAGATAGAGGGAGGATTTTATAATCCAAAAGTGACGCATAAATACATTGTAATCTTGGCAAGATTTTAATTTCTAAGCCTTGGCATGAGCAAGACGTTCTTCAAAGGTTGAATTCGATGGCTGAACAGTCAGTATGTTTGGTTTTTTGTGTGGTCAGAGCAATGGACACACCTATAAGATTGGTTAGCTCTTGACGAAAAATGACCTTTTTGGGGGAAGTCTCAGTTTGTTGAGGCTGAGAAGGATATTGCTTGAGAGCGACTTATTGGTTCTTGGTGTAGTGAAGTTGATTATGGGGCTGTGTTCTTTTTGTCGAAGGAAAGATACATGGTGGACATGGATATAACTTCCAGGTTTATTGCAGGGTTGTTGGATCTTCAATTGCTAAAGAACAAAGTCCTGCAAATTGCAAGGAAGTTGATGAAGTTTGAGCTGTTGGGTGGTCTTGAGGAGGCGGTGGGTATTGCTCAGTTGGGTGCTAGCATTCCAAGGCCACGATATATGGGCTTTCTCAATGCTCTAGGCACAGTGGTTAGGTTATACCCCTTCTTGTTGGATGCCAAAGGTGACGATTTGTTGCCACATCAAACAAGGGCTTTGGAGGGGGCAAGGTTCTTTAAGAAGTGGTTGCATTTGGAACCAATCTAGGATTTCAAATGGGTTGGAGATTTTATTATCTATTTGCAAGAAAATGGGGTTGATTAAGTTCATCTTTTCAAATTTTGGCATTTTCCTTAGTGTTTGCCTATAGTTTGTGGGGCAATTTTGTAAGTTATTTTTGTAGGATAGCCCGTGTTGGTTTAGTGGGTGAGACAATTTTGCAAGATGGTATGGCTCCTTTTTTGGAATGTTGGGAATGAAAGCACTCAACATGCTCTCATCTGTATACATAAAATGTAATCCTGTTTTGAATATTAATAGAAACACTTTCTTATGTAGTAATAAAAAAGAATTATTTTATTTTACTTCATACATGAATATAATTTCTATTGTATCTACATTGTTTTACTTTCATTTTGTATGCAACTTTTAATTTTACTTTTGGAAAACCCACAATTTATTATTTTGGTAATTCTAATTTAGAAAAAAGTTATTTACATCTAATTTTTATATTTATATTTAATTTTTTATTGTTATTTATTATTTTATTTTTTTCTAAAATATTTATTTAAAGCGCTTATATTTTATTAACATTTATTAACATTTTTTTAATAAATAAAAATTGTTGATAAATTTTTTAATTATGAAATAATAGATTAATTTACATTTTTTATTTTTATTTCTTTTTTTGTATTTTTGGTTAGATATTTTATTTTTAAATAATAAATAGTATTTATACACCTATTTATAGTTTGATTTAAAAAATTTATGTGTTTGTTTTGCATTTTTTATTTTTTCTATATTTATATGTATCAAATATACAAGAAGCAATATTAAAACTTATTATAATTGTCATTCTTCTTTTAAAAGTGTAGCAAAAAACAATGAAAATTAACCTCAAAATGAATATTAGATTGTTTTTTAATATATTAAATGAAAATAAATGTCATGTAATTTTTTTAGGTAGTGCTAATGACATAATATAATTGAAAAGTGTACTACTTTAACCAAATTTTACATGAAATAGAAAATATAATATTAATATTATTGAGTAACAAGAAAAAAATTAGTCACCTTCTTAACCAAAAATAACATTTTGTAATTTTAAAATGCCTAATCTCACACATCTTCCACATAGCCCTTGTGTTCCTATTCCCTCTATTATTAATCCTCAAATTGTGCTTTATATCTCAAATAGTACGGTGGCTTTGGATGCTTTGGTTGTGAATAAGTCTTCAACCACTCTAGCTATGCAAATGTATGTTCCTCTATGAGGATTTTTTTTTACAATTGTGCTTGCTCTAGTTACCATTAGATAGTTAGGGATGTGGAAAATTTGGGTATTTTAAATGACTAGGAATTCTAAAATGCAAGCCCACGCTAGAGAATGGAATCTATTCTTTTATTTATCCCTATTTATGTGCAACATTTGTCAGCATAAATCCCACTATGTTTACCTCTCACTCTCCTCCTTGAGATAATATTTTGACTCTCCCTTATGCTTTGTCTACTCTCATAGCAGTTGTTAGACAAGGTGTGACAGATAAGAAGGTTTTCTTTGCCAATTAAGTCTTGGTTAGAGAAAAAATTAGCTACCTATGGGCATCCCTCCTACATTTGCATCATTCTATTTCAAAGAATTTACAACCTATCTTACACGATAGAGTGGAGATTTACCCTTATGCTAGGGGGCTTATCATGGTAAGATTTGAACCATATAAGTGTATGTATACTACATGTTGGATGAAGAGTATGGATGTGAGACCAAAATTCTCTTTTAATTTGGACTTGGTATCTTTGTTTTAACCCTCTTGTCAAATCTATTGATATTATTATAATTTTTTAAAGATTTCCTTATTTTCCCCTTTGGTTTTGGTGCAGCTCTATTTTTGAGGCCTTTATAATGCTCTAGGCCACTTTTTGAAGGTCACCATAGCCACTTGAATTAATCTCACACCTCCTCTACTTCTATCCTAGTTGACATTAAATTATTGAATACTCCAACTAAGGAGGTTATATTATAGGTGGAATATTGGATTTGGACTCAATCTATTGATTACGAGGGTATTCTCTTATTGTATACATATTTATTTACTAATTAGCATTTGACTTTAGATTGTCCTTGCACTACCTATAAAATGAAATCATCTAATTAGTTGTGGAATTCCACCCCAAATAGCTTACTATTGTGACATGGCGAAATGAGATATAAGGAAAATACTTAGATCACTATGTAGTGTAGAAAATTGTTACCCCTAAAAATTTCATAGTATGTCTGGCACCCTATTTTGCACATACAATTAATTATGTACATTCATAATTTATTCATTTTGAGTCTATATTGGGAAAATCCATTTAATTCCTTGGGACATCCCTAGTTTTTTGGGCCAAAATTCCTCAACACAAGTGTGGGATCCCTAGTCTTAAGAATGCAATTTAAATATCTATCACTTTGAGTGTCGACCTTTGGTATTTTAAAATGACCCTAGGTCGTCCTATGTCCAAGAAAGATAAATTGTGATGCATATATAAACAAGTTTCCCTGATGCATATATAAACAAGTTTCCCTTTCACTTGAATATAAGAAAACTCTATTATGAACTATGATCAATTATTATATGCAAATTATGAAAATACTTGCAACTTATTCTTTACATGCTTGCTGCAACAATCTATTGTGTTATATGACTAACCATTGTAGGTGTTCAAAGGAATTTGTGCATCATTCATCAACTCTTTGTGGAAACCTATGGTGTGACATCATTTCAACAAGGGTTTCATGCCTAAGGTAACATTATCTTATGTTATTCATTTATTACAATCATTATTGTTCATTTTTCCTCTGCTCGATTGAGGGTAAGCACTCTTTACCATCATCATAATTTTCTATTTTGGAGGTGGAAACACCAACATAGGGGTTTGACTAATGTAAAATCCTATACAACACAACCTTTTCCCTCTTTCCATATATATAGGCTAGATCCATTTTCTTTTTCAACAATAGGTTGTAGAAGAGTAGAGAGAAGACTGGACCGAGGTGATCTTACACTTGAACATGCAAAAACATCTAGAAGAGGGAACCCCACCCATGTCCCTACATTTCATTGTTTTAGATTTATTTTTAAACCAAAATTACCCCTCTATATGTATTTTTCATATCCGTAACAAAAAGAAAAAACCCTAGAATTTGCCTCTCCTTTGAGGTAGTTAGCCAATCATCAAACCCTAGTTGGTTAGTGTTCCAATGTTAAGCCAAAGGGAAAGGTAAATCTAATCTAATTCACTTACTAGATCTAGATCACTTTTCCCACTTAACATTTTGGTTAACTTGACACTTGTTACACTTGCAATTTTACTGATTTACATAGCAACAAATTCTGTATTTTGATAAAAACCTAGGCTATTTGAATATCTTGTTGTTGATATTAAATTTGTTTCATTTTGAAAATAAAATATTTTCACTTCTTATTCACCAAACCCTTAACACTTTGGAGAATTCAATTTAGATCATATTTGCAAAATATTGTGATCTAAATTGTAAAATTTCAAATCTAATTTTTTACTTATTTAAGGAATTAGATCGAAATGTTTCATTTTTATTTGCATTTAAACACTTTTTCTTTGCATAAAAAATAAATCTAAATCTCTTTCTTCTAATATTTCATCGGCTTATCCATCTTGTCACCACATTATCCTATTTCTTTTCTCTTAAGAGAATTCATGTGTAAATTTGATTTGACCTATCAACTCCTTTGAATGCTTAAAATACCTAATTCATGCTTCATGTGCCTCTCATCATCAAACTAGGGCACACTAATTACCTAAGGTCTTTCAACTTTCATACCTTGACCTTTGAAATCAAAGAACTATAGAAAATTTTATACCTATCCAAGTTTTCAGAACCCACATATCTATACTCCCAGACTAGGACACCCACAACCTTGTCCTATTAGTTTGGCTTCATTTTGAACTACCCAAAGTTCTACTCTATAGTCTCTTCCTAGACCCACTTCTTATTTTTGATAGTCTATTATGAGATTTCTAGATTCTCCTCTTTTCACCATAATAAACACAATAAGGCTAAAAAAAGGACATCAAAACATATTTCTTTTCAAAAATCTTATTTTCTCATAGAAAAATGTTTCATTTCTCTTTATTGTCATTTTGCCTTTGCCCGACTGTGGGTAAGCAATCTTTACCATTATCATCATTTGTTGATTTGGAGGTGGAAACATCAACAAACGGGTTTGACATAAAAAAAATCCTATACAACACAACTTTTTCCCGCTTTCCATGTGTACAAGTCAAATCTAGAACTTTCGTCAACATGTTGCAGAAGACAAGAGCACAAACTGTACATGAGTGATATGGCATTTGAATATCCAAAAACACCTAGACTAGGGTGCCCATGCCCCTATCCTTGCATTTCAGGCTCATCTTTTAACCACATGTGACCCTATATTTTCATTTTCTAGATTTGTACATGTTTCTATAATTTTTCATTTTCGTCTATGTAATCATTTGTATTTTTAGATATAGGGTTTATGTCAATTATGTTAATCAGTTAAACTCACAAATCCCACCCTCTTTGCAACAAAGGAATAAAACCATAGTAGATTGGCTTTTATTTGAGGTAGGTAGCCAACTAGCTGGTTTGTGTTCCAATGTTAAGCCAAAGGGAAAGACAAATATAAGATAACTCACTTGTTGGATCTAGATCTTTTTTCCACTCAACATACTCATTCCACCATGAAACATTGGGGGATACAAAAGTAACCAAGAGAAACTATTTGGCTACTGTCCTCAAGGGAGAGACAAACAAGTGGTCAGGGTTTTGGTTCCCTTTTTGTTAAATGGTTGATTGTGGATGTGATGATTGAAATGTGAAAAGTTGCAAACTAGGTGAATTAAGACTGAGGAAACACACTATTATAAAATATGGAAAATTAAGAGCAGAAAGATAAAAATAGGAAGAAAAATTTGAAAGTGCAGATAGAGAGGAACCTGGCATATGAATTTGGTGTAGAATGGGCATGACATGGGCATGGATATCCTAGTCTAGAAATGTTGATTTCTAGGGTTTCAAAATTTGTATAGGTGTATCATAGTATGAGGATCTTCGATAGTCGAGATCAAGTTTTGAAGTCCGACAGTTTGTGAGTAATCAACTTTCCCTAATTCAATGATGGAAGGTGATTGAATGCTTGTCTTAAGGTTTTTAGGCCTTAATATCTCCAATACACTTGAATCCACTTTAGACTTGTAATTTGAAAGAAGGACAAGGGGAGAAGAGTTGTGTCATATAGGGGCTTGCCTCAATCAAATCTCGTTTTGGTGTTTCCACCCCCACAAATGAATATGATGACAATGATATAAATCACATGCTCTATGGAGAGCGGAGGAAAATGAATAAAAATGTGATTTAAATGACATCATTGTAACTTACCACTTAGATCTGTATTTCCTTGTTGGACTAAAGTCACTTTTCTCATCACATACAAAGAGAAATTGAAGAATGCTTGGAGATCTTGCAAGTGTTAGTACTCATAATAATAAACAAACATAATCATGAAACATCTTACAATGCCTGAAGATAAATTTGCTAATATGTTGTAGACATGAAATTGGCTAAAAGAGTGTTGTAGATATTTTACTTATTTTTCTCTTGAAATTTCATTAGCTACCTTTAGGATGCTAGATTGATATTCAAAATTGCTTAGGAAGACTTAGATGTTCAAATGGAGGGAAATACTTATATATTTATATGGGTTTCAACATATTTCGTATTAACCATGTTATGATAAGCAAAAAGTTGATGGATTCATTAACATATTAAGGCCAACGATAAAATATGAGATTTAGGGCCTGATTAGGTGGGATAGAGGCATTGGGTGCCTTAGTCTAGCCCTATTTGGTTGTTCATTGTTTGATAAATAAACATTTAACTCAATTTCTTAGATTTAATTTAATTTTTTGGAAACAACAATTGAATGAATATATAAGAAGCATAATTAGGGTCATGCACTTAGGAGGGAGCCAAACATAGTGTGAAATTGTCAAGGGTGACAGTTTATGATCTTACAACTATAAATCTTGAGATTTCTAACTTTGACTCGAGGAATTTGCATCACTTTGAGTCCCATTTGGCAATTCTGATATCGTGTCTTCTAGGCCCCTACTATGGCTCCCAATATGACTCCCTTAGTTCTTTTTGGGGTGCCTTCCCCAATTAATGATCTAGTTGCTCCATTGTCTAAATCTACTACTCCCAACTTATCCTTAGATTCGTTGTAGCACCTAATAGTTCCTATTGGATTTCTTGATAGCCAACATATTTAGTCAGACATTCTTCTCCTTGCATAGTGCCCTAGGTTGGGTCATCTTAGGTGGATTCCCCTCCCCTTTCTCCTTCATTTGAGGACTTGGAGAATTATGTTTTTTGGACTATTGTTCAAAGGTAGAAGAAAGGTCTTCTCGAATCCATGTCTCTTATTCACACACTTGAGTTAGGGGTGAGGTTGGCTATAGTAGGGTTTGCCTTGTTTAAACTAGATCCTGAAGTGTTGTGTTATGATTGATAACTTGATTGGATTTATGCTATTTCTATCCCCTTTGACTATTGCATTATTCATGAAACTTATTTTGCACGCCTTGAACTATCGTGATAAGGGTTTGAGCCTTTTCACAAACCTATTTTTACTAATATAAAAAGAAACAAAAAGTTAAATAATACCACAATAAACCTAATTCAATATTTATAATCTCTCTTAAAATAATTTCGAACTAAAGAAATGACGTAATTTAGTGGACACCTATACCGAACTGATATTATGATGTTCTCCCCACTTGGTTGATGTGGACGGTATAATGGATTTTGATGGAGACATTATAATCGACTAGATGCGCTAAATTTACGGCTGACTGGCATTCATTACAAACGATTGAATGGATGAATGATTTTAATTGCGTTCACCAGACCGGCAAGTCTATGGAACCCAAAAGATGAAACCGGAAAACCGCCTTTACCAACACAACAAAACCACCGCACCGAACTACCTACTGTTGTTTTCAATCTCTTTACAGATTTTGTTTCTTCTGCCGTGTATACAATATTACTAACTAGGTAACCATTCGCAGTGCAGGAACTCGTAAGTGGTCGGATATTTTGTACTTAAACTTGTTCGTTATATTGTAATGGAACTCTTCCTCGTCGTTTCCGAACAACAGGCCTTATATACAAGATAATATGAAAGTAAAGTTATTGGGAATATAAATCCCTGTAAAATATCACTTTAATGGCGTACAAATGATGTCTGCACCCGTTGTGACTCTTTTTATATCTGAATACAGATTGTAAATATGATTTTTATGTTCTGTGATCACGATTCTCTCGGCTTTAGAATGTTTTTTTATAGTAATAATTTTGACGTGCTCAAGCAAACCAAGGTGGGTTGATTATGGGTGTTTTCAGGGGTGTGAAGGTAATGGGCATTTATAACCGAGCTCGGGCAGTTGCTGTCTAGTAGTACTTGTGGATGCCTCAACGAATTCCTATAGCAAGCACAATAATCAGGAGTGTGGTGAAGAAAGAAAGCGTGGTACAGAGGAAGAGGCCGGAAGCGACTGCATGAACCACTTTCTTCCTTCTGCAAATGGTAGGCAGAGTATTCCTTCTTCTGGATGTAAACAAAGTGGCAGTGGATTCAGCCAGATCTCCATTGACCCAAGGAACAGTAAGGGTGTTGCAGAGGTCATCGCAGTACAAGGTTTAGCTGGCCGTCCATCCAAATCTGCCAGTAAATTTTTTAGTTCACCCAGTTCTCTTTATCCTTCACGGGTCACAGTAATTGGTGTATATTTAAGTCCATTTGTTTCATCCACCGACGAGGAGGAAAGAGTATAATTATGTTGAATCGCTTGAGCAGTTGAAGTTGAAGTGAAAGGCGGGGGAAGCTGTAAGGGTTTTGTGGGTGGACAAAGCAGCAGTGTCACAAAAGTAAGCATGTTTTCGAAGACCCTTTTATAAAACAGAAAGGGGACTGCAGCAGTGTCACAAAATATCTATTTATCTTACTTATCACAGCGTGTCAAATTATGATACTGTTATCGGAATTCAATCGTAATGTAATTTTACGAGTCAAATTCATTGATCCATGTTTCACGAACAGTAATTCACAAGAACCCATCTCTCATGATAATGAATGATCCACTTAACACTCATTACATCTACATGATACTCGCAGAAATAAATACGTAAATACCTTTTTTATACATAAAAAAAGTTTCTTTTTCTGCACCACAAAATCCTATGGAATTTTTTCTTCGGTTGAGCTTGGTTACTTCTGTTCAAATATGTATTGATTCTTTGGCTGGTTAAATACGGCATCAACGGTACTCATTATACCCATCTTAGTTCTGTACTTAACAGTGAATCTCCAGGGTAAGTATTTGTTTTCATTTTGAAAAAAAAAAGTGTAGTCGAACTGAACACGCTTCTTTTCCATTCTTTCAAATGTGGGTCGAATACGAATTAGTTCTTTAAAATATCTGGGATTTATTAAATGAAAGGGTGAGGCACCCCTCATCATGTTGTTTCTGGAAAGTCGAAGTATAAGATGGGTTTCTGTGGTGCAATTTTGTTGTTTGTTTTGTTTATAGTTGTTTATGGTTTTTTTTAGTGTTTTGCCGTTCTTGTGTATTTAGAGTCTGTCCGTCTCCACTTTTATAGTGTTGTTTGTAAAAGGTTGGGTTTTGATAAACTTTTTTATCTTAATAAAAAACAATAAGATTTAAATGCATTCTTAGAGTACATCTTCTTAGTGATGTCTTTGAAAATCACTTCAAATATATTGGAGGTGTAATTTTGTAACTTCACCATTAACATATCGTGCTATGTTATAAACATAATATTGTTTTATTATGTGTGAAGTCTATTATCTCGAAGAACTATTATATTTTTTCAAACATATCAAAATCTTGATGAAGAATGTTTTTTTAAGGTTTATTGAGATTTATACATAGTCAGATTCCTAACCTAAAATAAAGTGAGCTTAATTTTGCATAAATTAAAATATTAAAATATATATTAATGCAAACAATTGCCAAATAATTATATTTAATTATAAAATCAAAGTATGAAAAATTTATTCTTACCCTTAATCAGTTAGTGGCTTATGACCTAAATTTACAAACCATTATACTTAAGAAATAGTTCATTAATCCCAAATCCTTTCATTTAACATTGTTGCTCTAAAGTCATCTAGTACAATAAAATGATTATATATAAATTAATTCATCTAAGGTATATTAACAAGATTAATAGCACTTCATAGAATTAAGAGCATTGGGAAAAATAATGAGGAGGTTAATGATGACTGCCAGCAGGAGATGTAGGGAAATGCAGAGGTGAAAATAAATTTATTAGGTAGTAGAGTTTCTCAATTTTAGGACTCTCTGGTCAGATTTCTTTCTATCACTAAAGACCTCATCGTATATTCTATAGTTTCTATGGATTATCTATAGGAGAACCACAATAGAAAGTGTAAGTTGGAAGAGAAGAGGCACAAAGTGAAAAAATATAAAGAAAATTCATTAGGTGAAAAAACAATGAAAGAACTGCTATGGACAAGTAGAATGGAAGATTGAACTTGGTCATGGATGAGTGGAATTCTCTTATGAGCCTCCACAAGATGAAGTATAATTAGTTTATTGTGCCCCTTTTGTCCATTGTTTTAGTCATGCTTTGTTATTTTGATTGTTTTGGGGCTGCATTGGTGCAACAACTTGTTATGTTATTGAATTTCTTAGTTTTGTTGTTCTAACTTGGATTTCAAACATTTTCCCACCTTATTTAGTAAAAAATAAGATTACATATATAAAATAATTTATCTATATACTTATTACTAGCTTTGACATGGAGAGTGGATTTTTTTCCCATTGAAATTATGTTTTTGAAGGTACTATTCTTCATCAAATTGTAAGAATTATATATATTTGGTTCATTGCTTGTATGTAACTATTTTTTTTGGTAATTATTGTTCATTTAGAACCTATCCATCTTTGCCTTCATGAAATTATAGGTGTAGTTATGTATCTTCGGCATTGGGGTATCCTACCATGGTATAAAACATAATGATGTTTCATCATGTTTGAAATCTATTTTCTTGAAGATTTATTATAATTTTTGAAACATTTAAAAATTATAATTAAGAGTGTTTGAGTTCTAGGTTTGTTATGCTTTATGCATAATCGAATTGCTTGCCTAAAATAAACTCAAGTTAATTTTGGATTACATAAGCTAAAATAGTCAAACATAAATTTATGCAAACAATTGTGAAATAACTATATTTACTTAC
The DNA here is from genome assembly GCA_007115665.2 of Sequoiadendron giganteum. Classification (NCBI taxonomy): domain Eukaryota; kingdom Viridiplantae; phylum Streptophyta; class Pinopsida; order Cupressales; family Cupressaceae; genus Sequoiadendron; species Sequoiadendron giganteum. The sequence goes on along the minus strand of CM021106.1, from coordinate 582,105,447 downwards.
AAATTCTAAGTGTGAAAAGATTAATCTTGCCCTTAATCATTGATTATCTTTGATTCAAATTCACAAAAAATTATACCGAAGAAATATTTCATTAACCACAAATTATTTCACTTAACATTGATGCTCTAAAATTATCTCGTACATTAACACGATTATACATAAATTTATCCTTGTACATAGTGGATTATTTTTACCTCTTTTAACTTATTTTTCTATAAGGTATCTATATTCTTCTTTTTAGTAGAACTCTAGGAATAGATTGTGTACATTCTAGTTTGCCTTCAAATTGTAAACATTGTGTTTCTAATACTTTATCTATTAATTATTTAATATTTTTATTTTTTTCTTATTTTATATTTATTAAAATAAAATTTTTAGTTTAAACCATGTTACTAATGCAAAGACAATCCTTATAGGGATTAAAGTTTTATTATAGCTGGTAATTGTGAATAGTTTTTGATGTGGTCAAGGACAAGAAATTCTATCAAATAGTCCAATAATGTAGCCAAAATCCAATGTTCAATATAAAACAATGTTTACAAAATAATTCAAACCCTAATTTTATTGTAGCACCCCTCTAATTTGCTCATACTTTCAGATAGTGTTTTATTTTGATTTGCTTATGTCTTCAAACTGTGTTTTTACTTTGATAGACCATGATATTATGTTGTTATTTGATCGCTGGCTTTGGGGCGATGATGATTTTTATATTTAGATGTGATGGTACACTTTATGGATGAATATTGTTTATGACATGCTTTCTGATTAGCGTAGTTGTTTATTTGAGTTGACATTGATATATTCTCATATGTATTTATTGAAGATTTAGTTTCGTCAGTTTGATGTGACATTGTATTGGTGAAGGGAACACGATTACATCACTTGCTTGTGAGTGCCCTACGATTCTCTCTTCATAGTGTGATTGCTTATGATATATATACATGTTCGACATATGCTTTGTTTGCAAGATTGTAGGCACATGACATCGACTCCGCCTGGATTCATAGGTTTGAGCGTGTCCATTGCCCATGGTTAGTTGATTGGGAGATAGTAACTGAGTTTCCCTTGTCAAGCCACAACCCTAGTCATAGTGTGTCATTAGTCTTTGTTGGTCATGCTTTGTTGTCATGTTGTCCCTTTTTTCCTTGTTTATTTATGTTGCAAGGTATGTTTATGGGAAATTAATGCTAATTTTTTTTTAAGTATTTATTTAATTAATCTTGATTATTGTGCTAGAAGCTTTGTATTTAATTTAATTAATTAAATTAAATTTATTTTGTAAAATGATTTAATCTTTGAGATTAAATTTATTTTATAAAGTAATTAAATTAATTAGATTAAATTTAAATTATAAAATACTATGTGATTTTGAATTATTAAAATGCATAAATATCTTGAAAATATCTAGAGGGATTATCTGTGAATTGGTTAAGAAGATATTTTAATTTTGACATGTGTTGGGAAAATTTAAACACGGTTGTTGGGAAATTATTTCATGGAGAGAATATTTGCTTTAACTAAAAGAGGAAAGAGGCTACTTCAAGGGAGGAGAGAGGATATTTTTGGGGAGCTTGTTAAAAATTAAAAGGGGGTTGTTGAAATTTTGGGGAAATAAAATCTCGAGAAATACTTTGGCTCTAGATTTGTTTTGTCCTTTCTGGAAGAAGCTTTGTTTTGTTGGAAGAAGCTTTGGTTAATTGGAAGAAGCTCTACTTCAATCTTCATTTCCTCAAGTGTCTGGATTCAGGTTCTTTAATTGTTTTCTTTAATTTTAAATTGGAAAGGTTATTAGAGTAAATTATTGTTCAAGAAAAATATGCTATTTGTTTTGAAGCTTTTAATATACTTTATGATTTGAAAGATTGTCGTGTCTGGAAATTTCCATAAAAGTTTGAGCTTTTGTTGATTTTTTAAAAAGTTTTTATTTGTTTTGAAATTAGAAAATTTGTTGGGAAAGCTCTGAAAACCTTTTTTGGGAATTGTTTTTCTTTAAAACAATAGAAATTCCCAGAAGAAAATAGTAGAAGTTTTGGAAAAATTCTGTTGAAATGGATTTAAATCTTCCTCTGAAATTTTGAAAGAGATTTAAAAACCTCTAGAAGATTTTGTTAATATTTCCTATAGAAGATCATTGCTCTTCTTCCTATTAGATTTTTTTATTTGATAGAAATTTAAAAACCTCTGGTAAAAGTTGGAAGATAGCCTTCTGTAAGAAATTTTTGTAAAATAGGCTTTTCTGGAAAATTTTGTGAAAACGTCCTATAGAAAACTATTTGTGAAAATTAATTGCCCGACTAGAGCAATCATATTTATTTCTTTATATATATATATACATATATAGATATAATATATATATATATATATATATTTATTATGGATTTCCCATTTAAAAATGCCTGCAGATTTCTTTTATATTTTAATATACCATCCGTACGACGATTTGTGCATAAAATCGTAGGGAAATGTAACAAAAGTTATAAGTTTATTTTAAAATGTTATGGGGAGGCTGGGGCTCTCCCCACAATCACCCCCATAGGGAGGCGACGTGGGGAGGCAATGCCCAACACTGCCCTCTCCACAACTGCCCACACTTGGGGATACAACTACCTTTAATAGTCGCATACAGTCATAAAGTTTTCGTCTTTATTTATTTGAATTTGCATTTGTTAAATGAGATTTCAATATATATATTGAATATATATAGTATGCAATATATATTCATAAGTATATTATATAAATATGAATATAAATATATATATATAAATATATATATAAATAAATATATATATATATATATATATATATATATATATATATATATATAAATATAAATATAAAAATATAAATATAAATATAAATATAAATATATATATAATAAAAAATAAATATATATATATAAATATAAATATAAATATAAATATATATATAAATATAAATATAAATATAAAATATATATATATAAATATAAATATAAATATATAAATAAATATAAATATATATAAATATAAATATATATATAAATATATATATATTTATGTGTATATATATGTATATATATATATATATATATATATATATATATATATATATATATATATATATATATATATATATATATATATATATATATATATATATATATATACATATACAATAATACATATATATATATTTTGGATTTGTAATTAATTCTTAATATTTAATTAAAAATAAATAAATAAATATTGTATATATTCAATATGTATATATATTCAAATTATTTATTTATTGTGAGTGCATGTAGTTGTACAAGTAGATAGTTTTAAAAAGAAATATATTTTAGAAGAGGTAATTGATTTTTATTTTAATGTATCTGGGAAATTGAATTGAATATTAGATTTTAAATTTTCTGTGGTTTTAAAATGAAATGGTATTAAATTAGATTATTGTGAACAATGTATTATTGTGTTTCTCTCGATATGGAAATTGGATTTAGGAAATCCTAATGGTAGCATTAATTACTGTCTAAATTGCCTTTCTAAAAGTGATTTGTTTTGTTCGCGTTTTTGGGGGAAATTGGTTAGAAGTGTTAGTTGTTATTTTGTAAGTCTTCTAGATGTGGTGTTATTTTATGAGGGGGTTTTTGTGGTTTATTGTTCATCCCTTTGATTTCCCTTGTGTAGTGCACTAGGTTGTATTTAGGTTATTGCCCAGTTACTACGAATGGGGATGTGTTGCCTCTTATATTTTGGATCGGGATTTATTACCCGGTTTTGTGTACTGTGTTTTCCCTTGGGTATTGTATTACATCTCTATGAATATTATCAGTAGGGGAGTGACTCTTGATGGGGGCCGGGGTCTAGGAAGATCCGTCGGGGTAACCCATGCAGCTTTGTGATGACACTTCCCGTATGACAACAGTTTGTATGGTTTAGTTGGTGTACTTGATTATTTTACTTTGGAAGCAATGTAACCATCTATGATAAGTATTGTATTTTTTTGGTTAGTCTTGTGTTTGCCTGTGTTTCAAGGCTGTTGGTTTTGTCTAGGAAGCCTTTTTACTATCTCCAAGAATGGGGGGTGGGCCTTCGGGTACCACTTGGTTGGGTGGAATGTGAACCTTTCTCCATTGGGTTCCCTCCTTATGCTTGTGATGGTGGGATTTTCTTGATTGAAGAGCTCGCGTGTTCTTGTTACTATGTTCCATCTCCTATGTTTTATTGTATCAGTTGGATACTTTGTTTATGTACTACTCCTCATCTATATTCAAGGAGGATTCTTGTATAATTGTAATTGTAACATCATTTTATGATCTTCCTCATTTTGGAAATGAGATTCTCAATTGTTAAATGGAATGAATGTAATCTATGAATCGATCTTTTATGTACTTTTTATCTTATGGAATGTGTTTAATGCTTTGGATGTATGATCTTTATTCCACGAGTATTTCTTTTTACTATGGATTAGTTTATTTTTATATGTTATGGGATTCAGTTGTAAGCGTTGTTGCATACCTTAAAGGATGTATGTGTTAGTGTAGTTCACATTACTTGTTATTTATTACACTTTTAAAAAAAAAATTGTTACGCTTCCATTGTAGTTGCATCTTCCTCTAGGGTTACGTGGCAGGGAGTTACACATGGTATCAGAGCCTAGGTTTATACTAGTGGAGCTTTTAAATTTTCCCCATGAGTCTGCTTATTAACCGTGTCCTTGGTGCTTGGCTCTATTGGTTTGTCTTGGGGTTTTGGGTTTTTGCCATAAAATTTGGTCTTGGATTTTCTATTTATGCAGTGAATTATTATTGTAGGTTGCTGGTTGCACAAGTTGTGGTCTAAACCCTTTTAGTCGTTGCATTACTGACCCCTCTTTACCTTCCCTTTCGGTCTTATTTCACTCGGACTATATTTTAATTCTTCCCTTAGTGTCGGGTTGATAAATGATTAAATTTTAGACCAATGTCTAAAATGCTCTACCTTGAGGGTCATTTCCCCGTCCTCCTAGTCAGTCCCCTTTTTATGAATAACATTTTTTTCATTTTCAGGTTTTATAACCGTCAGATGGAATGATTCGCATCTTGACCATTCCCCGCTGGCCTCACAAGGTTTTCAATGACGTCAAAATAATGCTACGAGGTATGCGAGATGCTGCCATCTGTCACTTGTGATCTTGGGGCCCAATCCTTGTTCACTTACCAATGAAGGACACTAATATTGACAACTGTGTTTTAACAACGCATCGTGGCTATTCCTCGTTGACCTCGCACAATTAAAATACCAATTTTAATAATGCTGTGAGGTGTGCGAATTATTGACGCGTGGACCCCGATGCCGTATGAGAGATGATCGAGGTGGGACCCGTTCATGCTAAGGTGGTGTCCTATAGGTGGATTTCTATTCGTCTAAGGTTTGGTGAGAAAATGTTACAGTTTCAAACTGTATTGACTCGATTTGAGTTGTTCTTTCTTGCTTACATAGATTCAGATCAACGACTAGTATTTAAAATAAGTTGGTGTTGTACTATAGCAATTTTATCTCATGCAAGTGAATAGTAATGGTTGAGTTTGGACTGTACTCCCAGAATTAAATGCTAAAAGACCATTGAATTGCTATTTTTTAGCACATTTCCACACCAAAGAAGAATTTATTGGTACCAAGCAAGGCGAGCCATTTTCATGAAAATTCAGCATCACTACCATTGACATATTCTATAGGCGAAACCATTAGTAACATATATACCATATCCTATGTTTTCAAAAGGTCTTATGGTTGTTTGAGAAAAAATATCGACTGTGTTTTATTTTGTTCCTAAAGGATTGTATGGGTTAATTTTCTTTAAAAATGTTTTAAAGCTTGTCCTAATAATTGTTGAAGCTTCTTGAATTGTAAAGTATTTTGTTTGAGGGTATAGAGTGTAGGCTATAATTATCTGATATTTCAAAACCGTAGCTCAAACTATATTCTGTCTTGTGTAAATGGCACCCAAGGTCCGAAGTTCTGGCTCTAAAACCTTTACTAGGTCCTTTTCCTAGGATGTTATAGACTTGGTAAAACCCTCTACCAACAAAAAGCTTGAGGGAAAAGCTTTGTTTTATGGGCCCTTACTCCTAGAAGGGTTAACTGATAAATAATGTGTAATTCAGGATGCTGAGCTACCATATACTGGATGGCAGTTGTTCTCAAATTGGTTTGGGAACAAGAATTTGTGTGCTCCTCTGTGTAACCCTTGGAGGTTGGATCTTGGTAAGCTGGTGGTCCCAAATGTCTATCTGGATATAGATTTTTTAAAAGATGTTGCTGCAAGATATGACCCTATAACCAGATTCGTCAAGATATATTCTGGTATAGAAATGATGAAAATAACCAGGGAGAAAATTGCAGAGATCTTTGGTTTGCATGAATGGAGTCAGGATATGGTTACTATTGATCTTAAGGTTTTTAGAGAAGAATACATCAATACTAAGGGTTTATTTAGAAAATCTTTGCTGATACCTCATTTGGAAACCATTAGAAAAGGAAAGAAGAATAAGAAGATAGTGATTGGTAAAAATGAGCCAAATCCCTTTTCTATAAATAGGTTTTGTAATTATTTCAGGAAGATAGTTTGTTCCTTGTGTCAGGTTCTTGGAATTAGCTTTAAGACTGCTTTGCCTATTGACATCATGTACATGGCCGTAAATCTCCAACATCCAGGTTTTAATGTGGTATATGATTTTGCCACTTATTTAGAAGACAAAATGAAAGGGTGTCTAGTGGCCCTTAAGGAAGGAAGAACTCTGGTTGGTTTCAGATGGAATTCCCTGTTGATGCAAATCTTTTTGTATAGGGGCTAGGCAATTTTTGGGCAGGATATGGAATTGAAGAAGAGAGAAGATGATGTTGACATGCCTATCCAATATTGGACCAGGATCCTACATAGGCATGATCATAAACTTGATTATGTGGCGTTCCATAATATTTTTGGGTCCAAATTGAGAAGAGCTATGGTTTATAATCCACCCAAGATTCCTAAGGAGATTCATGACTTCTTGAGGCCAATGAAAAGGAGACCTGAGTTAAATTTGACACATAATTGGGGAGATATTATCCCTTATCATAATACAATAATTTTTAGGGTATATGGCACTAATATCAACCCATATGTTTTACCTAAGGATGTGCCTTTGAGAATTGGATTTTTAGAAATCATGAGGCAGTTGGGGTGTGCTCAGGATGCACATTTTCTAGTAAAAAAGAAGGGATATTTCTTTTCCTAAGTATAAAAAGTTTGCTAAGTTTGTCATGTCAAAGGGAGGATGGAAGGATTTTTATACATTGCTTAGACCTTATGGATTAAAGAACGTACGCCCTAGGAATCATGACCCTGAGGGTTTCATTTCTCAAATGAAGGCCAAGCACCGGATTGGGATTTTCATCCACAATTTCTATTTTCTTGAGGATATTATTAGGAACATCTTTGATTTAGAGAGACAAGAAGAAAGAAAAGAAAAATATATTTCTTTTACCAAGATGGTGAGGAAGAAGCAAGAAAATATAATTGCTTTTAATCCCATACCAAATATTAGTGGTGAGTTGAATAGGGCTATGTATGCTATTGATAATTTTGAAAGTTTAGTGGGGTTTTTGAAGGATGAGAAGGTTGTGGAAGATAAGGGAAAGTCACAAACTATTGAAGAATACCCTGAGGTAAGTTAGGAGGAAAGACCTACTTATCAGCTCGTGAAAAAGATTAGGATATATTCCAAAAAGAGGGGAAGTATGGTTGAGGAAGTTGCTAAGAATGCAATACCATCATCTTCAGGGTAGTCATTTCCTAATATTGTTGATCTGGATTCCCCTATGAGGCCTTTTGGTCAAACATATCCATCATCACCAAAGAGACAAAAAATTGAAAGAACACGGATGGTTGAGTATCCTAATGATGATGATGAAGAGATCACGGTCACTCCTGATGATATGCATCAGGGAATGCCATATTTTCCACAAGACATTCCATCAAGTTCTAGAGTGGTTGCTTTAAGGCTAGGAAAAGATGAAATAAGAGGGATAACCAACAGTGATGACCTGAGGATGGAGGCTTGTAGAGAATTCATGATGGATGATTCTTTTGTCAACACAAATTCTTTTAAGGATTTTGTATGGAGGGCACATGTTTCACTATATGCTGAGAAGGTAGCTCAAGAAAGAAGTTTGCACCCTGAGCTCCCAGAACAAGTAGTTCAGTCCAATGTCAGGTTGTAGATGAAGGAGAGTTTCAAAGATATAACACCAGAGCAAGGCCAAGCATTGGTACAAAAGAGTGGAGTACTGTTACTTCCTGAGTGGGATATTGCTGATGTTGTGGTATTTGATACAATAAGAAGGGCCAATAGGCCATTTCTTGCAACCGAGGAAGAAGTTGCATTGGCGCCTAAAGGGTTGGCCTTTAGTGAGGAGTGGGATGCCTTGGCAATTTGGTCTTTATCTACTGGGTCTAGGAAGCCAATAGTTGTAGAACCATCTAATTTCAGTGGTCACCTAGTGGTAAGAAGAGTTGTTGATACTCCAACATTGGAGGCTGCATATATGGTAGTGAATGTTGCCAAGTTCACTAGGGAAACTATTGAGGGTTTGACTAAGGATCAGGATACTTTAAGGGGCTAGTATAATGACCTTATTATTGAATATAATAGGAGTCAACAAAAGGTGGCATAGTTAGAAACTGAGTTGGTATTACTAAAGAAAAAAATGGAGACATTGAAGTCTCAAGGGCAGGCTAGCTCTTGTCACAATATTTCTGACCTACCAGTGGAGCAACCTGAACCCTCTTCACAAGGACAGTCCTTAGCTATTGTTCCATAAAATATGGGATAGGTGCCTATCACAATTGAAAGGGATAATAGCCCAGGAGGAGGACTCTCTAGGGAAAAATTAATTTGTTAGGTTGAGGAGTATAAAGAGATGGTGCAACAAATCTAGAAATCAACGGGGAAAAGCAATTCGGTGATTGTGGATACTGTGTTGAGACACTTGAACAAGAGAGTCTAGGGAAAATTAAATAGTGTTCATGCCAGTTATGCTTTGATGTTGAAAGCACTCAAGATATTCCCGAGAGATAAAGAGTTGGCCACGCCATTGCTAGATAGATGGAGCCCCATAATTGAGAAACTAACATTCATGATAGTGGGAGCAAAGCAACATGGGGATAAGTATCCAATGGTTATGTCAACTTATCAGTTTGTCAAAGGGATTGTGGAGCAAAAGTTCTAGGGGTATGTTTCCCCTATGGAATAAAGGATCAAAGAGTTGAAGGCCAAGTATGATGGAATGGACTTAACTCCATTACCACAAATTCTGCATAGTCATGATGAGGTGAAGCCTTTGCAAGTTTGGAAGGATAAAATGACTAATATAATGATAGTTCAGACACATGAAATATGTAGGAATGCTGATATTGGTATGCTGGAGAATACACTTGAGAAACTATTGTTTGTTATTAGTTTCTTAGAAGATTTTGATAAGGAGGCCACTTCAATAATGGTAAAGTATGCACCATATAGAGATAAAATTAATCAGGTTATTGCTTTCAACTGGCTATCTGAGGAAGAATTTGAATTGTGGAAAAAGGTGTTCATTGATGAGTTTGAAATATGAGCACTAAGGTTGAGAAGTGTGACTTGGTCATCTATAATATAGGTTTGACCTCAAAAGTTACATTTGAAAATACACATGCTTCTCCCGAATTTAGGTACAAGCTGTTGAGGTGGAATAAAGTGCTATAATGGTTAAATATGCCTTTGGTATGAATGACTTGCCTTTTGGAAGGTGATATTTCTTCCTCTGCAACAATTGATGATTATTTTTGTCTTATGCCTTCTCCCTCCAATTGTACGATGCAAATATAACTGTATCAGGAATTTGTGGTCCAATTAGAAATGGACATGTGTAGCCTCTGGCTTGAAGCTTGTTTTTCTCCCTTGTTTTATAAAAGGGAATTTTGGGCTGTGGTACAGGGTCTTTTGTTGAATCCGAGATTTGAGAAAGGAGAATTTTGTAATACAAAGAGTATGAATGTGAGTCCCTGTCTTAAGGTTTAGAGTTAGATAAAGGAAGTTGGTCAATTATGGGGTTCTTAGGCATGTTTGTATTGAATATGAAGATCTCTTGAGTCTATTTTCTCTCTTGTTGTGATATCTTGCATGAATTATTAATGAAATACTAGTCAAAGACTATTTTCGTTGGTCTTCATTGTTCTTTAGTGTGAATTATGCTTTAATGATGGCTCTAGTTCAAAAGGATCAATTAAATGCTTCAGTTAATGTGTAAGTTCATGTGAGTTAGCAGCTGGATTCATAAGTAGGAATAGATATCGGTGCAGATACGTGGATTGTAATGCAATTCATACAAATCATAATTGTTTAAGATGGAATTTTCCCTGTAGTTCAACTCTTTCTTATTTGACTCCGTGCTTTAGGATATGGCATTGACATTTGAATTATGGTTATGTTTCTCATGTCTTTGGTTTTGATTTTAGAATATTTATTCAAATATTTATTATCAGCCTATTTTAGTTGTATTTACGATTCTCTGCTAATAGGACTTGAGTCTTTGAAGGAATTGCCAATTTTTTGAAGGGTTTCATCCTTTTAGTGTCAATGGAGAATCTATCTATTGTTCGGCAATGTGTATTTGAGATTGTTTAAGTTGTATATGAGAAGAAAATTTTAGGGAGCACCCCTTGGGTCTTATAGAGCCCAAAGTGTAGGAGAATTAGTATTATCACTTCTTCTCGTCGATTTAGCCAATCACTTCCTAAAATTTTATCATTGAACATGACAAGTTCATAGAAGCTCTCAGGAAGTCCATTTGTGTTGTAATAAAAAACACCAACATAATGGTGACTCTGCTGGGGACCTATCAAATTCAAAGTCTCTAGTGCAGATCTGGTATAGTCAGAGTCATTTGTCAAGATATTCTTCACTACTGGAGAATAATTTTTTTAAATTGTGAGTATATTTGTCATGTCTAGCACATGAGTCTAATCTTCATATGTTCTTTGTTAGTGTGTCAGGTAATGTTTAGGATCTTATCCAAAGACAAGTGCAAAAGTGAAGTGCAATCACTTCATAATTCCCAACATCTTGGGTGGCGACTCTGATATCTTGAACATGAATATTCATATAAATTACCAAAAGAAACATGCAAAGGAAAGTCCTCATGCACCGAAAGCCATGAAGAAGTCTAGAAGATATTAAAAGAAGAATCTGGAGCCAATGCTAGAACTCGAACCTAGATAGGACAAAAGATGGGTGAAAGTAAATGATACACCAAGTAAGTCTGTTTCCTCTCCTACTTTAAATGCTAAGGTAAATAGTGCTTTTATCAGTGGAGACTCTTCTAAAGTTGTTATATCTAATAGGGATCATGGTAGTTTTCTTACTGAAATGACTCATGAGGTTGAAAATGACATGTCTAAAGAGGAAGAAAGATGGGGTTTCTGGGAACAGGATAAAAATTTCCCAGAGGCTATAACACCTAGTGCTATGTCTATTTTCATTGGACAAAATTTCAAACCGTGAGGAGCTTCTCTAGATGAGGAGGCGCCTTTTCTTCAGGATGAAGATCAGGTAGAACAACCTTATTATACTCCCACTCCAAGTGAGGCAGGAGATATCCTCAAAAATGAAATTGATATAGATAAGGATATGCAAGCCTTGATTGAAGAAGAAAAGAGGTTGCAAGAGGTGGATGATAGGGAGAAGAAAATAAAAGAGACTCTGGAAAGATTTCAAGCCAAGCAGCTCGAGAGAAATGATCAAAAAAAGAAAGTGGAAAAGATGAGAGAAGATGTTGCTAAGTGAAAAGCCTTTGAAGAAAAGGTAGCTAAGGAAGCTACTGAAAGGGCTCATGAGGTGCCTAAAGCAACAATTTCTATGGGGACCTCTGCCACTGCTACATATACCTCTTCTATCTCGGCTACTAAAACCTCTAACCCATTTGCTGTATCTAAGAAGGCAACCTTTGTGGATCATGGGAAGGCCCCTATTGATTTGTCTAAGAAAATTTTCCACGGTTTATTCAATTATAAGAGCAATGTTGATGCTAATATTGAAACAAATAATGTTGCTAATAAAGGGGTCAAAAATGATCTCAGTCCATTATACTTCCCCCCAAACCCTAAACTCCTGAGATTGCAATTGATAAATGATCAATTGCAGGCTGATTTGAGGAAGGCAGAGATAGAAGTTGTCGATGCCGAAATGGTAAGAAAAATAGCTTTCCTAAAGATGTCTACACCTACCCCTGAAGCCTCTGGTTAAGGATAAAATGAAAATGAGTCACTAAGTAAGAATTCTGAAAAGAAAATCCCTAAAGGGGGTGGTGGCGGTAACCAAGGTGGTGGAGGTAGAGGTGGTCACAAGAATAGTAGTTCCTACTTAGAGGATGAAGAGGGAAGCATTGGTAAACTTAGAAAGGATGGTAGTAGTGGGAAAGATAAAGAGGGGAGTAATAAGAAGGATGTTGCGCAAAAAGATACCCCCAGGAATGGACGTGGTATGGGGGCACCCCATGTTGATAGATATAGACAACTGTGTTTTGGAAACATTCGGTGATACCCAAATCTAGTCCCAAATAATGCACACAAACATCTCCCAAAGTTTACTGGTAATAATTCTTTTACTGGGGAAGATCATCTAAAAGATTTCCAAGGTTTTGTTGAAGATTTTGAGTTATGGGATGATGATGTAGCAATGAAACATTTCATGCAGTCATTGGTTGAGGATGCCAGAGATTGGTCTAGAGGGTTATCAGATGCTAGTATTGATTCTAGAGATGCCTTTTGTAGGATCTTTAGGGAGCAATACGGATATCAAACTGACCCCAGGTTTAAATTAAATGATTTCAATAATATTACCAAGGGATATAATGAACTGGTTACTGATTTTAATGCTCTCTTCTTGAAAGCTATGACAAGAGTTCCTACATACTTAAGGCCTAATGAAAGTACATGCCTAGTTATATATTCTAATTCCTATGATGCTAAATGTGCTATCTACTGAGAGATAAGGATCCTCAGAATTTGAGACAGGCATATAAGATGGCAGTAAATATTGAAAATAATAGAAGAGCTTTTGGCAAAGTGGGAAGAAGGGAAGATCCCAAAGCTCCTAAAGGCATAAGGAACCAAATTGAGAAGGTTAGCAAACCCATGGCTACTGATGAGAAGATAGATCAGGTCCTTACCCTACTACAAAAGGAAGGAAAAAATGACAAGCCCCATTTCCAAGGGAATGAAAGGCCTCCTAGATTGCAAGATTATCCTTACAACACTTATTGGAATAATGGGAAGCCCATATAGGGAAATCAAAGAAATAATCAAATTCCACCTGATCCCTTAGAAAAGCATTCTCTAAATGTAACATAAAATTTACCATGGTGTGAGGTATGTGGGACGCCACATTCTTTGCAATAGTGTGGAGTAGCACAATTAATGGTGCAATCATAAGATGACCAGGGAGATGCTCACTCTCCCCATGATCAAGATACAATGAGGACCAGATGATTTGGCTTATGAGGATTATTCCTTAGATGATGAGCCACATGGAAGAGATGTTGATATCTAAAGACAACAAAATGATGTACATCACCAACAAGTGTTTTCAAATGAAGGAGATAATGATGATTGTTTTGTAAATGAATTTGAGATAGACAATACTATTTTGAGAAGACCATCTGATGAAGAGATTTAAAAGTATACAGTTGCTCTGGTTGCTAGGGCGAGGAACAAAATACAATTAAGGAATCAAACTGTTTCGGGTGATTCAGGTAAGCCTTGTAGTCTGTTTGTAAAGGAGAAAGATGCAACTGGAACAACTATCAAGGCGAAGGCTAAGAATGTGGATTCAAAGCCCAAGGAAATTAGAGAGCCCAGGATATGGGAAAAGAAAGTGGATAAAACCAAGATGAATGGTGAAGCTATCCCCCAAAATATCAAGGTCAGTAATCAACACCCTCATGATGATGAAACTACCAAGGGAAAAGAAAAGGTAATTTTTGAGGACATAAATTTTCTTGAATTACTAAAATACACCACAGTAGATATGTTCCAAGTACTTTATCAGGTCAGGGTCACTGTTCCATTTTTAGAAATGATGCAAATAGACGATCATAAGGATGAAATTTTTGCACTCAATAATAGCATTCCTACAAGTAAAAGGGGTAAGGTGATCTCTGATCAGATTGACTCAAATAAGGATAAAAAAAGCTAGATATTGTGGAAGAAGTTACCACTGATAGCCCTCAAATATATCTAGGAACTACTATCACAACTAACCCCAACCATGTGAATCCATTTTCCTTGAGTCTAATCATTGATGGAAAAATGTTGAGAAATTATATGATTGATTCAGGAGCTTCTCATAATGTGATGTTGGTAAAGATAATGCATTCAATGAGCTTAAAAGTAGATAATACATATGGTAAATGCTATGCAATGGATTATCGGGAAGTTCCTATCATAGGGATTATAAATGATGTTCCATATAGATTGGCAACATTCCCTGAAAAGGAGTTACACATGAGTGTCACAGTGGTGGATATCCCACCTACTTATGGGATGTTGTTATCTCGGCCTTGGAGTGCTTCAATGGGTGGGAGCATACAATGTGATTTATCTTTTTCTACGTTCTCTATTGAGCAGAGAGATGTTAAAGTGAATAGGGAAAAGATAGCCCCTCATATGATTGAGATAGTAGAAAAGCCACTGGAGCATGTCAGAATCAACTTTGTGGAGACAAATTTGGAAAACTTCCGTGTTGAGAAAGATAAACCAGAAGAAGGAATCTAGCTAGCACCAATTGATAAAGAAGTGCTAAAGGTATCATCAGAAAATGACTTGTGGATAATGCATTTTGATGGAGCATGTTCCAGAGATGGCTCAGGAGCAGGAATCTTTTTCACTTCCCCTCAAGGTAAAACATTCAAGTATTCTTTCTTGTTGCAATTCACTTGTACTAATAATGTCGTTGAGTATGAGGATCTCCTACTTGGTCTGAAGCTAGCTTCAAAGCATGGTATCAAGGCATTAAAAGTATTGGGAGACTCTGAGTTGGTTGTTTCCCAGATTAGATCCCATTTTGCAGCTAAGGATAAAAGACATAGGCAATATAGAAATGTAGTGTGGGACACCAGTGAGACCTTTGATGATTTTGGTATTGAATGGGTCGAGAGGGGGAAAAATGCCAGGGCTGACTTATTAGCCAACATAGCTATTAAACTTGATGATATCACCTTTGGTGGTATCTCACAAATAGAAATATAAACCAGGCCTATAGTACCAGACAATATTTGCATCTGGAAAGTATTTGATGATGACACATATATTTTGAAGTTTCTTCATTGTGTTGATAAATATTAGAGCCACGAAATTGAATTTGGATCATTTGTAACTGAGATTGATGGGAAAGAAACCTTGTTCGGGAATGATATAACTCAGCTAAAAACAAATACCATTCCCTAAGGCTTGGTTGCACTTGAAAGGGTTTTTGATGGCCCCGATAAGTCAAATTCCAAGCATGCACCCTCTCATAAGGAAGACTTAGAAGAAATAAACTTGGGAATGAAGAGTGCTCTTAAGAAGGTTTATATTGGAAAGAAAATGAAGCCACATGTTAGAAACATGTTGATTGTCTTGCTTAGAAAATATAGACATGTTTTTTCCTAGTCATATGAGGACCTCAAAGAATATAGGGAGGATCTATTCCAACATGAAATCCCATTAAAGCTAGATATGAAGCCATTTAGGCAAAAAAAGATGCCAATTAACTCGACCTTACAACCCAAAATGCAGGAAGAGCTTGCAAAATTAAGGGATGCAAGAATCATTAAACCTATTAGACACTCATCCTACCAATTTGGTGCCTGTAAGAAAGAAAAATGAGGATATTAGGTTGTGTGTTGATTTTAGAAATTTGAATGTTGCTTCCTTGAAAGATAATTACCCATTGCCTAATATGGAAGCTATGCTGCAAAAGGTCACAGGGTGTGAACTACTCTCCATGATGGATGGGTTTTCTGGTTATAACCAAGTAATGGTCAAGGCATCTAAGCAGTTCAAGACTGCTTTTACTACACCATGGGGGACATATGTTTATGTGAGAATGCCATTTGGACTAATGAATGTTGGTGCAACTTTTCAAAGGGCTATGGATGTAGCCTTTGCAGATTTTATTGACCTATTCCTTGAAATATATTACGATGATCTTACTACTCATATCAAGGAGGAGGATGACCATTGTTCTCATTTAGAAAAGATTTTTATTAGAGCTTTGGAATATGGTATATCTCTGAACCCTGAGAAGTGTGCGTTTGGGGCAAAAGAAGGAAATATGCTAGGGCATATTATCTCAAAGGATGGGGTTCAGATTGATCTAGAAAGAGTGGAAGCTATTGAAAAAATCACACAACCAAAAAATGTAAAAGGTATTCAATATTTCTTTTGGCAGATTAATTTTCTAAGGAGGTTTGTCACAAATTTTGCTGAGACTGTCCACCCAATTTCTAAGATGCTTAAAAAGGGTGAAAAAATAGTATGGACAGAGGAGCCTTCCAAATATTTTCAAGATATTAAAGATGCTATCAAGTAGGCCCCTATTCTTAAATCAGTTGATTTCTCAAAACCTTTTTAGTTATTTACCTTTTCTTCTTTCATAATATAGCTAGGGTTTTATTGCAGATTTGTTTTTTTGGTTTTGAGCAGCCGATTGCATTTTTTAGTAAATCATTGCAGGCTATAGAATTAAAGTATGATATAATAGAGAAGTAGGCATATGCTCTAGTAAAAGCGGTCAATAATTTCAGGCCTTACCTGATGGGAGCAACTATTATCGCTTATGTCCCAACAAATGCAGTTAAGGATATCTTCACTCAACAGGAGAGCATAGGAAGGCAATGTAGATGGATAAACATGATCCAGGAATTTAATATTGACATACATATCACAAAGCTTTTGAGGGGTCAAGGATTAGCCAAATTAATGGCTAAAGCCAACTTAGAGGCTAATCAAATAAACCAGATAGAACAGAGGAATATTGTACCTATCTGTGATATGCAAACTTGTGGCTGGTATAGAAGAATTG
The DNA here is from genome assembly GCA_007115665.2 of Sequoiadendron giganteum. NCBI lineage: Eukaryota > Viridiplantae > Streptophyta > Pinopsida > Cupressales > Cupressaceae > Sequoiadendron > Sequoiadendron giganteum. The sequence goes on along the minus strand of CM021106.1, from coordinate 582,088,352 downwards.
TTGAATATTTATAGACAATGCAGTGTCCTAAAGGTATGCCACTTAATGAGAAAAGGACCCTCAAATTATAAGCAATTAAGTATGTCATTATTGATGGCAAGCTTTGGTGGAGCAGCCCTGAGGGTGTTATACTTAGATGTGTGGATGGAGATCAAGCTGAGGATTTATTGGTAGAAATGCACAAAGGAGCTTGTGGAGGCCACTACATGGCCAAGACAACAACTCACAAGATTTTAAGAGCTGGTTTTTGGTGGCCTATTGTATTCAAAGATGCTCATAGGTATGTCAAAAGATGTGATGCTTGTCAGAGGTTTGCTGGGAAGTTGAAGTTTTCTAGTAATTTTCCACTGAGACTGGTGTTTGCTCCAGCTCCTTTCCAGCAATGGGGCATTGACTTCATAGGAGAAATATCTGAAAAATCTAGTGGCGGACATGCATGGATATTAGTGGCAACCGACTATTTTACTAAGTGAATTGAATAAATCCCAACTAGAAGGGCCACGAGTAAAGTAGTCATTGATTTTTTGACTAATAATACCTTAAGCAGGTTTGGGGTACCTGAACTAATTGTTTTAGATAATGCAATGTGTTTCAGGTCTGAGGAGTTTGTTGATTTTTGTAACCAATATGGTATAAATGTTTTATACTCTTCTTCATATCACCCCCAAGGAAACAGATAGGTAGAGTCTAGCAATAAGAGCCTAATGAAGATTATCAAGCGTATGATTGAGGAAAATAAGAAGGCTTGGGATTCAAAATTGCAATTAGCACTATGGGCCGACAGAACAATTGTCAAGAAAGCAATTGGTTATTTTCCTTTTAACCTTGTCTATGGGGTGGAATCACGTATACCACAAAATAATTTGCTGAAGATGTACAAGTTTGTCTAGGAATATGATGATGATGTGTGCAATGAAATGCAACATAGGATGGAGGAAGTGAATCATCTAGATGAAACTCGAAGAGAGGCTCACAAGAGAAATGAAAAATTTAGCTTCAGGTGAAGCACCTCTATGATAAGAAGGAAATTGAAAGAAAGTTTGATGTGGGAGTGATGGTGTTGCTTTGGAATGCAAGATCAGAGGATAAAGACAAACATGGAAAGTTTGATTCGCTATGGCTAGGCCAATACATAATTATGGACATAAATGGGGAGGATTCATATTTCTTTTAGTCACTCACGGGTGAAGTTCTGGAAGTGCCAGTACATGGACAGTTCTTGAAATACTATTTCTCTTGAAATAACTTTTTCCATGTACGATGTACAATCCTATAAGTAGTGTATATAGGTGTGTTTACTTTTGCTTTGTCTGCTTGTCTTGTTTGAACAAGTCCCTGGTTTTGGTTCTCTTTGTGTTTGGTCTTCTTTCCAAAGATTCTAGAATCTTGCTATACCCACAGGGGGCATACATCCCTAGTCGAAGCCACTAGTGGAGCTTTTGAATTTTCTCCATGAGTTTGCTTATTTATTGTATCCTTGGGGCTTGGATTTATTGGTTTGTCTTGAGGTTTTGGGTTTTTTCCATAAAATTTGGTCTTGGATTTTCTATTCATACGTTGACTTATTATTGTAGGTTGCCGATTGCTCAAGTTGTGGTCTAAACTCTTTTAGTCGTTGCATTACCAGCCCCTCTTTACCTGCCCTTTCGGTCTTATTTCACTCGGATTGTATTTTAATTCTTCCCTTAGTGTTGGGTTGATAAACGATTAAATTTTAGACCAATGTCTAAAATGCTCTGCCTTGAGGGTCATTTCCCTATCTGCCTAGTCAGTCCCCTTTTTATGAATAACATTTTTCGCATGTGCAGGTTTTATAATTGTTGGATGGAATGATTCACATCCTGACCATTCCCTGCTGGCCTCGCAAGGTTTTTGATGATGTCATAATAATTATGCGAGGTATAGGAGATGCTGCCATCTGTCGCCTATGATCGTGGGGCCCAGTCCTTGTTCACTGATCGATGAAGGACACTGATGCTGGCGACTATCTTTTAACAACGCATCGTGGCTGTTCCTCACTGACCTCACACAATTAAAAGACGAGTTTGAATAATGCTACGAGGTGTGTGAATTGTTAATGCGTGGATGCCGATGCCGTATGAGAGATGATCGAGGTGGGACCCGTTCATGCTAAGGTGGTGTCTTGTACGTGGATTTCAATTTTCCCAAGGTTTGTTGAGCAAATGTGGCAGTTTCAAACTGTATTGACTTGACTTGAGTCATTCTTTCTCACTTACATAGATTTAGATCAATGACCCATTTTTAAAATAAGATGGTGTTGTACTATAGACATTTTATCTCGTGTGTGCGAATAGTAATGGTTGAGTTCGGATTGTGCTCCCAAAATTAAATGGTAAAAGACCATTGAATTTCTATTTTTGTACTAATTTCCACACCAAAGAAGAATTTCTTGGTACCAAGCAAGGCGAGCTATTTTCATGAAAATTCAACATCAATACCATTGACATATTCTTCAGGTGAAACCGTTAGTAACATATATACCATATCCTATCTTTTTAGAGGGTCTTATGGTTGTTTGAGAACAAATATCGACTGTGTTTTTTTTTGTTCCTAAAGGATTGTATGGGTTAATTTTCTTTAAATTTTTTTTAAAGCTTGTCTTGATAATTGCTGAAGCTTTTTGAATTGTGAAGTATTTTTTTTGAGGCTATAGGGTGTAGGCTATAATTGTCTGATATTTCAAAACCCTAGCTCAAACTATATTCTATCTTGTGTAAATGGCACCCAAGGCCTGAAGCTCCAGCTCTGAAACCTCTACTAGGTCCTTTTCCTAGGAAGTTATAGACTTGTTAAAACCCTCTACCAACAAAAAGCTCAAGGGAAAGGCTTTGTTTTATGGGCCCTTACTCCTAGAATGGTTAAATGATAAAAAATGTGCAATTCGGGATGCTGAGCTACAATATGCTGGATGGCAGTTGTTCACAAATTGGTTTGGGAACAAGAATTTGTGTGCTCCTCTATGTAACCCTTGGAAGTTGGATCTTGATAAGTTGGTGTTCCCAAATGTCTATCTGGATGTAGATTTTTTAAAATATGTTGCTGCAAGATATGATCCTGTAACCATAATCATCACGACATGTTCTGGTATAGAAATGGTGAAAATAACCAGGGAGGAAATTGCAGAGAAGAATACATAAATACTAAGGGTTTTTTTAGAACATCTTTACTGATACCTCATTTGGAAACCACTGGAAAAGGAAAGAATAAGAAGAAGATAGTGATTGGTAAAAATGAGCCAGAACCCTTTCTTGTAAATTACTTTTGTAATTATTTTAGGAAGACAGTTTGTTTCTTGTGTTAGGTTCTTGGAATTAACTTGAAGACTACTCTACCTACTAACATCATGTACATGGCCGTAAATCTCCAACATCTAGGTTTTAATGTGGTATATGATTTTTCCACTTATTTGGTAGACAAAATGCATAGGTGTTTGGTGGCCCTTAAGGAAGGAAGAACTCTAGTTAGTTTCAGATGGAATTCCCTATTGATGCACATGTTTTTGTATAGGGGCTAGGTAGTTTTTGGGCAAGATATGGAATTGAAGAAGAGAGAAGATAATGTTGACATGCCTGTCCAATATTGGACCAAGGTCCTTGATAGGCATGATCCTAAATTTGATTATGTGGCGTTTCATAATATTTTTGGGTCCAAATTGAGAAGAGCTCTGGTTTATAATCCACCCAGGATTCCTAAGGAGATTCATGACTTCTTGAGGCCAATGGAAAGGAGACCTAAGTTAAATTTGACACATAATTGGGGAGATATTATCCCTTATCATAATACAACAATTTTCAAGGTATATGGCACTAATATCAACCCATATATTTTACCTAAGGATGTTCCTCTAAGAATTGGGTTTTTAGATATCATGAGACAGTTGGGGTGTGCTCAAGATGCACATTCTCTACTAGAACAAAAGAAGGGATCTTTATTTCCTGAGTATACGACATTTTTTGAGTTTGTCATGGAAAAGGGAGGATGAAAGGAATTTTTTACATTGCTTTGAACTTATGGATTAAAGAATGTATGCCCTAGGAATCATGACCCTGAGGGTTTCATTTCTCAAATGAAGGCCAAGCATCGGAATAGGATTTTCATCCACAATTTCTATTTTCCTGAGGATTTTATCAGGAACATCTTTGATTTGGAGATACAAGAAGAAAGAAAAGAAAAATATATTTCTTTTACCAAGATGGTGCGGAAGAAGCAAGAAAATATACCTGCTTTTAATCCCATATCAAATATTAGTGGTGAGTTGAATAGGGCCATGTATGCTATTGATAATTTTGAAAGTTTAGTGGGGGTTTTGAAGGATGAGCAGGTTGTGGAAGATAAGGGAAAGTAAAAAACTATTGAGGAATACCCTGAGGTAAGTTTGGAGGAATGACCTACTTATCAGCCCCCAAAAATGATTAGGATATATTCCAGAAAGAGGGGAAGTATGATTGAGGAAGTTTCTAAGAATGCAGTACCATCATCTTCATAGTAATCATTACCTAATATTGTTGATCTGGATTCCCCTTCGAGGCCTTATGGTCAAACATATCCATCATCACCAAAGAGATAGAAAATTGAAAGAACAGGGATGGTTGAGTATCCTGTGATGATGATGAAGAGATCATGGTCACTCCCGATGATATGCATCAAGGAATTCCATCTTTTCCATAAGACATTTCATCAAGTTCTGGAGTAGTTGCTTTAAGGCTTGGAAAAGATGAAATAAGAGGCATAACCAACAGTGATGACCTGAGGATGGAGGCTTGTAGAGAATTCATGATGGATGATTATTTTATCAAGACAAATTATTTTAAGGATTTTGTATGGAGGGCACATGTTTCACTATATGCTGAGAAGGTAGGTCATGAAAGAATTTTGCACGTTGAGCTCCCAGAACAAGTAGTTCAGTCCAATGTTAGGTTGCAGATGAAGGAGAGTTTCAAAGATATAACACCAGAACAAGGCTAAGAATTGGTACATAAGAGTGGAGTACTGTTACTTCTTGAGTGGGTTATTGCTGATGCTGTGGTATTCGATACAATAAGAAGGGCCAATAGGCCATTTTTTGCAATCAAGGAGGAAGCTGCATTGGCGCTTAAAGGATCAACCATTAGTGAGGAGTGGGATGCCTTGGAAATTTGGTGTTTATCTACTAGGTCTAGGAAGCCAATAGTTGCAAAACCATCCAATTTTAGTGGTCACCTGGTTGTAAGAAGAGTTGTTGATACTCTAGTATTGGAGGCTGTAGATATGGTAGTGAATGTTTCCAAGTTCACTAGGGAAAATGTTGAGGATTTGACTAAGGATTGGTATACTATGTTGAGACACTTTAATAAGAGATTCCAAGGAAAATTATATAGTGTTCGTGCCAGTTATGCTTTGATGTTGCAAGAACTCAAGATGTTCCTGAGAGATAAAGAGTTGGCCACCCCATTGCTAGATAGATGGAGCCCCAGAATTGAGAAACTAACATTCATGGTAGTGGGAACAAAGCGACATGGGGATAAGTATCCTATGGTTATGTCAACTTATCAGTTTATCAAAGGGATTTTGGAGCAAAAGTTTCAGGGGTATGTTGCCCTTATGGTATTAAGGATCAAAGAGTTGAAGGCCAAGTATGATGGAATGGACTTAACTCCATTACCACAAATTCTGCATAGTCATGATGAGGTAAAACCATTGCAAGTTTGGAAGGATCAAATGACTAATATAATGATAGCTCAGACACATGAAATATGCAGGAATGCTGATATTGGTATGCTGGAGAATACACTTGAGAAACTATTGTTTGTTATTAGTTTCTTAGAAGATTTTGATAAGGAGGCCACTTCAATAATGGTAAAGTATGCACCATATAGAGATAAAATTAATTAGGTTATTGCTTTCAACTGGCTATCTGAGGAAGAATTTGAATTGTGGAAAAAGGTGTTCATTGATGAGTTTGAAATATGAGCACTAAGGTTGAGAAGTGTGACTTGGTCATGTATAATATAGGTTTGACCTCAAAAGTTACATTTGAAAATACACATGCTTCTCCCGACTTTAGCTACAAGCTGTTGAGGTGGAATAAATTGCTATAATGGTTAAAGATGCCTTTGGTATGAATGAATTGCCTTTTGAAAGGCGGTCTTTCTTCCTCTACAACAATTGATGATTATTTTTGTCTTATGCCTTTTCCCTCCAATTGCAGGATGCAAATATAACTGTATCAGGAATTTGTGGTCCAATTAGAAATGGACATGTGTAGCCTTTGGCCTAAAGCTTGTTTTGCTCCCTTGTTTTATAAAAGGGAATTCTGGACTGTGGTACAGGGTCTTATGTTGAATCCGAGATTTGAGAAAGGAGAATTTTGTAATATAGAGAGTATGAATGTGAGTCCCTGTCTTAAGGTTTAGAGTTAGATAAAGGAAGTTGGTCAATTATGGGATTCTTAGGCATGTTTTTATTGAATATGAAGATCTCTTGAGTCTATTTTCTCTCCCGTTGTGATATCTTTTGTTGAATTATTAATGAAATATTAGTCAAAGACTATTTTCGTTGATCTTCATTGTTCTTTACTGTGAATTATGCTTTAATGATGGCTCAGGTTCAAAGGATCATTTAAATGCTTCAATTAATGTGTAAGTTTATGTAATTTAGTATCTGGATTCATAAGTAGTAATAGATTTTGGTGTAGATACGTGGATTGTAATGCAATTCATATAGATCATAATTGTTAAGATGAAATTTTCCCTGTTTTTCAGCTCTTTTTTATTTGACTCTGTGCTTTAGGATATGGTACTGGTATTTGAATTATGGTTATGTTTCTCATGTCTTTGGTTTTGATTTTAGAACATTTATTCAAATATTTCTTATCGGCCTATTTTAGTTGTATTTACGATTCTCTGCTAATAGGACTTGATTCTTTGAAGGAATTGCCAATTTCTTGAAGGATTTCATCCTTTTAGTGTCAATGGAGAATCTATCTGTTGTTCGACAATGTGCATTTGATATTGTTTAAGTTGTATATGAGAAGCACATTTTAGGGAGCACTCCCTTGGGTCTTATAGAGCCCAAAGTGTAGGAGAATTAGTATTATCGCTTCTTCTCGTCGAGTTAGCCAATCGATTCCTAAAATTTTATCATTAAACATGGCAAGTTCATAGAAGCTCTCGAGAAGTCTGCTTGGGTTGTAATAAAAAAACCAACACATACACTGGGTACTCTGGGTACATATGAGTCCATTAGGTTGTCCTTGTGAACCTATTAGTGGTGTTGTTAAGTGATCATGGTGTTCATGAAATTGACATTTAGCATCATGTGCTCTGTGGAAAAGAGTAGAGTGAAAGGAAACTGATAAAAGGTTATGGATGAAAAGTGGTGATATGTATCACATGGGTTATGGAAGTAGATGTATTTATCGAATTATGTATGTAATTTCACCCCCCTATGAATGTGAGGAACCAATAACTATGCATTGGTTCAGTGTTGTGAATACCCCATACTTTCTTTGTTTGCCCATGGGATGGTGATACTAGGTACCCATCCATGGGGAAAAAGTTGTATTTTACTGTGGGATTAACCATACCATTATGTGTGTTTGCATGTTTGTTATTTGATTGAGGGCCAACCCACGTGTGGTTGAAACTTATATATAAGAGTGACCAAAAGTTAGTTTCATAGATTCATTTCTTTTGGTTCTCTAGCTCCTCAATCCATGAAGGGATAGTAGCAGTCACAAAGTTCCTTGGGTGGAGTGTGCAACATACACATATTGTGGCATAGAGCAGTCTCAACTCAATTGATTTCGAGGAAACATACCCACTAATTTCCCTTATGGTGGATCATGATACTTGATCCTTATGTGCTAGCCCAATCCCCACAAATTTGAGTAAAACAGGATTGGTTTGTTAGTATATGCCTAGCCGTCCGTAGAGACGTTGAGTCGACACTTGTGAGTCAACCTCATCCGTATGAGAGGTGAAGCTTGAGTAGCCCCATATTGATATAATAATTTATGCATTATATATACAGTATCTGCACGTGTTCTGACATGATGCAATAGATACGATGCCACACCTCACTGATGTTCCAACATAGTGTTGGTGATGATGTCGTGTTACACGATGCCAAGAGCATAGACACGTGAATGTGCACTATGATATTGTGTTATGATAGCCTAATTTTTTGATGATAGCCTTATTGTTTTCAATGTCTACAATATGTTGTATTGTGAATCCTCTCCAAGGACGTATGAGGTGGACTTGGTGAGTGTATACGAGGAAGCAAACATAGGGAACCTTGAGGATGGGGGTATGTGAGGTTGTTACTCAGCTAGGACCCACTACCCACCTATGTGTAATGGCTATCTCTTGGAGGCTAACCACCTTATACAACAAGAGATAGGTCATTGTGGTCTTGATTGGATTGTCTCACCATGTGTGTGGCCTAACACCATCAAGCCACTGAGTGTGATGTATGGATTATGTGAGATGGATATTGTCTCTTGGCTCATGGATTAGTATGCTACTTTCTGGTGTCCAGATGGACCCATGTGTGGCCTTATGATGTGATTTATGGTGATGTGCATTGGTGTGTATGTGTAGAATGTATGTTAAATAATGAGTATGGTTCTTAAATTATGAGTTTCTATATTTTACTTGTTACCCTCACCTAATTGTTTGTGACTCTTTTTTTGGGTGGTGTGTGTAGGATGCCTAAGAGAGGTGGTCATGGAGTTAATCGTCTGAACACTTCTTTTTTGAGTCCCCACGAGAATTATCGTGAGGAGCACTTGGGTCCTCAATTACATTCTTTTCTTGAGGAGATTCTTACCTAACTAAGCCCAAGACAAGAGGGTGGTCGACAGATGTTTAGGGAAAGAGAAAGGTTCCCTAGGAGGAGAAATGTTTCAGCTTTAGCGAGACTTATGATGGGCCTTTTGAGGGCACATTCTTTGCTCATCAATCGTTCTAGTAGAGTATTTGAGTGTGAGAATTGGATGATTGGTGTTCATTTTGGTAGGGCATCCCCAACGGGCTTTGGGTTCCAAGGCGATCGTCTTTCATCTAGAAGGATCCAAAGTTGGTTGAGAGCCCAACTCCATCATCCTGGCCAATTAGATCAGGGCACACATGCTGCAATGGGTAGAGGTATAGGATGTTTTTGTTGGAATAACCACCAACATCTCCCTTTGGGTTCGTGACATGGTTTAACTACCTCCCGTGGATCTTAACTGATGCTTGTATCGAGCATTGACAGGTTGATCTTTTGGTGCAACGACAAGGCCAACAATTGGTATCAAATCCGGTCATGGGTTCGAACCCCTCAGGTGATGCTGAGGGGGGATTATTGGAATAACTGCTAGCATCTCCCTTCGGGTTCGTGACATGGTTTAACCACCTCCCGTGGATCTTAACTGACGCTTGTATCGGGCATTGACAGGTCGATATTTTGGTGCAACGACAAGGCCAATAGTTTCACTTGCGGTCGGCAGGGCCACATAGATGGACAATGTTCTTAGAGGAACACACTTGAATTCAGTCAGAGGTCGGCGACCACAAATCCAACAAGGAATGATGCAAGAAGGTCCCATAGGACGAGTTCAGTAGTTGATCATCATTGGGTAGAGAATCAGGGCATAGATCTGGAGATTATTGGTAGCGGTCAGGTAGCTAATTCAAGAGCTCATGGAAATCCTATGGTACAAGAGGCCGAGGAAGTGCCTTTAGTGTTGTTTTCTCTGTATTGACACTTGATATGATAAGTTATGTATTTTGGGACTTGTTGGTGGTTGCTTCACCATGTTAATTTGTATGGATTGATAATTTATTTGGCTTGGATGATTATGACACTGGTTATTATTATTTCTATGTTGATGTATGGAGTTATTTAGGTTTGGAACAATTTGATTATGTGTTATTATATGGATTTTGTACTATGCGTGCTTGTAGGCTTCCAGGAGTAAGCCTGATCCTAGGGGGGAGAATGTAGCACCCCTCTGATTTGCTCATACTTTCAGACAATGTTTTATTTTGATTTGCTTATGTTTTCAAACTATGCTTTTACTTTGACAGACCATGATATTATGTTGTTGTTATTTGATCGCTAGCTTTGGAGCGATGATGGTTTTTATATTTAGATGTGATGGTACACTTTATGGATGATTATTGTTTATGACATGATTTCTGTTTAGCATAGTTGTTTATTTAAGTTGATATTGATTTATGCTCATCTATATTTATTGAGGATTTAGTTTTGTCACTTTGATGTGACATTGTATTGGTGAAGGGAATGAGATTGCATCACTCGCTTGTGAGCACCCTGTGATTCCATGATTCTCTCTTCATGTTGTGATTGCTTATGATATATATATACATGTTTGACATATGATTTATTTGCAGGATTGCAAGTACATGACATCGACTCCACCTGGATTCACAAGTTTGAGTGTATCCATTGCCCAATGATTAGTTGATTGGGAGATAGTAACTGGGTTTCCCTTGTCAAGCCACAACCCTAGTCATAGTGTGTCGTCAGTCTTTTTTGGTCATACTTTTTTGTCATGTTGTCCCTTTTTTCCTTGTTGTTTATTTATGTTGCAAGGCATGTTTATGGGAAATTAATGCTTAATTTTTTTTAAGTGTTTATTTAATTAATCTTGATTATTGTTAGAAGCTTTGTATTTAATTTAATTAATTAAATTAAATTTATTTTGTAAAATGATTTAATCTTTGAGATTAAATTTATTTTATAAAGTAATTAAATTAATTAGATTAAATTTAAAAATTAGAAAATACTATGTGATTTTGTATTATTAAAATGCATAAATATCTTGAAAATATCTAGAGGGATTAAGAAGATATTTTAATTTCGACATGTGTTGGGAAAATTTAAACACGATTGTTGGGAAATTATTTCATGGAGAGAGTATTTGCTTTAACTAAAAGAGGAAAGAGGCTATTTCATGGGAGGAGAGAATATATTTTTGGGGAGGTTGTTAAAAATTAAAAGGGGGTTGTTGAAATTTGGGGAAATAAAATCTCGGGAAATACTTTGGCTTTGGATTTGTTTTGTCCTTTCTGGAAGAAGCTTTGTTTTGTTGGAAGAAGCTTTGGTTAATTGGAAAAATATCTACTTCAATATTCATTTCCTCAAGCGTCTAGATTCAGGTTCTTTAATTGTTTTCTTTAATTTCAAATTGGGAAGGTTATTAGAGTAAATTGTTGTTCAAGAAAAAATATGCTATTTGTTTTGAAGCTTTTAATATACTTTATGATTTAAAAGATTGTCGTGTCTGGAAATTGCCATAAAAGTTTGAGCTTTTGTTGAAATTGTTTTAAGTTCTTATTTGTTTTGAAATTAGAAAATTTGTTAGGAAAACTTTGAAAACTTCTACAGGAATTGTTTTTTTTTTAAAACAGTAGAAATTTCCAGAAGAAAATAGTAGAAGTTTTGGAAAAATTCCGTTGAAATGGATTTAAATCTTCTTGTGAAATTTTGAAAGAGATTTAAAAACCTCTAGAAGATTTTGTTAATATTTCCTGTAGAAGATCATTGCTCTTCTTCCTATTAGATTTGTTTATTTGATAGAAATTTAAAAACCTCTGGTAAAAGTTGGAAAACATCCTTCTATAGGAAAATTTTGTAAAATAGGCTTTTCTGAAAAATTTCGTGAAAACGTCCTGTAGAAAAATATTTGTGAAAATTAATTGCCTGACTAGAGCAATCATATTGATTTCTTTATATATATACATATATTACTATATATATACATATATACATAATATATATATTTATTTATTATGGATTTCCCATTTAAAAATCCCTATAGATTTTTTTAATATTTTAATATACTGTTCGTACAACGATCTGCACATAAAATTGCAAGGAAATGTAATAAAAGTTATAAGTTTATTTTCAAATGTTATGGGGAGGTTGGGGCTCTCCCCACAACCGCCCCAATCGGGAGGCGACGTGGGGAGGCAGTGCCCAGTGCTGCCCTCTCCACAACCACTCACACTTGGGGATATGACTGCCTTTAACAGTCGCAGATAGTTATAAATTTTCTGCCTTTATTTATTTGAGTTTGCATTTGTTAAATGGGATTTCAATATATATATTTAATATATATAATATGCAATATATATTCATAAGTATATTATATAAATATATATATATATATTTATGTGCATATATATTTATATATATATATACAATAAGACATATATATTTAATATATATATTTGGGATTTGTAATTAATTCTTAATATTTAATTAAAAAAATAAAATTATATATATAAATTTTTATAATTATGTATATATTCAATATGTATATATATATTTAAATTATTTATTTATTGTGGATGCATGTAATTGCACAAGTAGATAGTTTTAAGAAGAAATATATTTTAGAAGAGGAAATTGATTTTTATTTTCATGTATTTGGGAAATTGAATTGAATATTAGATTTGAAATTTTCTGTGGTTTTAAAATGAAATAGTATTAAATTAGATTATTGTGAACAATGTATTATTGTGTTTCTCTCGATATGGAAATTGGATTTAGGAAATTGTAATGGCAGCATTAAAATTACTATGCCTAAATTTCCTTTTTAAATGTGATTTCTTTTGTTCACGTTTTTGGGGGAAATTGGTTAGAAGTGTTAGTTGTTATTTTGTAAGACTTCCAGATGTGGTGTTATTTTATGAGGGGTTTTTTGTGTTTTATTGTTCATCCCTTTGATTTCCCTTGGGTAGTGCACTAGGTTGTATTCAGGTTATCGCCCGGTTACTATGAACGGGGATGCGTTGCCTCTTATATTTTGGATTGGGATTTATTACCTGGTTTTGTGTACTGTGTTTTCCCTTGGGTATTGTATTAGATCCCTGTGTTATCAGTAGGGGAGTGGCTCTTGATGGGGGCCAGGGTCTAGGAAGATATGCACGGGTAACCCATGCAGCTTTATGATGACACTTCCCCTATGACATCAGTTTGTATGGTTTAGTTGGTGTACTTGATTATTTTACTCTGGAAGCAATGTAACCATCTATGATAAGTATTGTATTTGTTTGGTTAGTCTTGTGTTTTCTTGTGTTTCAAGGTTGTCGATTTTGTCTAAGAAGCCTTTTTACTATCTCCTAGCATGGGGGGTGGGCCTTCGGGTACCACTTGGTTGGGTGGAATGTGCACCTTTCTCTGTTGGGTTCCCTCCTTATGCTCGTGATGGCAGGATCTTCTATATTGGAGAGCTCATGTGTTCCTGTTACTATGTTCCATCTCCTATGTTTTATTGCATCAGTTGGATACTTTGTTTCTGTACTACTCCTCATTTGTATTTGAGGAGGATTCTTGTATAATTGTAATTGTAACATCATTGTATGATTTTCCTCATTTTGGAAATGAGCTTTGTATATGGAATGAATGTAATCTATGAATGAATCTTTTATGTACTTTGTATCTTATGGAATGTGTTTAATGCTTTGGATTAGTTTATTTTTATATGTTATGGGATTCAGTTCTAAGCGTTGTTGCGTACCTTAGAGGATGTATGTGTTAGTGTAGTTCACATTACTTTTTATTTATTATACTTTAAAAAAACATTTATTACACTTCTGTTGTAGTTGCATCTTCCTCTAGGGTTACGTGGTGGGGCATTATATTTATTATCTAACTATAAAATTCTAACAATGGAGTATAATCAGATCATTTCTTGATCATTTTCACCCTTCTAAAACTTGCCAAAGATCCTAAAATGCATGCATTGATCTTCATTTTATCGTTGAATGGCTAGGAAGTTGAATCAAATTCGATCTTAATCATTAAAACCACTAGTTCATTATAGAAATATCGAAGTGCAATAGAAGGTCAAAAGACTACAAGCACAACAACAAGCTAGAAACTTGTAGATATAGTTGCAAATGAAAATTATAAAATTGACTAGTTCAAACAAGAAATCTTGCTTCAGGTTCAATTGGTTGATGAAACTCCACAATATTTACAAGGTGACATCATCATCCTACTAAAGTTGAAAAAAATTATGTTGTGATATTGCTATCAGGATTCAACCGTATAGTTTTACGAATCGAACTCAAACATCATGTTGACATTGTTAGCATAACATTTATTTACATTGTTAATGATATAGCGGGTATACAGTTCGGGTATATAGTTTAGCTTCTTTAGCTAAACCAACCACTCTTTCCTTGGTTCCACACCTATATAAAGGTGACTGCTACTCATTAAATATATCATAATGTTTTATGCTCTTTATTTGGTATCAAAGAAGTTTCAATATCTGTGCTTGTGCATTGAAGTCTGAAGGAAGAGAAGGAATTTGTAAGGCTGGAAATATGACGTAGAAAGCTATAAATCTTGATGACCACCAATTGCATCTTCATCACCTCCCACATTGTCTAGATTTGGTAATTTAAGAGACAACAAGAGCTCTAATTTTTTCCAATTATCCTTGCTGCCCAAGATCCTTCTTTTCTTCCTAAGTAAATTTGATTGTAGAGGTTGTGCAATAAAAAAGGAATACATTTGTATTGAAATATACAAAGGAAGCATGGAATTTGAATTTGTAGAAGAGACATTTAAAAGCAAGTAAATATGTAATGATTACACTTAGATCTGCAAAATAGAAGATAAAATCCATTGATGAGGCTAGACTTATAACTATTACACTTTAAATTTGCACAATAGTAGATAAAATCTATGCAAAGGCATCCATAAGCTAGTTGGGATAAGTCGTGACTACCTCTCATTACAATCTCTCTTATTTTGAACAAGAAATGTGTACTGATTGAATTATTGTTCAAAAAGGTAAGGAGTAGAAAATTTACAATATTGTGTGAATGTCGGTTGTATCGAATGATGCTAGTAGTGCTGCTAGAAACTATGAAAGTCAAAATAATGTTGAAGAAATCATTGAATTCTATTTTTCTCTTCTAGAAACCCTTCAAAATACCAATATATTTCAACTAGATGAGTTGCTTAGGCAAGGCCTATTAGAGTATTTCCTATTTGACGTCCGATACCAAGCAAAAGATAATTCATGTCAAGCTTCAAGGAAGGATATGATGCAGACAATGAGTACAAGGTAGAATGTTCACATAAGCATCAAGGTAGAATGTCCACATAAGCATCCTTGTCTCATGCAAAGATCATCTCCACACCTCATTTCGTCCTTATATCAACCTAAATAATAAAATATTTTTTGAAAAATATATTTTTTGTTTATGTGCTTTGTGGTGTCATCATGTTTTCACCAAAGTTGCTTCTCTCATATCCTCCAATCCTTAAGGGACCTAATTATGTTGTGTGGAAGATGAAGATGTGTACGATTCTTCATTTTGAAGAATTATGGGGAATCAATATTGGTGCAATGTAGTGTTTAATTGAAGCAAATGAGTGCAAAATTTTTGAAAAGGCTAATGCAAAAGCCTTGATGTTGATCACTCTTATCATTTTTGATGAGGTTCGACCACATGTTTGAGATGCAACAACATCAAAGGTGGCCTAGAATGCTTCTATCCACCATCTATGAGGTGAACAATCAGACCAAGATCCTCCATCTCTAGTCCAAGTTTCATACATTTAATATGCAAGATGGTGAAAAAGTAGAGTTCTTATGTCAAGTATAAAAAATAAAAGTAGAGCTTGTTGCACTCAAAGAAAAGGTGGAAGAATAACTACTTATTCTGATCACTCTGAGAGCTCTTCCTTCCCAATTTTAGAATTTTGTCACAATGTTGAACATCACCACTGAAGAAAGTATAATTTGAAGAACTGGTGAATTTTATTCAATAGGAAAAAGCCATCTAGTTAGTGCAAGATGAGTTTAAAGAAAAATCACTAATCTTAAGACAATAGCATGGTCAAATGTTTCAAAAGGGACACTCACCAAAGCAATAGAAGCCTTGAAAGGAAAATTGATGGTGCTACATCTATAGTACCCACACATATGAAATTGATATTTGTTGGTATAATGGCTGGACTCAATGAACTTCTAATCATGAATGAACATCTAGTGGAGGTTATTTTCACTCAAAAAATTATCCTCACCAAAGAAATAAAAAAGGACATATAACAACCCAAAAAGATGATATAAATAATGAGGACATGCCAAATATAGCCAATTATGATGTTAATTAGATCATTGGTCTTGTTTGCCAAACCTCACAATCCTTGAGGGATATTTGGTTGATTAAATCTTGCACTACTAAACATGTATGATAGGAAATAGAGAGCTCTTTATGTTGGAATCTGAGAACACTGAAGTGAATCAGTGTTCTACAATATTCAACTTTATCAATCTAATATTTAAACCATTTACAACTTTGAACTAAAGGAAAGATGAAAACACACAAAGAAATCATCCACAACACTATAACACAAGGATTTTTACGTGGAAACCCTCTTAGGGGAAAAACCACGATGGAGGTCAATCCACAATTTGAGTACTCAAATATAAGTTTTACAAAATGGGAATGCACTTGCATTTAGGCACACTACCTAGAGCTCACTGCCTTACAAAGTATTCACATTATGTCCATCTGAAGGATTGAACTAAAGAGATAGCATCTATCAATGCTTGATTATAGTTTCGATTAAGCACATTAATCGATTTCTGACCTTTTGTCTGATTCCAGTCTTTTTTGCTCTGCTCTACTGCAACTTGTATCACAAATCTTGTATGCACAGATGAAATCACACAACTTCCATTCTAAATTTCACATCACACAACAACACACTTTGCATCCATCATTGCTTCAATACCAAAATGATATAAACAATCGGTCTTATATATCCACATCAAAGGATAATATCATCTATATGTCGACTTTAATTAAACATATAATATTTTCCAACCGTCAGCTAAATTCACAAATTATTCTTAATGTATATCATCCAAATTCGGCCACAATATAGTGAGGACCCAAAAAAAATCCACAAACCCAAAAATACTTAGAAAATTTTTGCCTCAAACATCCGCAACATGCCACATTTACTTAGTCGACCTTCTAGCACTGTTAAACAAAGAATCAATTGACTGGATCTTCAAACTCATACACCGATTGATGTGCAAGAACAAAAATCAAGAATAAGGTATTCCAGATACCCAACAACCCTCCTTGAGATGCACAACACGAGTTGATAAAATGATAATGCATATTAATCAACAAACTCAACTTTAGTTGGATACCTTGTTCTTCACTTTGACTCTCGGTATGAATAGATACAAAAGTGCGTACCGGATCAATGACTTAGGTTTCCATCAATGACAACACCAAAAGCCATATGCCAACAATCTCCCCCTTTGGCATTGATGGCAACACTTAGTTAAAAATGACTAAGTGTTAGAACCAACATATTGCAATCCTTCAAGACTTAAAAAAGTTATAACTGACACAACTCTCTTATAACTCCCCCTGAGTTTGATAAGGCATTTTTCACTGCTCTCTCTCTCCCTTTGACATTAGTGACAAATCCAAAGAAAAACTTACTTATCCAAAAACCGGTTCAAAATTTGATGATATCCATCTGCTATTTGAGTTAAAAGATTATTTTGTACATTTCTTTCATCTCCAAAAGAAACTTTTTCCATGATTCTATTGCAATCCCGGTGATTATGAACATGCTGTTGTTTTCAAATGTCCGATTGATAATCTTGATGAGGGATTCCAGAATAGTGATGATTTCTTCCAATGTCTCTCCTTTCCTTAGTATTTCAATTAACCGTTCCAATCTGCATTATGTTGTCTTTTACTTTTGAAAACATGTCAGCAATCTTATTTATGGTGTTTTGGACGTTTATATGCTCTGTGTGTAATTCTTGAATCCTTTTCTTGATTGCACCATCTTGATCCTTGAACATGTTAAAGTTTTTTCCAATGTTGTTAAGTTCAAATTCAATTTGATCCAACTTTTCTTTGTACTTGGATATTTCATGAGGCCAACAAAGATAGTAGTTGTAAATGTTGCTGGCTGAGTTTATACATTGTCTTAGCTGATTCATGTGCCTTTTTAATTTGGTAAATGATAATCTATACTACTTCTTCAGATGTAAGATTAATTCTTCTTCTTCCCTGTTCTGGGACTCTGAGTCCATGATTTCCTTAACACATTCAATCATCTCTTCTGGTAAAATATTTTATAAATTCTCCAATTTGATCTAGTTGTACACAAAATGAGCACTTAGTACACTTAAAATCATATCTTATTCATATGAAGGTCTGATAGACCATAGGTTTTCAATTTTTTGTATTCCATCTTCCTTATGAATAAGATGCAATAGTTTTTCTTTGGTTAAATAACCTTCTTCTTCACTTCCTTCTGACATTGCATTTTCTTATTTTGGTTTGATTGATTCTAGATATTTTCCCTGGGTGACCTCAGTTTCCTTATCAGATTCCTCATCTAGAATATCTACAACCACATGTTATTTTCATTTCCCTTCAACTCTTGGAGTCTTGCATATCAAAGGAGTACATACAACAATTTATTTTTCTCTTCTCTTCTTCTTTTCCATCTCACCGAAGGAGGAACCAACTTCAAGTGCCCTTACTAGAAGGGAAATACCAACTGAGCCAAAATTTCTTAGAAAACCCTTAAAGAAAATTTCATATACTTGATCACAGTTTTCCAAATTGTTAGAGTGCATGTAAATTTGTTTGCACACTGGTTCACTCTCTTTCCATATTACATTGTTGTTCATTGGTAAGCAATTCAGAAAGTACATTACTAGACATATAACCAAAGTGCCAAACTTGAAAGGGTAACCTGTCATCCTTGATAATTTCACGTTCTCCATCAGTTGATCCTTTAGTAATACATAAAGATCAAAATCCCGATCTTCCATTATCATCTTGTGAGAAATGTAAACAACACCTACCGAAGTTGCACCTTCTTTGTTTCTGAAAAAGATTTTGTAGGATACTCCATGCACAATGTATCTTGTCACTGAATCTTTGATTGTCAAGATTATTAATGCCCTTTGATATCCAATAACTCTAGTTAGGGTTTCAACTTCTATATTTTAGATAGACTTCTTTCTCGGTATATCCTCAACTTTGCATAATCCAGTTAAATTCCCAATTACTTCTTTCGAAATATGGTAGGGTTTATCCAGAATTAGAGTATCATCATTCAATCTACTCAGAATAAACTTAATGATTTATGCGTTCTTGAAATAGGGAAATTCATTCCAAATATCTAAGCTTTTGTGTTTAGCTTCTTTCAACCATTTCAATTCATCGGGCGACAACAAGTTCCTTATGACTCTAATCTTCTCACTATTATACTAATCTAGATTGATCATTCCTTTGATTTTTTCCATTTTTCCTTCCGTACTCATGTTTCGTTTCTATCAACTGCACACCAAATTAAATGAAAATTTCTCAATATAACCGAAGTACTTGATGAATTAGGGTTTTGCTGTTGAATTGTCTTCATGCCTTTGAGATTCTGTTGTAGAGCGCCCTCCTTATTTTCTTTGATAAAGTGGCAAATGAGGGTTTCAATATGTCTTTTTGTAACTTCACACATCTAAATTTTAGTTGTAATAAATGATTTTTCCCTAGGTGTTTTAGATACCCTGCTTTCTTAGTTTGTGAGAGAAAGATTCTTCTGTAGACCTATGATTTGTTGAATTTCCTTGTGAAAGTCTTCCAAAGCTTCTGCATATCATTAATACAGATTTTGACAATCTTTCGCGTTCTAGTACCAACTACAGATAGGGGAAAATGGATTTTCTTGTAAAATTCCCCCTAGGCCAATGGCCTGAAATCAATTTTTGGAGGAATTATCGGATGCAGGTTTTGGTACAGAACTATTTTCTGCATCAGAATCGTTCTTCCTTACCCATGTATTCTTCATCTGATCTCTTATTTCATCCACAATCACTTTTCCTTTTCCTTTATCATCTTTCTATGTATTTCTGCTTCTATATGCTCGACCTCTTCTATCCACATTTTTGTTTCTACAGAATCTTGCAGTGTGACCATATTTGTTGCAATTGTAGCACACAATATTTCCTTGCCCAAACCAATAATTCCATTGATTTCTTCTTGATCTGCATTCGTTAGAAATATTCCCAAATCTTCCACAGGTATGATATTCAACATTCCTTCTACTGACAAAGTTGTTTGACATATTTCTACATTCAATTGACTTATGACCAAATTTTTTGCAATTGAAACATTGACCACGGAATGATGGATTAATCTATTTCATTTTACTTCTACACTGAGCAGCCATATGACCAAATTTATTGCAAGAAAAACAATATCCATTAAAATTTTGAGCATTAGGTTGTCTTACCGGATGCCTTTTTGCTTTGTTCATCAGATTTCCTTGCCTGAAATTCCTTTGTGCAGATCTAAAACATTCTCCTTTCTCATATCCGAGGCCTCGCTTGTCATTTCCGTTCTTCTATCCTTGAGTCAGCTCATCAAGCTTAACTAAGCTAATCTTGAAATTCTCCTTGTATTCATTTGTAGTAGTAAGTTCATCCACGAGAATACTAATATGTTTTTCAAGCTCTTCTTCATTATTTCTAGATTTTTGTAGTTCATTTTCTAACTGAATGAATTCTCCATTAATTCTTCTACATTCATCAGATCTTTCTTTTAAGGATTGAGCAAGATTCTCCTCATTCTTCTTTCTTTCTTCAATTTCCTTAGTCAACTTCATCACCATAGATTCTATTTCATGCTTTAGGGTTGCATTGTCTCTAGCAAGATTTTCACATTCTTTAGTTATTTCCTTCAAGGTTTGATTCAGGTGAACATCATCCATGTTTTCGCTCTCTTTTTTCTTAATCTGATCACAAAGATCCTTCCTCTTTTCCTTGGATTTAACAAGCTGATCCTTCAATGGCTGAATGGATTTCTCAGCATCCCTGAGATTTGCTTTCAATTCCTGGACTTCTACTTTAGACTGATCAAGATCATCAAGTGCCACCAAAAGATGCTACTGAAGATTACCAGAGTCCATTACATTCCAAGATCCACCTCAAGTTGTCAAAATTTTTCTGAGGAACTAGGCTCTAATACCAATTGTCAAAATTTGGGAACACTGAGAGGGGGGGTGAGTCAATGTTATGTAATCTTCAACTTTATTAATTTGATATTTAAACCATTTACAACTTTGAATTGAAGGAAAGATGGAAAAACACAAAGCAATCATCCACAATGCTATCAAACAAGGATTTTTATGTGGAAGTTACCTTGTTAGGGGAAAAACCACAGTGGAGGTCAATCCACAATTTGAGCACTCAAATATAAGTTTTAAAAAATGGGAATGCACTTGCATCTAGGCACACTGCCTAGAGCTCACTACTCAAAATGGGAAGGCTCACTTCCTTACAAAGTATTTAGATTAAGTCCATCTGAAGGATTGATCTAAAGAGATAACATCTATCAATGCCTGATTACAGTTCCGATTAAGCACATTAATCGGTTTCTGACCTTCTGTTTGATTTTTTTTTTTTGCTTTGCTCTACTGCAACTCGCATCACAAATCTTATATGTGTAGATAAAATTGCACAACTGCCCTTCTGACTTTCACATCACACAACAACACACTTCACATCCATCATTGCTTCGATACAAAAATGATATAAATAATCGATCTTATATATTAGCATCAAAGGATAATATCATCTATATGTCGGCTTTAACAAAACATATAATATTTTCCAACGGCCGGTTAAATTCACAAATGATTCTAAATTCTTATCATCCAAATTCGACCACAACATAGTGAGGACCCAAAAAAAATCCACAAACCCGAAAATACTTAGAACAATTTCGCCTCGAACATTCACAACACACCACATGTACTTAGTCGTCCTTCTAGCACTATTAAATAGAGAATCAATCAACCGGATCTTCAAACTCATACATCGGTTGATGCGTAGGCACAAAAATCAAGAATAAGGTATTCCAGATACCCAACGACCTTCCCTGAGATGCACAACACGAAATGATAAGCTGATAATGCATATTAATTGACAGAATTGACTTCAGTTGGATACCCTATTCTTCACTCTGACTCCCGGTATGAATAGATACAAAAGTGTGTACCAGATCAATGACTTAGGTTGCCATCAATGAAAACACCAAAATCTATATACCAAAACTTTACTATATTGACTAATCAACCCACTGGAGATCAGGTTCAAATTGCAAAGAATAAGGAGTAGGTTGTAGTAGGAATTGCTAATGATAGCATTCCTCTTAGGAAAAAAAGTTTTACTCTCATGAAGGTGCTCTCTATTTGAGGTTTGACAACAAATATCTTGTCTATCAATCAAGTTTTGAATCACAAGATTAAGGTGAAGTTTCAGGTCAAGGATGACATCAAATCTTGTTTGATATAAGGTTCGACAATTAGACAATGACCTATTCTAAAATTCACTTCACAATTTTTAGGGACTCTTATAACTACACCGCTAGGGGTCAGAGGTTTGGTTGCAAGGCTATACACCCTACAACACACACACCTACAACACACCTAGAACATGAGAGAAGACTCCTTCAACTATATGAAACAAAACCAAAATAGTTCACATCAGGTTGACCAAAATGTAGAGGAGGGGGACCAACTGCTCAGGACCCCAGTTCATGAGAGGGTCTAGAACAATAGGGTGCCTTAATCTACCTCAAGATAATGGAACATTTCAAGAGAGTTTAAAGTTTAAAGGTTGAAAAGGAAGAGCAATCAAGTTGCTTTTGTTCTTTTATAAGTCTAGATGCTTCAGGGAGTTAGGTGAGTTGGTTCTCAGAATTAAAACTACAACTCAAGCAACTTACTAACAAAGGAATATAGTGTGAGACACAGACTCTAGCACAACACGCTATTGTCCCAATGGTGCATTGGCATCTATAAAGATAGAAAGTGCAAGGTTCAATCTAAAATACTAGAAAACCTACTAACAAACTACTTGGTTGTTTTTTTAAGCTATGAAAAAAACATAAAGATATTAAATAATAGTACAACAAGAAGAATACTTTAAAATCACCAAGCTATAATTTGACAAGAGAAAGGTCATAGAAATGAACCTTCAAACCCACAAGTTGAGGTCTTCAATATATTCACTTGGTAAAAAACCTACACACACAGGAATAATAAAATGTTGGGGCTATGTTTAGAGGACTACCTCATTTAGTCCCTTTCTTTGGTGTTTCCACTTCCACAAACAACCAAATAGCAACAATTAAAGAAGTATGATAAATAAAGTATGTAGAAATAGAGATACCAAATAATAAGTAGAAAAAAAATGCTACAACATCAATATGATAATGCAAAGTGAATAGGAAACAAAAGGATATCACCTTCTAAACTAAGTGCTCTCAAGGAAAATAGAGGAAGGAGCGAGCCTACAAGCCTTCAAAGATCAACTTTGCCACAACAATGAAGAGAGTGAATCGACAAAACACTAACTTGCAGCTTCAATGGAGGTGGCAGAGCTTGAAAATGTTGAAAGTGGATGAGAAGAGTGAAGATAGTCACCTAAAGTGTGAATATGATCAAGACACATGAAAGAATGAATGAGATAGCCATTTGAAAGGTGAAAATGGAGGAAAAAGAGTCGTTCAAAGTTGGTTTGAAGGTCAAAAAATATCACACTTTGCATCCAATGGAGGAGTGTAATGCCTTTGTTGATTCTAGAGGTGGGAATGCTATCAAGATGACAATGTGCCACACAGACATCCACATGTCACACTAGCATCCCCGATAGAATATATCCTACACCGACACACAAAACAACTGTCAAGTAGACATGGAAAGGTGGTGGAAATATGAATTGAATTATTGAACTCAATTTTCTAAGGTAGGAGGTAGCGTAAATGCAGAATTTTCCTAGGGGTGCAAATTCACGACATTACACTACCAAAAGGTATCTTTAGTTTTCTATTTTTAAAAATTCAATTTTTGATAAAATTATAATAGTGATTTGTATATTTTTTGACATTAAAGGAAACTTAATTTTTTTGAAAATTTAACGTGAATTTAGATGAATTATAATGGGGGATTTGAAGTCTTCTTAGTGAAATCTTGTTATAAGTCATTTAAGATCATATTCAAAATTTTCGTTGAGTCAAATTTACTACATTGGTTTTCATGCCACAATTTGAGTTTGGAAAATGTGTTGATCCTAGGACTTAGTCCTTTTATCATTGGGATTCTTTATGATTTTCTCTATTTGTGAATGTGACTAATGTGAGTATTTGGATATGCCATTATGTTCATGCCAATGGGTTATGTGATTTGGACCATTGTGAGATTATTGATTGTTCTTGTTTTTCTTGAGTGATGTGTATTATGATGATTACTCCCTGATTTGTGTGATGTATACAATTTTCCCAAGTGTATTTTTGTGAGTGTTTTTGGGCCATGTGACCATCTCCAAGCATGGTGGGAGTGAACCTTATTAGTTTCATGTAATAAGATGGATTGAAATTTATCATTGGTGTTTGAAGGTTCGAGGACTGAAGGTGACATCGATATCTCCTACTCTCTTTATTCATCTTCTTTAGAATTAGTTAAATGCAATGTAATTTGATGTTAAAAGAACATTCGAGTCATTTCCCTATGTAATTGTAATATTATTTGTAAAAGAACATCTCTCCTTGAGATGGATTATAATAATTTATAAATGTTAGTAGTTTAGCCCTAATTATGTGTCTCGATGTTGTTTTTAGGAATGATCATATATGTATGTTGTGTTTATTACTTGGATGTTAAAACATACTCATGAACATTTATTTTGGGTTTAAAATGAACATTAGTGTCTTACAGTGAGTTTGGGTGGCCTGGTGTTACATTTGGGCAACCTATTCTTCCCAGGAGTCTCTAAACTCACCCATATTGTTAATATATTAGTTTGGGTGGCCTAGTATCATACTAGAGTGGCTTGGTTGACAATGGGGCATCATGGTTGTGAGAGTTGATAAGCTATTAATTGCCTCTTTTTTTGGACAACCCGGTCCTATATTTGGGCAACCTTGTTCCCATACAAAATACATAATGTTAGCCTTCTTAATCATGGTTATGTAGGGGATTTCTAAGCCTAATACCATTGTTAGATAAATTTTATGTCATGTATCTTGCCTATGAAAATCATTTCTGTTGACTAGATAATTAAAAGCCTTCTTTGTTCCTCTAGGTTTCAAGAATTGTATGGGTAAAAAATATTAAAAAGTTGTTCATAATGGTCTTAGGGGAATATTAGTGGTTTTGTATTATCCTTAAGTGTTTTTGTTGAGGAATTGTGGTTTCTCTTGCATCATTTTGTGTGCACTCTTCTATTTTTTCCTAGTTGGAAAACCTAGGCTTAGGGTGATTGTGCCCCTTGTCTTGTGAAGTCTTGGGAAGGATGTAAACCTTTATAGTTGGTCTTGTTAGTGTTATCATCATTCCTCAATTGTCTTGAAGCATTTTTTTTTTCTCATATTTTTGTTTTTGTGATGTGATGTTGTGATGGGATGTCTTGGGAAGCATGCACTTGTTTGGAAGTGACTCATCAACATTCCAATCAGTGGAGAGTTTGTATCTCCTAGTTTGGCATCCTTTGGTGAAGGTTTTACCATGTTTATAATTGTTAAGTGAGTTAGGATGTGGATTGGAGGTTTATTATTCACTCATCCTATCCCAGAGTTGTGTTGCGAGAGAATATGATCGTAGGTTGTAATTGATCATTGTGTAGTTGTTGTTTCCCCTCTCTCTCATATATTCGTCATGATAAATTTATCCCACATGTGGTTAGTATTCCATTTTTTTCACCTTGCTTATTTAATAGTGAGGTCATTGTTTTGTTTTCCTTGTGGCATTGTGTTTCATACCACTCTTTTTTGCATGTTGTTGTGCAAGTGCAACATGTTGATGGGTGATCCCGCAATACTGGTTTACAATTTTTGGGCAAACTGGACACTGAACTGATTTTTTAAAACTAAATCTTCACTTTCAGGCTCTTATAGCGGCTAAACCGTGAGGAATTTGAAGATGATGCAAACTAGTGATTTGTGACGTTTTGTCTATAGATTCTAAAAATATATTTTTTCAATTTTTTTGAATTAGATTGCACTTATTTTTCCATCTCCTTCAAAAACTAGCTTTGTAAAAAAACAACATTTTTAAGGAGTGATGCTCATCGTATACAACATAACTTTTTTTCTATGAAGGATAAAATTCTAATTTTTTCAAATTTAGATTTGTAACTACGATATCTAACCAATTCATTTAGTTTCATAGTGTTTTATTAAATATTTTTTCCTTAATCAAGTTTCAAAGTCAAACCAATTATAATTCAGACATAGGCGGACCATATACAACATAACTTTTTCTGTATGTATCGAAATTATTTTTTTTTCTTAATGGATCAAGGACATCAATGCCCAGCCTGAACTTATTTTTCAATTTGTTTTTTTGATAATCTGCTATTTTTCCACATGTGCAAAACAAAGAGCTTGATTTTCGGTGAAAAACCTACGTTTAATAAAACTAAAAAAACAAATACATAATAAAACCAAAAAATATTAAAATTATATTTGTTGGATAGCTCGTTCCGAGGACTACCATCTTCCAGTTGGGTTTGTGAAATATCCTCCATTTTCATCCTCAACCCGAGCTTTGAAGGGCAAAAATATGGAGTTTTTTTTTGTCGGAGGGTGGGAAGGTGGGAAGAGAGGGGTTCGAGCGAACCCCCATGGGTTCAATTGAACCCCCTTTCCACAATGGGAAAATGTGGGTTCCCACATTTAAGGGGTTCGCTTGAACCTAGAGTTCGTTCAAATCCCCCAAAATGATTTTTGAATGGGGTCATTTTTTGGAATTTTTCCTTCCTCACTCCAATTGTAAACCACTTTTGTGGGTTCACCCTAATGTTGTATCTTCGGTGTTGTGGTTATTTTCAAAAAAAGTTTTTTGTTCAGGTTTTTCTTTGTCCTTCAAGTAAGGCATTAGAGCCCATTTTACAGCACTAGGATTTCTAGTTAATTTTGTTTCCCATGTGGTAGTGGTGTGCTTGATTTGTGTGTTTTCAAGTGATTATTTTTGAAAGATGGTCATAGGACTTATCTCTTTGTATGCCTTAGCATGGCCTTGTAAAGGGGTTGTGTATACCAACCCATGCCTTGTGTTTGTGGAGGAAGGATCCCTTCTAGGCCTTGCCCTACTCAATGGGATTGGAGTGAAGACCTTTTTGGAGAGTCTCTCAAGGTTGAGAGTGACCACTCTCTTGTGCCCTCTTTTTTTGTGTGGGCATATTTGGGCCTTGGTGTGTTTGTGGATTATGAGTAATATCTGAGTGTTCCTAATATGCCCTTTCCTAGTTTATTGAGTTATGTGGATGGAGGGTCAGTAGACCTTTGATTGGTTAATAATTATAGGTTGTGTGAATTTACTTTTTGTTCTTATATCCTTATTGAGCTTGATGTTTGAAATTACCTTATGAGGTCTTGAGTTGCTATCATAAATCTTTGATAATTGGGATCATGAAAATGTTAATTAAAAAGGGAATAACTATTTTTTTTATATTTGATTGAGTATTATGTACTCTCATGTGAATGATGAATTTTATTGTGAAAGAATTTATAATATGTTTATATACTTGGTGTAGGGAAGATTAGTGAAGTGGTAATTCTTTATTAAAGGAACCTCAAGTTGTGTTCCTTAAATGGGGCAAGGAAAAAGTAGAGATGTAGCTATGATTGTGTAATGAGATCTTGCTCTATGTGCCTTGCGGTAATTTGAGAATGCAATTCATTTCATTTGCATGATTAATGGAAGTGTTTCCAAATAGTTCATGGTTCCTTGAATTCGATTGAATGTCTGTTTTATCCTAGTTGTATTGTAAATATGAAAGAAAGATGTTTGATTAGAATAAATCTTTGGGTGAAAGACCTTGTTCCCCAAATTTCATTCCTACCCTAGAATGTATGTGTAAAATTATGTATGGCGTCAAATAGTATTAATTAAATTTTGGAGATAAAAGAGAATAGTATAATCATGTACATATTAATTGAATAATAATCATTGTAAGAAAATGAATGCATTGGTAAGCTTTCCTTTGTTTATTCCCAAATCTAAGTTTCTTCTTTCATTGCATGGTATGCATGAAATGTACAATGACATGTGCATTGTAGGAGCCTTATGTTGGTGAGACTCAGGGTTCCCAATTGTATTATTATTGATATAAAATCATGTAAATGTTAACTCATTATATCCTAATTAGAGACATAAAAATGTTAAGTGCATGAATAAGTGAATTTTGTGTGAGAATAATGTTGTTCTTATGGAGTTAATCAACTAGACTATGTTTTTCTTTATGTATGTTGAGCATTAGATATCTTTATTTGAGAAAATATTTTATCATGATTGTGTATGCCACTTGGTAGAATATAATGCTTTGAAGGACCATGGTGGAACATCGGGTAAAGACTTAAATCCTATAATTGAAAACCCTTTGATGAGTGTCATTAGTTAGTAAATTTTATTGTTAAGAAAGTAGAATTATAGTACCTTGTTGAATTTCAATGGAATGTTGATTTAAAAGATAATGTATTATGTAAGTGTGTGTGTAATGATGCACCACCTTGTGGATGAGGATGAATTCATTGACCTAGAATTGTTTAGTATATTCAATTTTATGTATCATTGAGATAAATTAGAAAGCATTGTGATATTTTCAATTATGAAGTTGTGGAAAAATCTTATTTATACCTTGAAAAGAGTAGTACTTGTGGACATTGGGGGTAAATTATTCTAAATTTTATGGTAATCATGGTATAATTATGGGTAAGGTAATGGTCTTCTCTCATTAGAATATGAAATTGGAAAACAATTTATTTTGTATTCTCTTGTGAATGTGAATACCCCATACTGGCATGCTTATGTTATGTAATATGAACATCCCATACATGATTTATATATTCATGGGATTATGGTACTAGGTAACCATCTATGGATGATGTGTTTGGCTAAAATTATGGTGAAATCATATTATTTATTTTCTTATTTTTCACCCTGCTAAGATCCCACCCAAGGGTGGTTGATAAGTCAATATGTGTGGGGCCAAGTAGAATCATGGTACACTTAGGAAGGCTATGGTAGTATGTTGTGACATTATCATGGAGTAATCATGTCACCCATGTCCCCTCTAAGAAGGATAATTAACCTACTTCCCCTATGTAATGAACCCTTGAGTGTTTCATAGTATTAACCTATTCCCGATTGTTCTTGATGGTGTCATTGATAGTCCAGTACTAGTTACCAATGACAAATTTTCTCTTACCCCATTATTTTATGTATATCTTGTTTATACATGTGGAGATTGAGTATGCCTTGATTTGATGATTTCATATCTACCCATGTTCAGATATGGTGCCCATGGATATGATGCCACACCACATTGATGTTCCAACATAAATAGGTGGTGATGACATGTTGATGGTAGCAACTTGGGATCGAGGACATGATTCCACATATATGTACATAAAGGTGCATTATATATTATGTTATACCTACTTGGTGTTAAGTGGTGTGGGGATGCTTTCACGCTTGTACAAAGAGCCTCATGTTTTCTATGATAGGTTATGTTCGGTAAGCATATGAGTGTGCCTTGCCACATATACCTCTAGCTTCAATGGTAAGTTTCCTACACCTATCTACTCTATGAGGCATGTCGCTATGTGAGATGTGGCCTATGCGTGTCTTCTTGATGAGGCATATTGTCGCTTGACATACGACCTTGTGTGTTTTGTCCAATTGGTGTATGGTCATGTCATGTAGAGCTTTGTGGTGTGCATGCCATAATTATGCATATGAGGGGGATGTGGCTTAGGAATGTATTTTCTAATAGCCACATTTTCATACCATGTGGGGGTATTGTGTGT
Organism: Sequoiadendron giganteum; assembly: GCA_007115665.2. NCBI lineage: Eukaryota > Viridiplantae > Streptophyta > Pinopsida > Cupressales > Cupressaceae > Sequoiadendron > Sequoiadendron giganteum. The sequence continues at coordinate 582,058,455 of CM021106.1, read as the reverse complement.
TCATGCTGTAAACACACATGGAGGACTACGTTGATATTAACCTCCTTATTTAGTGGCTATTTTTTAGTCACATAGTGATGTGATGTGCAATTATTATGATTGTAACATTATTATAGTTATTGGTGACTTCTACTTGCATGTGTCGGCCAACAATTATTATTTTATCTTAATTGCATTAGTTTAGCCACTATCTATGAATTTAACTTTCACATAAATATTACAGGTACACTTGGTTTAGTGTTACAATTGTGTACATTTATTTATCTTATTATTGGATTGGAAAATCATTCTTTGGTTTTTTTCTTGTATGGTGGCTAAACTAATATCTCTTTTGTTTTCAAGTGCTAGTATTGCGTTGTGATTTGATTCCTCACTGAGGTCTAGGGAGATGACCTTGGTTGAGTGTTATATATAAGGAAGCATATGTAGAGAACTTGGGGATGGGGGTATGTATGAACCGTTTTGATAGCCATGAGCTAATACCTTCCTAGTGTGTGTTAATATCTCTTAGAGGTTAATACCCTTGCACAAACAAGAGGTAGGTCACATCTGGACATCTATGGAAGGGCTCACTAGGTTCATGTATCCCTAACACCATCATGCCACATGATTTATTTTGACACATTTTCTTGGTCATTTCCAAGATTGTTGCATCTTCATGACCAACATGTACACGATGTGTGATTACCCTATGATGTGGATGTTATAATGTATGTGGAAATGGATGTTTTTCTTAGATCTAGTTGCATATGAGTTATTGGAAATGTTAATCATGTTCTTAAAATAGTGAATTATTGTATCTATGTGAAAAAGAATATTGATTATGCTATTTGGATTCATGTTGAGATCCTATGAGTAAGGTGTGTCTTGAAAAATGATAATGTTGATAAGTAAATTGGATGTTTAATGTTTCCCTTCAATTTCAATTCTATATAGTGTTGGATAATGTGTAATATTTCTTATCTCTTGGGTGATGTGTGATTTCTTTGATTTTAGTAAAAGGAAAATTTAATTTATGATATGTTATCATATTGACCTTCATGACCTCCAAGAATAATCTAATTTCTAGTGGGGAGGATGTAGTGCCTACCTATTCCTAACATGTAATGTTAGTATGAGAATAGTATTTTGTATATGTTGAGATGTTAGGTGATCATGTTTTAATATTATTGTTCTATGCCTTGATTTGTTGTTTCCTCTTTGGTTATTTTATTGTTATGCTTGATATAAATGACACTAAAGTGTATGTGTGTGATATGATTCCAAGCCCCTTGAAAGGAGATACATATATTTAATTTTGGAGGTGTTCTTGGGATGTGTGCATGATGTAGGCTTGTTCAAGTGATTATTATGTGTTGGTTCTTGAATATATGCATTAATATATATGTTGTACTTAGATTATATCATGAACCATATCATTTAAATGTAATGTATTTTTGGATATGATGTTGTACATCATTGAGTATTTATGTGATACTTTGACTATTTATATATATATGGAGTAGGTATGCTTGATGTGTGTGTTGAGTGGTTACACCTATACTAGGTCTTGAGGTGTTGTGTTGTAGTATATTTTTGTTTGTATGATGTCATGTTGCGATGAGATGTTTTGGGAAGCATGTGGTTATTTGGAAGCGACTCATTGTCATTCCAGTTAGTATAAAGTTTGTATCTCCTAGTTTGACATTCTTTGGTGAAGGTTTTCCCTTGTTTAGAATTATTAATTGATTTGAGATGTGGCTAAGAGGTTGATGATTCCCTCATCCTATCCTAGAGTTATGTTGCAAGAGAACGTGATTGTAGGTTGTAATTGATCGTTGTGTAGTTGTTGTTTCCTCTCTCTCTCTTGTATGTTCTTTGTGGTGGATTTATCCTGCATGTGGTTAGTCTTTCGTTGTTTCCACCTTTCTTATGCAATGGTGAAGTCATCATGTTGTTGTTGTCTTTGTGTCATTATATTTCATACGATTCTTGTGTGCACGTTGTTGTGCAAGTGTGACGTGTTGATGTTGTATCTTCGGTGTTGTGATTGTTGTGTTTCAAAAAAAATATTTGATCAAGTTTTGCATTATGCTTTGGATAAAACATTACATCAATATTGATAATAATATTATGATAATGTAATGATAATCTAAAATATCATACAAAATATTTCATTGATTAATAAAAAAAATTTGTCTAAATTTTAATTGAAGATTACTTGATATTAACATTTTACTAAAATTTATAAATTTAACAATCAAATTTACAACTATCAATATGAACCAAGTTTAACTTCACTTACAAATTTAACATAAGAAATAAGATTTACAAACGGAAATTCAATGTATTTCACCAATATATACGGTGAGACACAAATCATTACATATAAAAACATACGGATAAAAATAAGTATAAAATAGAAAAGAAAATTAAAAACAGAAACACTTTTCAACATTTAAAAAACATTCAGAATAATTCTGAATTGGCTGTCTCCCTTTTGGTTTTTGGTTTGTTCAAAGTTTCGAGTTACGAACCCAATTATGACGGCTATTTTTTCCAGAGCTGAATAATTGTTTAATGGTGTATGTGCATATAAAGTAAGAAGTGTTTTCTTTCTTGTCAACTTCATCAATATTTAAAAAATAATATAAGAATTGGCTGTCTCCCCAACAGTATGATACATTGAATTCTTTTGTTTAGATTTCAAATGTTCGTTCTTCCCATTAAGAAAAAAACATTTGAATATTGATGTGTCATGATTGGCCTCCATTACTCACAAAACTGTTCTTCAACTTGCCTCATATTTTATTTGTTTATAATAATCATGTTTTGAGGGTCCACTAAAATAATAGTTAATTGCAGTCTGTCAACTTTTGGTACATAAGAATATGCTGAAAATATGACAATAAATCTTTATCACAAAGGCATCATTTTCTAGTGTCAAATTATTATACTTGTTTAGTCTATGAATGTACGAAGGTTGATAAGATTGAAAGATACGACGCATAATGGAATGAATTAATTAAAAACTGACACTTTCATGTGTATTATATTTAATTAATAAATATAGATGTTTATTCATCAAAAAAAATTTGGCACTTCCGTTCAGAAGTGGAATGGATCTCTAGATCATATTGACAAGATATTTTGTGCGGTTGGAAATCCCATTCTTTTTGTTTTCTTATTTGAAAATAAACTTTAGGGTAAAATGACAATTTGGAAGTAAATTTCATATATGAGTATTGATGAAAGTGATGGTGTAGTAAGGAGTAAATGATAAATTACAAGAGGAGTGAAATGAGTGTTAAATAGAAGTAGTCATAAGTCAAGCTTAGCATAAAATTACGTCATGTTATTAAAATATTCGCTTCAAATTAGGTACAAACATTAAATCAAAAATGACATTAGTATGTGAAAATCTTAATACTTATTGTGACCATAGTATCTAATATATAACATTTTCATTTGACATAAATTAAAAATGCCTTTTTTGTTCATTATACGTTTTCAATAATTCTTGCAATTGTAATCTTGTGCATGTATAGTACTAAAATCTAGTGATTTTCTAGCATTTTCCTTAATACCCAGTGAATTGTTCAAGTATCCACTAATAGGTAATTTGAATTATTATTACAATAACCTCTAACTACTTTGTTTCTATGTTCACCAAGAATTTGTAGGCTCTTCCACAAACCATGAGTTTTAGTTATATCTACATAAAAGAAATATAATATGCTTATTTCATCCACATTTCAATCATGCATTAAAATTAGTTTTGATTCATATAGATTAACATAATAAAATTTACTAAAAGCTTTGATCACTTAGCCATATAAAATGTATTTCATTCATCACATGTGGTGTTTGTATGTTAATCTTTCTTCTAATGTCTTATCATTACTAATTACTTATTTATCCATTTTGATAGGCTCATCAAAGGGTTTAGGGACATTAATCTTACAAAACATGCAAACACCATTTTGAAACATTTATTTTACTATGTGTATCATGAATTGTTTGCATAAGATTCTTTCCAAATAACACTAACATTAAACTAGTGCAATGCTAAAAAATATAATGGTTGTAAGTTTGTGGCATATGAGATATTAGCTTTATGTGTCACTAGTGTTTAGTGAAGTCAATACATCCTTTAGCAATATGTTTATTTATAGAGCTTAGAATAGTAGTGTAGCGTCAAAAAATTGTTACCCTTAACAATTTCACACTAGGTTTACCCCCCTGCCCCCCCCATGTAATTAGAACTAATTATGCATTTAACTGCCTTTTTATGAATATCTTCAAAAAATTCAAACAATCAAAACATTTGAAAATAAGCATTTAGTATTTACCCTTGATTTTTAAGGCCCCAACAAGAATGGGTCTAGACTAGGGCGCCCAACACCATTGTTAAGCTCTTTTTGGCTCCAATTTGAATATGTCAGTGTTGGTATTTTATTATTTGAAAATTTAAATTTATTTTTCAGCTATTGACATTTTATTTTTGAGAAATTAGAATAATTGCATATAAATACAAATCATTTTCACAATTTTAATCCTAATGAATCATAGCACTTTCATTGAGAAAAATTGAGCATCCTAAAAGCAATTAAGAGTAGTCAAGAGAAAAAATATCATAATTATTAGAACATTTATCTCAATCAAGCATCATGCCAATCATTCATCATTCTTTTGTGTAAGTTTGTTCATGTTTTGTGAGTACTAACCCTTGTAAGACTTCAAATCAAGCAATAATTTCTCCTTGAAGATGATGAGTATATGGCTTCATTCCATCAAGGAATGCACATCTAAGTGGTGATTTGCAACAATTTTTCAATTTATCACTTGGTTATATCATTTAACCTCTAGTTGCCTAAGGGTAATCTCTTTTTTTATATCATCATAATCATTGTGGAGGTAGAAATACCAAAAAGGGGTTTGAATTAGGTAAGCACCTATATGACACAATTCTTCACCCTCTTTCATGTGTGCAAGTTTCTAGATCAAAACCAAATTGGAGGAAGATTGAACAATAATTACTCATTCATGCATTCAATCCCTACAAGTATCAAGTCAAGGGAAGTGGGTTTTATTAGCAATAAATGAAGTTTTGACAATGACCCCAAAAGAAAAGAGCTTATAGACCTAGAGCAACAAAAGTGTCAAATCATATCTTAAAAGGAGGAAGTCAATCTAGAATGCCCCATGCCCCTGTCTAGCTATTTCGACACCAAATTTATATGCTAGGTTTTTCGATGTTTTCCCTCTACTGTACTGGAATCAACTTATATTTCTATTCTATATTTATTAGAAATCATATCAATTCTTTGCATGTTCATAGTTTACCTAGGAACATCATTGCAGCTTAAAATTCAGTTAACCAAAGGTCAATCAATGAGATAAACATTTTCCCCCATAGAAGATTAAAGCCTTGATCCATAATTATAGCTTTGAAATTAAGATTTGTAGCCAAGTGAATATTGACATCATTTTTAATCCCTAAATGTCCACCTAATTTTGAAGAAGTTTGATTTTAAACCTAGACCATTTTTGTATCAACCAAAAAAGTAGTATTTGATTTTTCTTTTACATCATCATTTTTTCTTTTTATTGGTGAGCTAATGAAAAAATTAAATTATTACATCAATGAACACTAGTTTTACATTGACAATTTTATTACCATATTAGCCTAATTTAGATATTCCTACAATAAAACAACTTTTGTACAACCAAGTTACAAGGTAGGTATTTGTCAAGGATAGAGACAAAGGTATTTTTATATTATTGGTGAAATTTTATGTGCTTTGTAGGAGAGATATGGGTGGGTGCAAAAATTTCGGGGGCCAAATTGTGGCCAAATTTCTTAAATATTTTTGAAAGGCTATAACATGAGCATGTTATAATGTGTTACATGGCTTGGTGAGACTGAGCCTAAGGCTCGGTCACAACGAGCCTATAATGCGCTCACATTATAACGCAATCACACAATAACTTATTAAAACAAAAAAAAAGAAAACCATTTCATTTCATTTTCACTATTGTATTTTCTTGTCTACGACCTACAAACCCTACTATTGCGCGCTTGTGTTTTGGAAGCATAAAAAATTGCAATTTATTCATTGAATCTTTGCAATTTCATCACTAGGATGCCACCATGTTGATGAGGAGGTCAAATAAGTAATAATTATTTGTTTTTTGTATGAATTTTTTGTTAAATAGGTAAATTTAGGTTGTTTTTTATGTTCATCTCTTTAATTTGTAGGAGTTGATAATCAACCTGAAAATTCCTCCTCAAAATCCTTCTCCTTCTCATGAAAAAGCACATGAAAAAATCCTCAACAACCACAACAACAAAATCCTCAATAACCACAACAAAAAACTCCTCCAACAATTCCTCAACATCCTCCTGGTACTTAGTAAAATTTAATGGGGGAAATTGAAAAAAACAAAAAAGAGACCGAGGAGTTAATTACAAGGTTGAATGATCTTGTAAGTTCAACCGTGGAAAGAAGCACACTTGAAAATTCACTTCAAGCCATGTTAACACATGTAGATGCAATCAACAAATAATTAAGTGGTTGGACATATAGGAGACAGGTGTGTAGGAATTTTTATGCAAGTAAATTATCATATAAAAAAGTAAAAGATGAAAAAATTACAAAATATGATTTGTGCTCACTATTCACCGATCCATGCACAAATCAAACTCTTGACCTTAATACCAAGAGGTTTCCTATCCATTGATTCCATCACCAAGGGATTAGGAACTATTTTTGGGATAGGTGGTGGATGGTTTTTGACTATCCACCATGCAACAATAATGAGGTCCCCCAATATTTCTTGAGGAAACTCTACTGTGAGTTTGTCCTCAACAAAATCCCCAACTATTTTGATATGAGGGAATTCCAGGGGAGAGGTGGAGGGTCGACACAGGATAGACCAAGTGCACGTCAGGATCCTCAATGGAAAGGGAGATGAGCGCTCATTGGGATGGCTCATGAGCACGTTGTTATCCCTTCCATCATGAAGGAGAATGCTGAGGTGGACACTTTGCAGTCTATTAGCTCTTTGACCCAGAGTATCATCCAACATGCCAGTCCAACAGTATAGTTCCATCTAGGGGAGAGTTCGAGCGATAGGCTTCCACCCCATTTTTTTCAAGTTTGTGGGTAGACTTGTACATATGACCCCATAGATAGTTAGGAGGCTAGTGCATAGGATACATCTGTAGTTGCAAAGTTGGAGATGGTAGATGATATTTTGAATGAGGATTTTGGCGTTGATACTTAGGTAAATGTTAGCATGTCCAATGAATTTAATTTATTAAATTTCATTTTTGAAATGCAAGATTAAATAATTTAGTTTAATGATTGTAATTAAATTTCAAGGTCACAGTCTTGATACTGGATACACTGGCCCTCCACTTGTTTATTACTCCACTGCATCTACCACTAAGGTATGTAACTAGTAAACAATTAAATAAATATTACATGTCAATAGAATTGTTATATGAATGGTATTCTAATATCTTATTTTGGATGTTGAATAGGCTAATATTGGAGGTTTCACATGAACACCTCCCAGTGCTAGTGGAGTTTTACAAACATTCACATACATGTAATAGAATAAAGAGTTTAAATAATGAATTGTAAATATATTTTTGTAGTTTATATTCATATAATTGATTACATTGCATTGCACATATTTCAAACTCAAAGAATTACTTCACATTACATAACAAATAACTAGATGTTGATAGATGACAAAAAATGAATTACAATATAGTTGTTTAGAAAGTCATCATAAGAAGTGATGCAATTAATTCACATAGCATAAGTAATAACTAGGAGTAGCTTCCAATTGCATTTTCTTGTCATGGCATTCCATGAGACCACTTTTTATTGAGGTATTTTTCCAAATATTTCACTCCCTTGTCTATGCTATGGATGCTTGGAAAAAATCTATGAAAGAATGATAGTAAGAAATAACATAGACACGACAATGAGTTGTTTGAAAAAATGCATCAAAGAAATTGGGTCTCATGGTGATGTCCATCACCATGAGACCCAATTTCTTTGATGCATTTTTTCAAACAACTCACCACCTTTTCTATGCTACCACATTTTCCATACATGTCTACCAAAGCATTTTATCAAACAGTTCACTTCCTTGCTGCTATGGCTAGAAGCCTAAAAAGGTTCTTTCCAAAAAACTATGGATTCTTGGAAAAAATCTATCAAAGAATAATAGTAAGCAATATCATAGACAAGGCAGTGAGTAGTTTGAAAAAATGCCTCGAAGAAATGTGGTTAAGAATCTAGAAACCAAGCCTTTAGCCAAAATTCCCTTCCAAAATATTTTCAAGGTCCTCATCCTCATCCTCAATTTACCAATCCATGGAGCCTTCAACCTCTTATTCCACTTTCTCATATCCCCATCCCTCCCTCTTCATGTCATGATCGCCCTCCATCTCATAACCAAGACCACACTATACCATCCACCCCATCCCAACATAATACCATAGAGAAGACAATGAACTATTTGAAAAACTTCCTCAAAGAAATACGGTCTCCGGGTGATGGAATTCCATGACACATTTTTTTTTCATGGAATTCCATCACCATGAGACCACATTTCTTTGAGGAATTGTTTTCAAATAGTTCACCGCTTTCTCTATGCTACCACATTTTTTCATACATGTCTACCAAAGCATTTTATCAAATAATTCATCACCTTGCTACTATGGATAATATCATAAAATAGGTGCTTTCAAAAAAGTTATAGATAGGGAAAATAGTAAGCATGATAGTAAGAAATATACAGTTCAATAAGTACTCAAAATTTTATTCATTAGATCTGATACATTATAAGCCATGATGTGCATCACTATTGTAGTTTTCATGATTGAATAATTTGTTTTTTTATTTTCAGATGTTGCAAGCAGAAACACCTCCAAATTTTCATAGGGAAATGAGGCTTGATGTTTCTTCTACTATGGACTCCTCGATGCCTTCGACAGGGGTATGAGGCAGATTACTAAATTTCAATTTACATTCTTTGTTATATTTGTTAGTTAGTGAAAAATCAAACCATTATTGATTCGTAGTTTAATTTCTCTTTGGATGGCTTCTATAGGGATTCAACACACCACAACATGGGCATATGAATATTTCCCTCAAGGAGAGTGATCATCTAGCAATAGTAAGTGATTATTTTGTTAAATATATCATTTTTTATAATGTAATTTCTATATATTAATGTCTTTACTTGTTATTGTAATAGCTTTGAAGGCTTGATCAGGAACTAAACCTTAGGAGGAGCACTAGGAGCACTCCTTGACCTCAGAGTAAATGAGTGATAGACTTATCACCATCTGACTGACCAACAAAGGGAAATAGTTTGTTTAAAGAGCCTGGAGGGAAATGACTTTTGATTCCCGGGCCCTTTGTTGTATGCGTATATAAAATTTTTGGAAATATTTTGTATTGCATATATTTGAAATTATATGCCTATATGAAACTCTTTTAAGCATATATGGCTAGTTTTTATATATTTTATACTTATATCGACATATATTATGATGTATGCCTACATGGCTATTTGGTCAATACAAATATTTTTTATCGATGGTGTCCATATTTGCATTATAAATCCATGGTTCAATAGATATGAGTTAAGTGTATTCAAGTGTATACTTTACAACTTACGTGTATATTTTGTGACTTAAATGTATTCCAATGTATACTTTATAACTTACGTGCTTTCATGCATATACCTTGTATTCATGAATACACTTTGTATTAATGTGTATACTATTTATTCATGTGTATACTTCAAAGCTTACATGTATTTGAGTACTTGTGCTTCACTTATTCACATGCATACTTATTAATTGGTTAGCCCTAGCATTGCTCATTTCTTTCCTCCAGGGTTTGTCTTGAATATTTATTGATTGATGCTAAAAAAATTTGCTATTTTATGCTAAACAACTTCAATATTTCCAAAAATGATTCACCAATGATTTATCATTTACTTATGTGCTAATTCAATATGGAATCCAAAGAACAATTTAAAAGGGATAAAGCTAGGAGGAGAGGGAAGATAAATATTTATAGTGCAACTTATTGTACCTTCTCTATACAAACCTTTAATGGATCTTATATGCTTTGTTACTCCATTTTCTACTTTTCATATCCCATTTTCATAAGTGGATCATCACTTCTCTCAAATTTTTTCCTTCTATTCTAGGTCCTCACCTCCACTTGTGGTATTCTAAAATAAGCTCTAGTTTGTGGAGGGCACCTACTAAGATTAAAAGGAGTCATTAGTTTTCCCCTTAGTTGTCTTGAGTGATTTTATTATTTGTTGGTTGGTTACAATGTATATGATAGTTAATTTTGTAGAGATGGAAACTCTCATTATTTACAATAGGACATTTTAGGTAGACTCCTCTTCAATAAGAACTAGAGTTAATTGTTTCTTTTTTTTCTTTGAAATATTCATTGGAGTGGGGTTAGGATACTTTTCAATGAAATATATGCTTGAGTAGATGTATAGGTTGTGAATTTTTTCTAGCACCAAATCTACCTATGTAATTAGCTACTTGGTTTGGAAACTTGGAGGTTTTGATTTTTACTCCTTTTTCATTACCAAATGTTATTATTATTATTTCACTTACTTGGATTTGAGGCTTTTTTTGGAGTGAAGGAAGAGGTAGGATTGTAATGATCCTTGTCCTATATGTCATCCCATTTATTACCCAAGGAAAAGTTACTTGGTTTGTTCACCATGTGTCCAACTTCTTGCCCATAGTTTCACCAATTACTTGTTCTATATTAACGCTAACCTAGCTTCTTCAAAGAATGCATTTTTTAATTATAGGTGATATGCAACAAATTTCTTCTAGAAGGTTTGATATTATGGTGAAGGAGTATGAATAGGGTTTTTCATATCTCACATATCAACATATATTTATACCTCTTCTTTGGGCTATTTTTAGCTTCTACTTATGGTTGAGGCTCTAGTGTGAACTTATTAACATCATTGTTCATGATTCTATTTAGCTAGGTCATAAGCCTCCATGTGGCCTCATATTTCAATTGAACTATGATTAGGTTCAGCTAAAAATCTTTTAATTTTTTTTCTAGAATCTTGAAAAATTTCCTCTTTACAACAACCATATTGTTGTAAGGGCAAGGAGGATAATTAAAAAATATTTTTCCCTTGCTATACTTGAGGATGATCATACAATATTTTAAGAGTCACTTATCCTTCTCATTTGTGATTAGAGCCATAATAGGAATAAGAAAGTTACGTAAAGAATAATATTAATAATAATCAATTCAATGTAAGTATGAGATCCACATAGTAATTGGATCATAACCCATTCAAGAATGAAAAGTTTTAGGATTTATTCAACTATTTTGACACCTAGATGTTTTACCTCTTTCATACAATCATATGCTTTTGGTGTGGAAAACTCGGACTTGTCAACTACCATTTGAATCTTTCTCTTTTCCTTTGTTTTGCATGCCATCATAAATGATTGAATCGATTGAACGTAGATCAGAGTGATTGGGTGTGTTTTCTTGTGAAATAGGATCATTCCTAGTGTAAATGTATCCATCTGGACATGTTGGAACAATCTATTTGGTTGTATGAGTTGGAGAACGAAAATTGCACCACTTTGCAACTTTACACTGCTTGCACTTGACAACTTTTTTCTCAACTAAAAAGTCATCACCATGGAAAAATGCCTTCGACATAGAAAAATTTGAGATATTTTATTGTAGAGTGGCCCAATATGATCCCATGGCCTCAAATGAAGAGTTTTTAAGCATTGCGATTTTTGAGTAATATCCCACCAAATATTGTAGCCATTTTACACTTTGGACTCTTAAAAGATCGAGCCAGTTGAACATAGCTCAAAGTGATTGGGTATGTTTGGGTGAAAAAGAGGACCATGTATAGCGTAAAAATACCCATCCAAACATGTTGGAATATTCCGTTTGGTCGTATGAGTTGTAGAACAAAAGTTGCACCACTTTGTAACTTTACATTGCTTGCATTTGATAAATTTTTCCTCAACTAAGAAGTCATCACAATGGGAAAACACTTGCGAGATAGAAAAAACTGAGAGAGGTTATTGTAGGGGGTCCCAACATGATCTTGTGGCCTTAGACGAAGATTTTGTAAGCATCATGATTTTTGAGTAATAGTTCGTCAAAGATTGCAACCCATTTTGCACTTTGGACTCTTAAGGGATGGAGTGGGTTGAACATAGTTCAAAGTGATTCGGCATGTTTGGGTGAAAAATAATACCATTCCTAGCATAAATGTACCCATTTATATGTGTTGGAACAGTCTATTTGGTTATATGAGTTGCAGAACAAAAGTTGCACCATTTTGCAACTCTACACTACTTGCATTTGACAAATTTTTCCTCAACTAAAAAGTTGTCACCATAGGAAAACAACACTAAGATAGAAAAAACCAAGAGAGGTTATTATAGAGGGGCCCAATGCAATCCTTTGGCCTCAGATGGGGATTTTGTAAGCATCATGATTTTTGTGTAATAGCCCATTGAAGATTGCAACCATTTTGCACTTTGGACTCTTAAGGGACCGAGTTAGTTGAATGTAGCTCAAAGTGATTTGGAATGTTTGGGTGAAAAAGAGGACCACTCCTAGTGTAAACATACCTATCTAGATGCTTTGGAATACTTTGTTTGGTCACACGAGTTGTAGAATTAAAGTTGCACCACTTTGCAAATTTACACTGCTTGCATTTGACAACTTTTTTCTCAACTAAAAAGTCATCACCATGGGAAAACGCTTTTGAGATAGAAAAAATTAAGAGAGGTTATTGTAGAGGGGCCCAACATGATATCGTGGCCTTAGAAAAATAGTTTGTAAGTGTCAATATTTTTTTAGTAATAGCCCATCGAAGATTGCAACCATTTTGCATTTTGGATTGTTAATGGATCGAGCCAGTAGAATGTAGCTTGAAATGATTCAACATGGTTGTGTGTGAAAGAGGACTATGTCTAGTGTAAATGTACCCATATGGACATGTTGGAACAGTCTGTTTGGTTGTACAAATTTTATAATGAAAGTTGCACCACTTTGCAACTTTACATTACTTGCACTTAACAACTTTTTCCTCAACTGAAAAGTCGTGACCATGGGATAAAACCTCTGAGATAGAAAAAAATGAGAGAGGTTATTGTAGAGGGTCCCAAAATGATCTCGTAGCCTTAGACGAAGAGTTTGTAAGCATAACACTTTTTGAGTAATATCCCGTCAAAGATTGCAACCATTTTGCACTTTGAACTCTTAAGGGATTGAGCTAGTTGAACATAGTTTAGAGTGATTGGGCATATTTGGGTGAAAAATAGGACCATTCCTAGCATAAAAATACCCATCTAAATGTGTTAGAATAGTCTATTTGGTTGTACGATTTGCATAACGAAAGTTGCACCACTTTGCAACTTTACATTGCTTGTATTTGATAATTTTTTCCTCAATTGAAAAGTTTTCACCATGGGAAAAACCTCTAAAATAGAAAAGAAAGAGAGATTATTGTAGAGGGGACCAATGAAAACCCATGGCCTTAGACATAGAGTTTGTAAGCATAATTTTTTTTGTGTAGTAACCCATCGAAGATTGCAAACATCGATTCAATGTAGCTCAGAGTGATTCAACATGTTTAGGTATGAAAGAGGATCATGCATAGTGTAAACATACCCATCTGGATGTGTTGGAACAATCTATTTGGTCACACGAGTTGTAGAATGAAAGCTACACCACTTTGCAACATTACACTGTTTACATTTGATAACCTTTTCCTAAACTGAAAAATTCGTCACCATGGGAAAACACCTATGAGATAGAAAAAAATGAGAGAATTTATTGTGGAGGGTTCCAATATGATATCATGGCCTCAGATGGAGAGTTTGTAAGTGTCACCATTTTTGAGTAATAGCCTATTGAAGATTGCAACCATTTTGCACTTTGGACTCTTAAGGGATAGTGCTAGTTGAACGTAGCTTAGAGTGATTCAGCATGTTTGGGTGAAAAAGATGACCATTCCTACAAAAAATGTACCCATCTGGATGTGTTTGAACAGTCTGTTTGGTCATACGAGTTGTAAAATGAAATTTTCACCACTTTGCAACTTTACACTGCTTGCATTTAACACTTTTTCCGTTAAGTGAAAAATGGACATGATGGAAAAATGAATCCAAGATCAAAAAGTCAAGAGAGGTTATTGTAGAGGGGCCCTACATGATCTTGATGCCTTAGATGGAATTATTGTAAGTGACATGGTCTTCAAGTAACAGGTCGTCAAAGATTGCTGCCCTTTTGCAATTTGGACTCTTAAGGGATTACGCCGCATTAACGTAGCTCAAATTGATTCAACATGTTTGGGTGCAAAAGAAGACTATGCCTAGCCAAAACATACCCATACGAATGCGTTGGAACTATCAATTTGATCGTATGAGTTGCAAAATTAAAGTTGCACCCCTTTGCAACTTTGTATTGCATCCATGTGACACTTTTTCCATCAAGTGAATATTATAGTCAGAGGAATATGAAAATATTTGATGATTCATCTACAAGATTATATCTATATGTGGCACAGAGGGAGGAAGAATCAAATGGTTTTACAAATAAAAATGCTAAAGCCTAGGATCATGACTAGAATAAGGGATGTGGAAGATCAGATGCCAGAACAATGAACTAAAGATAATTATATTATTTTTTCATCTCCTTCACTGGCTAGCTAGAATTCTTTGAAATATTTGCATGCCTCTAATGAAGGATGATCTATACAAAGGTTCCAAAATGAGAGGGGTAGCTTATAAAAATATTTAAAGAGACAATAGGGTATTTGTAGATAAAATATTGTAAAGTAGAGATTAAAAGAGAAATGAACTATACACACAAGTATATGATAGTCAAACTTGGAAGTGGTATTCATTTCTTTTTTATGTAATTATGCAATTCAACATTCTTCATCAATCATTATTGATATGCTCATTTATATTCAATTTTTTGTTATCAAATGGATTTCTACTAATTTTTTGTTAGAACTATGTTTTTGGTTTCAAAATTTTAGTAAATATCATTACAAATGTTTGAGGGCAGTAATAAATCCTTTCTAGGGAACTAGATCCCAAACTCAATTACAAATGTTTGAGGGTAGCCATGAATTTTTAGTTACAAAAAATAGATTGTAGATCTAAAAGGTGAAGCCACAAAACATGGACAACAAGGAATATGATAGGTGGGGTAGCAAAGAATATGATAGGTGGAAGCAAGGGACATGATAGGTGGCAAGGAGAATACATTAATATCAAAATTCTAATACTCTAACTATAGGAAATAAATAAAAGTAGATCCTAAGGTCATACACTCTAACTATCAACTAGAATACATGAACATCAAAATAAACATTGAAAACATAGAGATAAAAATATGATATAAATTATTGTGATAAAGTCACTTAATTATTTGAAAAAATCACTCCAATGGAGTATCTTTGGTATCTTGGACATTTTAAACTTCCTTTTCTTTCACCAAACCTTACTAAGTGAATGTGGTTTTATCTTTGTCATTACATCTCAACCATGTGCATAGGTATGAGGTAATTCTAGTACTATTTAAAGTATCTTAAGAGAATGATCTATGACTCCATAAAAAACCTCGATGGGTGTCAAAAAAGAGAGTAGCATGTGGTTGAGATTTAAACATATGGGAGCCATTTTTGAAACCCTTCATCCCAACTAATCAACCATGCTAGCGTTTCTAGGTTTTCTTATTCTATTCATATTTCAATCATATCAATTTCTTCGAGGGTTTCATTAGAGGAGAATATCATGAGAAATATATAGGGTATATCTTAAAAAGATAGTCTCTTAGAGATTGAGGACAAGAACATTTCACCAAAGATATGACAACTATGAAACAATAATGAAGAATACAAATTGCATAAGAGGTGGCAGGGATAAAAGAGTCATAATCATTTCAAAAAGAGATAGATCAAACCAAGATAAGGCATGATTCATGACAATGATCATAAATATATGATAATAGTCTATTGGAAAATGGAAATATCGAGGAAGCAGATTTTGAGATTGAAGGGACAAATTAATGAATGAAAAATAATAAACAATCACTTGAGGAATCCAAAGAAATAAAGGTAAAATGTGAAGAGCCCACAGTTAATTGGTGTTAAAGTCATAGAAGAAGGGAGCATTCCTTCAATTCCATGTCTTTCAAATGATCATGATCTTCATGGAAAATATAACAAGGAGGGGAAGCAATAACCCTTTATGACTATGAAAGATTGAAGAGGGTAGCAAGACAACAAGGGAAAATATGGGAACACAGTTGATGGATAAGATGATAGTAAAAGAAAAACAATACTGCCACAAAAAGAGCAACAATACAAATGGATGAAATGATTAGACACATACAAATGACAATGAATAGATAATAAATCAATTTTTTTAAGATAACAAAGCATGATAAAACTCATACAATATTTCCTATCTATAATGTTTGAAGCTCTCGAA
Organism: Sequoiadendron giganteum; assembly: GCA_007115665.2. Taxonomy (NCBI): domain Eukaryota; kingdom Viridiplantae; phylum Streptophyta; class Pinopsida; order Cupressales; family Cupressaceae; genus Sequoiadendron; species Sequoiadendron giganteum. The sequence continues at coordinate 582,041,897 of CM021106.1, read as the reverse complement.
TTCTTCAACATGATAGAATGAAAGAATAAGTAATTATTAGAATAAAGAATTGAAGTTAAAGAAAATAAGAAGTAGAGAATTGACATAAGTAAAATGTACATGTGAAAGGAACATAGCTTGGTCAACACTGGAAGAAATTTGGTACATCGCTATGAGACCCCATTTCTTGGGCCCATTTTCAAACAACCCACTACCTTGCCAATTTCACCTAGTAGATTACAAATTCAGTGAAATTTACATCACTGTGAGACCCCATTTCTTGGACCCATTTTTCAAACATCCCACTACCTTGCCAATTTCACCGAATTGGCAAGCTAGTTGGTCTGCTAGCTTGTCTATGCTACGCATTGAACCAAAACATATAATTTGCCCAATATTCATATGTAAAATTGAAACCAAAAGTATGTACAAACTTGGAACCAAAACATATGTAAACTTGAAATATAGAAATGAAAGGTCTAACTATCAACTAATCTTGTTGTGCATACTCTAAATTTTAATAAAAAATAAAGTGCATACTTACAAATTAATAAGAACCAATGTGCATACTTACAAATTAATCCAATGAATCATTTGGGTTTGCTCTACTCTTTATTGTGTTAAGTATTGCCTCATGGTCAGACTCACACACCTTCCACAAGGTATTGTTCAAATTTCCACCTCCATATTTGATCAAATTAACATTGGATGCCATGACAAGGTTTGAGCAATGAAGAATCTTCCAATGCATGTCAAAGTCTTGAAACAATCAAAAATTAACACTCTTATGTGGGTACCTTTTGTAACAATGGGAATTTTCTAGATTTAGCATAATATAAAACCCAAAGTAAATAATGAAGTGCAAAGGAATAGATGAAACAATCTCACCAGATTGTCTTCATCCTCCATGACTGACCTCCATTACACCTTCTTAACTTGCTGAAAAATGTTGTTTTCCCTCGGATTATGAAGAGCAAGCCAATAGAAATGACAAGCCCTAAGCAAATATTGAAGGATTTGAACAACTGTATGTAATACTATACCCTAATGCAACTAGTAAGCATCTAAAATGTCTAAATTATGTCAAATGAAATCTAAATATGCTATGACAAATGAAAGTAACAATGCTAAAATTATGAAAAATGCAAGAGATGAAGAGATGTAAAATATGACAATGTCAGATGTTCAAAACGAGACCAAAATTGCCATTTTATAGAAAATGCAATTTTGTGTGAATGGCCAAGATTGAAAGTCAACAAGTGCCCTAGAATCAATGGACGAGATTCCATATAACAACCCACAATTAGGTTTAGGGAAACATTAGGTCAGATTCGAAATGGAAGGTCAAGATTGAATTTTAGAAAATCAAATCAAGGGCTGACAATACATGTGACAAGAGATTCTGGGCACAGAAAACGAAGTTGCTGGAGAATCAAATAATAATTTAAAATTATTTGATTCAAGAGGGGATGTTGACTTTTTGAATTAAAAATTATTTTAATTCAAAAGGGGTGGGGTCATGTGATAGTAAATAATTTAAATTAAATTATTTACTAAAAGAGGAAATTAATAAAGAGGGACTTATTTTAAATAAATAATATTTATTTAAAATGAGCACAATAAAAGAGGAGAAATTAAATAATAAAATTATTTAAATTAGGTGTTGGGACTTATTTTAAATAAATAAGATTTAGAAGAAATTAAATAATAAGAGTTATTTAATTTAGGTGAGAATTAAATAATAAAGATATTATTTAATTTATAGAAGAATGTGATAAAGGGAGCCTTTTAAATTAAATATAATGATTTAATTTAAGATTCAGGAGAGTGGACCAAATTAATTAAATAAATAAAATTTATTTAATTTAGGAGAGAAGAGGCTAATGAATAATTAGATAATTAAACATAATTATTTAATTATAGTGGAAGGTGGATTAAATAAATAAGAATTTATTTAATTTTAAGAAGAAGAAGGCATAATTAGTGACATAATTAAATAAATAAATAAAATTATTTATTTAATAATCAGGAAGACATAAAGGAGTTAAGAAATTTATTTAATTATAGGAAGATATTTTAGAAAATTAGTGATGCATTAAATAAATAATTAAAATTTATTTATTTAATAATCATGAAGAATAAAAAGATATGAATAAATTAAATAATTATGAATTATCTAATTAATAGTTAAAAGTGAGTCAAGGACATAATTAAAATGTCTTAATTATGCTAGAAAGAAAATGATTAGAAATAGAGCTTGCTAGCCTAGGTCATTTTTATGTGTCTACATTTGCCCCTCTTTGTCATAATGCATCCTGTCGCATTGTGGCAAAGAAAATAAGTCAAAAGTATGCCCCAGTGCAAAATAGGATGAGGGAGAATGATGAGGAAGGTTGCGGTATGCCCCCTCGAGAGGAAAGACGGGTTCCAAGATCACAGGTGTTCTCTCAAAATGGATGAGAAGACTAGAATATGGAGAGACAAATAAATGTTAGTGAAACAGATATGGATGATGATATGGATGCAATGCTTATATGAAATGCATGTTAGTTCCTAGATCAAATCCTTCAACATATTACCATAGGACTTTAAAATTTATTGCTCTTTAATCATCATTGGGCAGATTATTGTGATGGCCAACAAACACAATGATATGACATAAACCAAGGTGTGCAAGATTGCACCATCACGTAAGACAAGTAGTCACAGACAAGGATGATCATGACTCATACTAAGAGCACAATTGCCCCAGTCTTCTTTTTATAACCAACCACAAGCATAAAAAGACAAGAAGGACAAACCATGAAACATCGTTGCTTCTCTAAATCTTATTTCTAGGACATCCTCGAGAAACTAGCAACATGATTGCCAAAAGAAAAAAATAAAGCCACCATCATGATACGTCATTGTTTTTCTAAATCCCACAGTCAGGACATCGTTGAAAAACTAGTAACATGAGTGTCAAAAGACAAGACAATGTCATGAGACATCGTTGTTTCTCTAAATCCTGTTGTTGGGATCTCGTTGAAAAACTAGTAACATGATAAAAAGTCCAAAGACAAGTGCCAAGTATTTGCCAAGTGTTTTAAGGTCAAGGTTGCCAAATTTTGAGCGATATCAAATTTAGGAAGGAAACATCCTAAATGACGTTGATATCCCGGAGATCAATTCTCGGAGTTAGGAGAATCCATCAAAATGCCAGATGATGAGGACAATGCTTAGGAAGGACACATCCAAAAGCATAAATAAATGATGAGAGTTGCTCTTCAGAAAGACACATCTAAAGAAGAACCCAAAGTTTTTCCAGGTTAAAATTTATTGATAGAATTTGATGATATACCATTGTTTATATGACAAAAATCACTAATGAAACAGACTAGTTGATAGATTGCTTGCTCGGAATTGGAGGAAGATTTTCTTGATTTGAAGAAAGTTTGACGTGTGTGAAAACGTTGTGCCATGAACCCTAATGGACTAACCTAGTGCGGTCTCGGGGGCTCATCAATTGATGGCCTTGCCTATGCCATGCACTCAGAGACCTCATAGTTCGACACGAACCAATGACATTGTCCAAAGGACAGAAGTTTGAATCATGATTTTATTTTGACAAACCTAAAGACTGACCTAATGTCTCGGGGATTCAAAGATGAATCTTGCCTATGTAGAAAATGCGCAGAGACAATGTAGTTTGGATGTGGAAAAAGACTGATTGACATGACTGACTGGACTGACAAGATTTTACCTTGACTCTATTTTTGGGATTTTGACATTGATTTGGATGTTTTTGTATTTTCTCAAGATATTTTTCAAAAAAAATTTATGACTTTTTTTTCAGGACTTTAACGAATGTTGGATCAGGTGCGATACCCACTGCAGTTACATGATAAAGATCTTGCCCCCATAAAAATCAAGGACTAGTCAAGTCCAAGGAAATGGAGATATGCGGACACAAGGTCAAAGGAAAGGATAATGCAAGGGGTGATGTCAACCAAATGCAATCATGGCCGGAATTGACAGGACTTAGGATGAGTGTTGTAAATGTCAGGTTGTTGTGATTATGGAAAGTGGACAAAGGTCGATTAGAGTAACAATAGATGGTGAAGCAATGATTGACTACACATGGTGCCTGTTTTCTAGGTTTTCACCATGGTACCTATCCAAAGTGCCTGTTTACCAGGTTTTCACTGTTGGACGAAATTATTTCTTTTGACTGTTTTTTTTTTGCCATTTTTTGTTTTTTTTTGGTGTCACCAAGATGTTTGTTTGCTAGGTTTTCATCAAGGGATGAGTTTTTTTCTATTTTTCTATTTTTTGTATTTTAGGTTTTAGCCAAGCTCTCTGATGCTATGTGTAGAAATTTCTTAGATGTAAGTTGTTGATGGGTTCTGTTAGCTGTTCTCCATCAGGTGTGGCTAACTGATAAGCTCTAGAACCAAATGCGGTAGTAAGGGACCAAGCCAATTAGCCTCAAACTTTCCAGGCTTTTCATGATCCACCTGATTTTTGGGGTTCTGCATGAGAACCATGTCACCGATTTCAAACTTTCTCACCATTACTCTTTTGTTATAAATTCAGTAGAGATGATTTTGATATGCCCTGTAGATGATTTAAGGCATTTTGTCATCTTTCTTGTAGCATTTATAGCTCATGCAGGCGAGCGTGTCTGTACTCTTCATCATCGATCACTCCTTTCAAAGAGACTCGGAGAGAAGGAATTTTGACCTCAATGGGCAATATGGCTTCAGATCCATAAACTAGGGAAAATGGATTGGCTCCAGTGGGGGTACGAATACTGGTATGATAGGCCCATAAAGCAGGATTAAGCTGCAGGTGCCAATCTTGGCCAACGTCATTGACGGTCTTCTTTAGAATGTGAAGAATTGTTTTATTGGATGCCTCAGCTTGGCTGTTACCTTGTGGGTAATATGGGGTGGAGAAATGGTGTTGGATGTGGAGTTGTGCACAGAGTTCATGAATTTCCTAATTTTTGAATGGACTGTCGTTATCTGTGATGATGGACTGTGGAACACCATATCAGAAAATGATGTAATTTAGGATAAACTTGGATATTTGTTTACCAGTGATGTAAGTGAGAGGAATGGTCTCAATCTGCTTAGTAAAGTACTCAGTGGTGGTGATTATGAATTTGTGGCTGTTAGAAGAGGATGGATGGATCTTTCCCACGAGGTCGAGTCCCCATTGTGCGAAAGGCCATGGAGAAGTGATTAGTCTCAATTCCTATGTAGGTGCATGAATTAGGTCACTATGCACCTAGCATTTTCGACATGTTTTGACAAACTGAAGAGCATCATTTTCTAATGTTGGCCAATAGTACCCAAGTCTAGTGAATTTCCTAGCTAACGTTGGACCACTTTAATGAGATCCGCATATACCCTCATGTACTTCTCATAAAGTTTCTTGGGCTTCATCAGTGTCGAGACAGTGAAGAAGGGTGTTATCAAAGCCACAGTGGTATAGGGTGTCACTGATGATGGTGTGTCTAGCAGCTTTTTGGATAAAGGACTTTCATTGGTTGTTGGAAAGGTTGGGTAGTAGGGTTTGGGATTTAAGGTAATCATATATGTCTTGGTACCATGGTGAACTGGGACCAACAATCTCGCAAACCATTTATGACTCTGAGATGTCATAAGTAGGCATCAATAACTGTTCCAATAAGAACTCAAATTGTGACATATTTTAGGGATGTCCAAGAGAGATCCAATAGTAGCCATTGCATCGGCCGCCTTATTCTGTGTCCGGGGGATTTGTTCAAAAGCAATCATTTTGAAATATGCCAGGAAGCTATCCACCATTCATTTGTGAGGAATCAAATTTTCATCCTTTTTGTCATAATCATCATTCACTTGGTTGATGACTAACTGAGAATCCCCAAATACGAGCAATGTATGGATTTTCCATTTAATTGCTATCTTAAGGCCTGTGACCAATGCTTTGTATTCAACAATGTTATTCATACAAGGGAAGGCGATCCAGAATGACTTAGGAATTGAATCCCCTCGTGGTGTGATGAATAGGATACCAGCTCTAGAGCCATGACCAATGTGGGACCCATCGAAATATAACTTCCATGGTAATGTAGGTTCTACGTGAAAAATAGACTCATCAGGAAAATCAACTACCAATGGGTGAGTAGCTTGGATGGGTGCATGCGCAAGCTGATCTGCTATGTTCTGTCCTTGTATTGCCTTGCGCTTGACATATAGTATGTCATATTCACTCAATTTCATGACCCACTTTGCTAAATAGCCTGTTAATGCTGCCTGACTTAGAAGATACTTTAATGGATCGATCTTAGCCACTAGGTGTGTTTTGTGATTTAGCGTGTAATGTTTTAATTTATGCACCACAAAGACAACTGCAAGGCATGCACATTCAATGGTTGTATAGTTCAATTCATATCCTATCAGTGTGTGACTGATGTAATATATGGCTCTTTCTTTCCCTTCATGGTCATTTTGCACCAATAATGCCCCCAATGCATTTGTAGTTGTTGAGACATACAGGATCAACGACTTGCCCTCAATAGGCGGCATCAAGACTGGAAGTGTCAATAGATATTCTTTAATTTTTTCAAAGGCTATGTGGCATTTATTTGTCCATACAAAAGGAATGCTTTTGTGTAGCAGATATTGAAATGGTTGGCACTTGTTTGCCAACTATGCGATGAAGCGACAAATAGACTACAATCTTCCTTGAAGTGTTCGTAGCTCACTGATTCCTTTTGGAGGAGTCATGTCTAGAATTGCTTTTACTTTGGCTGGGTTGACCTCAATGCCTCGTCGCGAAACTATGTATCCCAACAGCTTGCCTGAAGTGACTCCAAAGACACATTTCTTTGGGTTCAATCAAACCTTGTACTCTTCTAGCCGTTTAAATTTTTTATCCAGGACCCTGAGAAGATCCTTCCTTGTCAACGATTTTGCCAATAGGTCATCCACATAATCTTCCATTAGGATATGCATCATATCATGAAAGATTTCTGTCATAGCCCTTTGGTATGTGGCACCTGCATTCTTTAAGCCAAAAGGAATGACATTCCAATAGTATGTTCCCCAAGGGCAAGTGAATGCCATTTTGTGCTGATCCTCTGTTGCAATTTTGATTTGGTTATAACCCAAGAAACCATCCATGAGGGATAGCATCTCATACCCTGCTATGAGGTCTACAATCATGTCTATATTTGGTAAGGGAAAATCATCCTTTGGACAAGCCTTGTTCAGATCCCTGAAATCCGTGCAGATACGGATTTGTCCATTTGGCTTTGTGATAGGGACAATGTTAGATATCCAATTAGCATAGTCTATTGATCTTATAAACCTAGCATCTAGTAGCTTCTTTAGTTTAGCTTTTACCAAGAGTGCAATTTGTGGATGCATTTTGCATAGCTTTTGTTTTACTGGCTTGATTCCTGGATTAGAGGAAGATGATGTAAAACCAATTCTGGATCAAGGCCTAGCATGTCCGCATATGACCATGCAAAGTTAACTTTCGTATCTGTGAATAATTGTTGAAAGTCAGGTTTTTCTTCCTTTGACAATGATGTGGCCAAGAGAATTATTTTGGGATTCTCTGGTGTGTTTATGTTAACTTCCATTGTGTCTTCAATGAGCATAGCTGATTTTTTCTGTGTCATGGGAAGAAAGTTCAATCCTCCATCCTTAGGCATCTTAGAGAGGTTTTCACCTTCCGATACATCCTTTGTTTTTACTATTTTTCTGTCAGAAGGTGCCTTACGGTTTTCACCTAAAGACATTTCTTTTTGTGTCTTATTCATTATATTTTTGCAACTAGAGGATTTCACAGTCTCCCCAAAGTACGTTGCACAATCTAGATCAATGGAAAATCCCGTTTTGTGATCTCCCCATGGTATGCCTTCTTTGACCCCCATGAATTCCGCTATGGCCTCATCATTCTGAAACATGTCCATTACTGGTGGCTCTTGTTGGTCCCAATCGACCAATTGTGGATAGACAAGTGAAATCCCATCGTCGGTGTTGGTAAAGGCTAGGGATGATGCAGAAAGCGTGCCAACTGAAGCCTCAAGTGTGAAGGAAAAGTTTTCAATTTCAATTTCTATGTCAGATGCAATGGATGGACCATACTCAGAGTCAGATGAGTCGAATTCAAAGTCATAATAGGGGATAAAACTATCTGCATCATGACTAGTGGATGGAGTTTCAGAGGTGTGGGCAGTGGGTTTAGGCGTGTTAGGCTCATGGGTGGGTTCAGGAATGAGGGGGGATGATTCAGGTGATGCCGACGACACCTTGTGTTCTTCTAGGTTCCAAGGAATGCTTACCCATTCCTTCTTTTTGGAATGGTCATCAATAGGGTCAATGATATATTTCTGTCAGAATCTTTCTTCAAAGGGAAGTTGGCTAGGTTCCAGGAATAGTTCATCAATGTCATAGTTACCTAGGGTTTTGTCAGATCCCCATTCCCATTCATTGGAGTCATTCTCGGTAAGGGATTCTTTGCTTGTCTTGACACTTTTTGGAGCTGTTACGTCCTCACTTGATAGTTCATAGGTACATTGATCGTCAGTTCTGAGTTGTTCAAAACCTAGCCCATATGTCTTGGTCTTGCAGAAATGATAATAGGTTCCCTCCATCCATTGTTGGCCTTTCCAAGGCCACTTGTGCCGTCAAAACCTAGTACCTTGCATATATCATAGCCTTTTCCGTAGAGATGTACTGGTAGTGGAGGGGACACTTCTGGATCTTTGTAGAGCCAATTAGCTATATCAATGATGAATTCATTACCCATATCCCCCCATAGCGTGAAAATTGTTTTTGGTGGAACCTGAAAAGTTGTCTTGGGTTTGAATACAAAGCATGGTCTACCATAGACTTTAGGTGGCTTAGGCATTGTTGTAATACAGTAAGCCGTATTTAGTATGAATTCTCCATAGCCAAGGTCTTGGATCTATAAATCTTTACTTGGTATGGAGGCCGAGGAAGATGGTGTTGCAGAAGGTGATGGAATGGATGATTTGGTGACTGTAGATGGGTCGATATATTTGGAAGAGACAGAAATCGAGGCTTCCTAATTGATGGGTACTTGATGTTCAACAATATTGTGTAGATTGGTACAGTATTGGAATGGATTAGGATCTCCTAGGATAGTAATCTTGGTACCATCGAAAGGGAACTTCAGGCATTGGTGGTATGTGGAGGGAACTACTTTTAGCACATGAATCCATGGGAGACCAAGTAAAATATTATAATGTATATCACGATCAAGGACTTGGCATGTTGTATCTATTATAACTGGTCCCACCCAAAGCGAGATTGTGATAACGCCTTTAGAAGCACATTCTTCATCATCATATGCCTTGATGACAATGCTCTTGGTGACATCTACACATGAATTAGAGAATCCAAGATCTTTAACCAATTTTAGAGAATAGATGTTCAATCCTACTCCGCCATCTATTAAGACTCGTCTAACCTTGTGTTTGTGGACAAAAACCTTAATATGAAGGGAATCATTATGAGATGGTTTGGGTGAGGAGTAGTCACGATCTGAAAAGTTAATATGATGAGGTGAATTCAAATATCTGACCATAGTTTCAAAGTGGTTGACATCCATGTTAGTTGGGATGGAAGATTCTTGCAAGACTTTATCCAAGATAGCCTTATGTGTGGGCAAGATGCAGAGTAATTCAAGAATGGATATGTGGGTGGGTGTTTTATTTAGTTGTTCAATAAGGTTGAACTCTAGTTTGAGGTTTGACTGTCTGGTAGATGGACCAGGTATGGTGATTTTAGGTTGACATGCAGAGGGACTTGGGATGGTGACCTTGCCTTTATGTGTTGTAACGTTGCAGTCTATGGCCTTGTTAATGGTAATGGTATTGACACATTGTTCTTCATCAGTAGCTCGTAAGTTGTTGATGATGATACCGCCAAAATAGTTTGAGGCAGGACAAACATTATTGGCTTGGTTATCAGTATTCTTGGTGCCAGATGTGGAGGGTTTACTAGAACCATGATCCTGCAGTGGGTTTTTGTGTATTGTATGATCCGCCTTAGACGCAAATGATTGACCTCCTAACTCAATGGTGTGGTTTTCAATAAGGTCTTGTACCAGATTTCTCAATTGATGGCAAGAGGATATTTTGTTCCCTTTGACATGGTGGAAATTACAAAATGCATTATTGTCCCACCATGATGGCTTGAACTGACTAGGGTCATATGGTTTAGGTTCTTCCAATGTTATGACTCCATTTTGGAGAAGTCTCTTCAAGACAACTTCGATAGGTTCACCCAAAGGAGTGTATGTACGTTTTTGAAATTGTCGTGTTTGACGCAATGGCCCTGGAGTAGATTGAGTAGGATTATTTCAAACAACATTTACAGTCGATGTTGGTGTGGTCACAGGTATATTTTGATTTTGGACTCCTTTGATGGTGAGTACATGACCTGTTGTATTAACGGTTTTTGCATCGACTACACCGTCATTTGTGATGTGTTTATTTTTAACCCAATATTTGTGTTTTTCATTGGAGTTGCTTGGGTTATTGTTTGTGGTGGTGTTGATGGTTTTGCTACCATATTTTAATTCGCCTTTAGTGATTAAGGCTTTTTCAAGTTGGACACCTTTTTCGACAAGGTCGACAAAGGTGGTGCAACAATGGACTTGTAAGCCATATCTGAGTGGTCCTAGGAGAGTTTGTACAAACATGGTGACCTTCTCCTTTTTTGGTATTTCTATTGGACATTGGCTTGCTAAGGTTCTCCATCTTTGAAAGAATGGAATAAACGTCTCATCTTCCTCATCTTGGGTAAGTCAGCATAAGGATGCAATGCCAATATCTGTGTCAATATTATAGGCATAATTTTCAACAATTTATTTTTCCAATTCGTCCCATATTTTGATTCCTTTAGGAAATAGTGAGAACCATTCTAATGTGTGGCCTATGAGGCTTCTTGAAAAGAGTCTCATGAGATAGGTTTGTTCATATGCAATGTCCATGCAACTAGTGGTGAATTCTCTTATGTGTTCAATGGGATTCATTTTTCCTTTGTATTTAGGAAAATGAGGTACCGCATACCCATGAGGAAAGGGTGGCATATACAAGGTTGTGTCAAATGGATATGGACACAATTCATGTGACATGTAAGAATTTTTGTTGGATTGTTGCAAGGTATCCACTTGTGTTTGAAGAGTAACCAGTTGGAGTGTGAGTGCTTCCACAATGGGGTTGTTGGTAGCATCACACATGTTGGTGAGGGGTATGGATTGGTTTCCCACTTGTTGTGATGAGATGTGTTGGTTTTGAATCGGTTGTTGGTGAGCAAAGTGAGTGTTTTGGTTTTGTGGTTGTTGGAAATGAGTGTATTGATTGGGGTTACATTGTTGTGTATGTACTTGAGTAGCATATGTGGGGATTTGAGATCTCGCCATGTTGGATTGGATTTTTGGGCCTTGCTGATTTTGAGTATGTTGATGTCCAAATGGAGTGAAGGATTGGGTGCTTTGATTGCCTTGAACAAATAAGAAATTATGGATTTGATTAGCGTTGGTGTTTTGTCTCAAAGGAATGTTGGTATTAACTTGTGAATAATTAGGTTGGTTTCCTTGAGTGATAAATCTTTGTTTATTTCTCCCAAAAGGATTCAATGAGTTAGTTTCCATAGTATTTGAGGAGCCTAATAAGAGGTTTGTTGATGGACCCATGGAATTAAGTGAAGTTCCAAAGAGGTTTGAGGTGGTTGCACCCATTGCTGATCCAAATGTTTGTGAAGGGATAGTGGATGTTTATTGGGGGATGGACTATGATGTGGTGTTGGTTTGGGTAGATGATCCTCCAATGGATGTTGTGTTGGTTGTGGTGGCTGCATTAGTTGTGGTAGCTGCATTAGTTGTGGTGGCAGCATTGGTTGTGGTGGTAGCATGACCAAGGGAGGTAGTATTAATGGTATTAATGGTGTTTTGTGGAGAGGCTCCCATGGAAGTATTGTGTGGTTGGTGATTAGGAGATGTTTCTCTAATGGTGTTGAGGTCAAATAATTTTGGTAACCTAGCCCCTTGGTCAATAAGCATGGCTAAATATCTAGATGAGTCATTTAGGATGAATTCTTCCACAAAAGAGGCCACTTCTGGGTTTTGGGCAGCAACTTGTATGTATTCATCAAAAACTTCCCCATTTTGGTCTCTACAGACAAATCATTCAAAGGGATTGTGTGGAATGGATATCTCACTAAAAGGATTGATTGTAGAATTTCCCATGTCATTAGAAAGATTGTTCATGTTACTAGGGAATGAATTCATGTTGTTGGTGAAATTGGGAAAATTGGTGTCTTGACCAAAAGGATCCATGAGTTTCTTTCTTTTTTGTAACCTAGTTTCAACCATAAAAATTTCTGCTCAACTTTGGGATGATGAGGGATAATGACCTAAATATGACACTATGTTTTTTGTTTTTTTGAGAATAAGGAATGCTATGAAATACAAATGAGATTAAAAGGAGTCTAAAGGTTTGTGGATGCAAACGGTATGAGACTAAAATGAGGAGACTAATGATATGCAAACTAAATGGGGCCTAAGATTCACTCACTATTGAGAAATATAAGGAGATAATTACTTTACCAAACAAAGTGTTGGAAATGCTTTAGGTTTGGAAGATCAATGGACCATAATAGGACTAAAAAGAGGACAAAGTGAAGTTTCCACACTAGACTATTGAGTGGGAAGTAATTCACAAAAGTTTTGACTAAATGACTAAGGGTGATTGGGTCCAATGATAACCTACTTTTGAAGGAAAAGTTTTGACAATAGATGGTAAGGAGTGTATTCCTAAAATCTGCAAAATGAGTGTCTAAGGAGATGGTAAAATTACCAATGCAACTAGTCAAATGCAATTGGAAACTTATGATGATCCTAAGAATGATGTGTATAATGAGGGAAGTTGAGAAAATCAGTATCTAGTTTTGACAGTAACAAAAAGAAAGGACCTGATGGAATCTGGAAAAGGATAGGTTTGGACTTTGATTTTGACAGTGGGCGGATTTTTGTGAAATCTGGAAAATGCGGTGCAATAGGGCATATGCGGCTTGATAGTGTGTTTGCAGGAATCAATCTGGAAAAGTTCAACAGGCAAGCAAATGCGGCTTAACTTATCAAATGTGGCTCACACATAATCAAATGTGGCTTAACGTATCAAATACGGCTCAAGAATAATCACATGCGGCTTGCTAGTGTGAATGCAGTGCAGTAATCAATTCTGGAAGTGTTTCAACAAGAAAGCATGATGCGGCTCATCAACAAATGCGATTTAATAGTGCAATTGTGGCATAGGAAGCAATTAGGACAGTCTCAATTGTAGCAAATGCGTTGTGCATTAGCAAATGCGGTTTGGGAAGGTTCAAATGCGACTCAATATAGCATATGCGGCTTTGTGTTGTTCAAATGTGGTTTATCAGGACAAATGTGGCTTACGACTTAGCAGTTGTGGTTCCCTTTGACAAATGCGTTGCAAAAAATGAGTTAAAAATTGTTTAGGTCGATTTGCAAAGACTTGTTTCAGTTGACAAATGTTTGTTGCGGATTTTAGCAAGTTTGATGTTTATTTGTCTCAAAGCAATTGAAAAATACATGGTGTTGTAAAAAAGATGAAAATCAACCACATAGAAGTCATTTTACAAAATATTATGGCTGCAAGGACAGTATTCTTTTGGATCCCACTAACCGCATATCCTTAGCGGATGAATTTAGAAGCTTGGCCCCACGGGCTCCCCCTTATAGTGCACTCACTTCTCAGGGCAACCAAGCTTCCAACCTCTATGAAACTCCCATGGCAAATTGATCATCTCTACTAAGAACTGGGTAGGTGCGGGTGTCTTTGCAACGACCGTTGCTGTACCAAAGAATAGAAGGTTTTTGGCTTGCTAGAACAAAGGATTTAATTTGGGCACCCGTTCAAAAGGCCACGCGAGAGGCATTATCATCCTTGTCTATAGAGGTTACATTATGTAGGTTTCGATGCAACACAAGGGTATTGGGGAGTCAACTGCTTGTCCGCAGGAGCTTTTGTAATGCTAAGCTTTCCTTAACATTAAAATTTATATACCAGTTGGGCGTCGCTTGGCTTTAGCACGTTCCCAGTTTGAGTCACTTTGGGGTGAGTATTTTTTCTCACCAAAGCAAGCCCAATTTTCTAAGGTTCAACAAAAGCAAGTTAGAATATTCATAGTTCAATTGATCCTTGTTAAAAAACAAAGAGTGAAAACATGAATATCCTAACTCACACTCGCATGGTGTTCATTTTAAGCCCAAATAAAAATGTGTTTCACAAACTTGAAAGAAAAGGCAGACATGTGGTTTATTTTAACCATTTGTAGTGTGGGCTAACTAAGAGTTCATTTTAACCCAATGCTATGAAAATGCAAATTCTTTTTAAACCAATGAGTTGTAATGCAAGATTATGTTCTTTTTAGCCCAATGAGTATGCATGCATGTTAATTTTAACCCATGAATGTAAAATGAAAATTTGTCCAAAATTTGTGAAAATAAACAAGTAAAAGAAGAATGTTGGACTCCTCACCACAAGTTGCAAACTAAAAATTAGTAACCTGAAATCTCTAAGCTACTAAATAGAGAAAGAGTAAAAAAAGAAAAAAAACAAACCAAAAGAAAATTTTCACCTTGCAAATGCGTCATGACAGGTCAAATGCGGCTCGGGAAGGCAGACGTGGCTTTCAGACTGCGGGTGACAGGAACATATGCGAATTTCTAGTTGTCAGATATGGCTCGGCTCTACGAATGCATCGTTTGGAGAAGCAGATGCGGCTTGACAGAGCATATGTGACGCTTTAGAAGACAGAGGTGGCTTGGTTTAGCACTTGCGTCACAGGAAATAACATATGCATCGTTCTGTACACGTGCAACCTGAAAAAAAAAGGCCAAAAAATCCGTACCCTATCCTACAAAAAATGATGAAAAATTCGTACTATAACCTGCAAAAACATGTTAAAAGGAATATCAAGTTCACCAATGTAACAATGGGAATTTTCTAGATTTAGCAGAATATAAAACCCAAAGTAAATAATGAAGTGCAAAGGAATAGATGAAACAATCTCACCGGATTGTCTTCATCCTCCATGACTGACCTCCATTACACCTTCTTAACTTGCTGACAAATGTTGTTTACCCTCAAATTATGAAGAGCAAGCCAATAGAAATGACAAGCCCTAAGCAAATATTGAAGGATTTGAACAACTGTATGCAATACTATGCCCTAATGCAACTAGTAAGCATCTAAAATGTCTAAATTATGTCAAATGAAATCTAAATATGCTATGAAAAATGAAAGTAACAATGCTAAAATTATGAAAAATGCAAGAGATGAAGAGATGTAAAATATGACAATGTCAGATGTTCAAAATGAGACCAAAATTGCCATTTTATAGAAAATGCAATTTTGTGTGAATGGCCAAGATTGAAAGTCAACAAGTGCCCTAGAATCAATGGACGAGATTCCATATAACAACCCACAATTAGGGCTAGGGCAACATTAGGTTAGATTCGAAATGGAAGGTCAAGATTGATTTTTAGAAAATCAAATAAAGGGCTGACAATACATGTGACAAGAGATTTTGGGCACAGAAAACGAAGTTGCTACAGAATCAAATAATAATTTAAAATTATTTGATTCAAGAGGGGATGTTGAATTTTTGAATTAAAAATTATTTTAATTCAAAAGGGGTGGGGTCATGTGATAGTAAATAATTTAAATTAAATTATTTACTAAAAGAGGAAATTAATAAAGAGGGACTTATTTTAAATAAATAATATTTATTTAAAATTAGCACAATAAAAGAGGATAAATTAAATAATAAAATTATTTAAATTAGGTGTTAGAGCTTATTTTAAATAAATAAGATTTAGAAGAAATTAAATAATAGGAGTTATTTAATTTAGGTGAGAATTAAATAATAAAGATATTATTTAATTTATAGAGGAATGTGATAAAGGGAGCCTTTTAAATTAAATATAATGATTTAATTTAAAATTCAGGAGAGTGGACCAAATTAATTAAATAAATAAAATTTATTTAATTTAGGAGAGAAGAGGCTAATGAATAATTAGATAATTAAACATAATTATTTAATTATAGTGGAAGGTGAATTAAATAAATAAGAATCTATTTAATTTTAAGAAGAAGAAGGCATAATTAGTGACATAATTAAATAAATAAATAATATTATTTATTTAATAATCATGAAGACATAAAGGGGTTAATAAATTTATTTAATTATAGGAAGATATTTTAGAAAATTAGTGATGCATTAAGTAAACAATTAAAATTTATTTATTTAATAATCATGAAGAATAAACATATATGAATTAATTAAATAATTATGAATTATCCAATTAATAGTTAAAAGTGATTCAAGGACATAATTAAAATGTCTTAATTATGCTAGAAAGAAAATGATTAGAAATAGAGCTTGCAAGCCTAGGTCATTTTTATGTGTCTACACCTTCTAAGCCACGTTCTATAACAACCACTCAGCCTGTAGGATATTCAATGTTTTCTCCATCTATAATTGGGGCCTCTAATTTATTTTTGTCCTCAACACAATGAAACAAGTAATAATCTATTCCCTCTTCATTGTCTTCATTTTTAATAACTACATAAACATGCCCTACATTGATATGTGCTGCAAATTAGTTGAAATTAGTCAACATTACAAATACACTACAAAGTAAGATAACAATAGGAATTTCAAAAAATATGCATGTAGATATATTACCTAGTTGAACTAGATCCTATATGTGGTGAAAGTCAGCTGATGAATCCATCTGCGTTAGTTCCAATGCCGTCAGAGGCTACTACATGTGAAGTGGGTTAAGATATCTTAACCTCCATTCGTCAACCTTTGAGTTGTACTCATTCCAGGCTTGAATTGTATATGAAGAAAAAAAACATTCCATCTTCCACATTTGGATACTCCATGAACCTACATCTGAGGTAAGGAAAAAGTGTAGCTCACTTGATCCTATCAATGTACAAAACTACTCATATGGTACAATGTAAGTATCATCTATCAACCAAAAAAATCTATGAACTTAAGACTTACCTTCATTACCTAGACTCATCGAAGCATTACACCACTTGATGATTAACTTTGCATCTTTCAACTTTGCATTGTCTTTATACTTTAACTCTTCTCATGCTAATTCTCTTTTGACACATGCTCCTATAACATCATGCTCCCCTTTCTATGCCCGACCTCACAAAAGTTCCACATATGATAAACACCTATAATAACAAGCATCTTTCTCAACCAATAGAACATCCATGAGTTCTTGAACTCTGTTGCAGAGTTATCCAACCATATCATATGATGACTATATGTTATGACCCTCATAGCCAAATCATTCTAGAACAATTGAAAGAAACCTTGCACGAACTTTAGAGAATGTTTGCAATCACCACTAATGTAGAAGTGGTACTCCCTCAATACCCTCCTATTATCCTCTGTACTATCAGCTACATGAATGAATGCTATGTGCACAAATATAGAAACCTGTGTGGAGTTGTAATATTGTGACTACACCTCACACTATGGCTGTAGAGTGCAATTCTCTACAAAGTTGACCACTGAAACTATTATACCAAATAGAAAGGTGTCCTTTCATAACTTGAATTGCAAGTTCAACTATCGAGCTCTATGGGTATGCCTTGCATACTCATACACTATACTGTCATGAAATGTCGACATAAACCAATACATTGGAATCTTTTGAATAACCAAATCATACATTTTTTCTTGATTACCATATTTTTTATTGTATGCCACTATTTTATACTTTTCAAACTCTACTAGTTACTTTTCAACTGCATGTGCTCTTTCCATATGTTCACACAATGGCATATGTTGCAAGCCACCACAATGTTGACATGTGTCATCCAAGCGTAGTTTCCTATAGAATATTTTTCCTTCCTCACTTTCACATTAAATTTTTGATAAGAAGTATCTTGAAGATGTTGGTGGGGTATTTATTCCACAATACTACAAAACATTATTATTATACAAATCTAAACATATAGAATGATAAACATCATAATGGTTAGAAAATTTAATATGTAATATACAACAAAAAGTAGTGCATGTGTGATTTATCTTGACATAAAAAGGATTAAGCATTTCAAATTATCTTTGACTAATTTGAATTTAAGGATAATCCTCTAGAAATTTACAAAAAAACTTTGTTTGAGTCGTATCCAAAAAATGCTTTTGATGTGGCTCATAGTTTTGACTACCGATTCTACTTCTTACCACATCCCTTTGATTCGGAGATGGACTTGTGTTATTCTTCCAATAGTCTTCAATTAGTGATCTCAATGCTTCAACAAGTATTTTATCTTTTCATGGGATTATCCTTGAGAATGTCCATATTTCAATAAAATTGGTGTCCTTAATTATTTGGTACCTTTGAATGAATCTTGATAATTTTTTTTATTAATTCTCAATTTCTCACTCGTCTTTCTAATGAGACAAGATTTACTTGTTTGACTTACTAAATTCAATGTAATGACACATTGAGTGACATTACTATCTTTTGAGCATGATGTTTTACCCACAATATCATCAGCATCCATTAGATTCTTCATAATAGTATTTTTACTTGAAGCATCTGATGTTCTTAACCCAAGAGTCTTCATGATGTTTCTATACTTTATAATTCACATCATTTCAACAAATAGTTGACATCTTTCAGTCTCATTTAAAATTTCAAAGAGCAATATCCAAATATATCAGCATATCTTCTACAAGTGCATTTTGGAATCTTACTTTCCATTGGCTACAAAATATTCTCATCAATATTAATCAAAAACTTTGGTTTTCTATGCAAAATTCTAGATGGTTTTCTCTTAGGTACATTTATCTCAACATTAGGAATTTCATAAATATTTAAATGAGATGGTCTAGATCACGTACCTTCGATCGAGAATGAAATAGATGACATACCTTGAGGTTGAGATAGGGATGATGGAATACTTCCTTCCTCAAATATGAGTGATGATGTACTCTCAACTTGAGATGTAGTAGATGGTGTCCCTCCATATTCACTTGTGGTAGATGGTGTCCCTCCATATTCACTTGCGGGAGATGGTGTCCCTCCATATTCACTTGTATTAGATGGTGTCACTCCATATTCACTTGCAGTAGAGGATGTGTCTCCAACTATGGTATTCAAATTTGTCTTAGCATGATGCTTTTGCATTCATTCCCTTTGTGCCACCAATGCATTTTCTCTTTTTGATGGTTGAGCTTCCTCTTCAATTGGAATGCATTCATCAATCATATCTAATTTTTTATTCTCACAATGTTCCCTCATCCATGCCCTCTTCTTTGATTTCTTAGTTTTAGGCTCTTCCTATGTTGGTTTAATCCTTATTCATTTCCTCGACATGATATATAATTTTACTTGTAGAATAATAAAGAGACAAATCTTAGTTCCTAAAACCCTTCATACAAAATAATTACAATAATCTTGTAGAAGATTATTTCTAGCATAGACAAAGCTGGCATGAATTTTTTGATGGAATGCCTTAAAGAAAATTGGTCTCGTGGAATGCCATGATTGCAAGATAGGTACCCTATGGAAGCATGGACAAGGAGTGCAAATTTTTTGAAAAAATGTTTTGGTAGACATGTATGCAAAATGTGGTACCATAGACAAGCTAGTGAGCTCACTAGCCTATCAATTCTATCGCATTTACAAGCTAGTAAGCTCACTATCCTATCAATGCTACCATATTTACAAGCTAGTGAACTCACTAGCTTGTCAAAGGTCACATGAATTTTTTGATTGAATGCATTAAAGAAATGTGGTCTTGTGGCATGCCATGATTGCAAGATAGGCACAAAATGGAAGCATGGACAAGGCACATGAATTGTTTGATAAAAGTGTTTTTGTAGTCATGTATGAAAAATGTTGTACCATAGTCAAGGTAGTGAGATTTTTGAAAAAAAGCCTCATAGAAATGGGGTCTCACAGTGATGTGGGTGGGTGCAAAAATATGGGGAGCCAAATTGTGGCCAAAATTTTTAAAAAAATCTGATAGGATATAACACGAGCATGTTATAAATAAGAGTGTTATGGCTTGGTGTGATGAGTCTAAGGCTCGACCACATAGAGCCTATTCTACACTCATGTTATAATGTGAGCATGGGATAATGTGCTTGTGTTATAAGCTATTATAAAAAAAATGAAATCGAATTCATTTGTATGCTGACTATTTTTTTTGCTACCCGCAAACAAAAACTATTCTCTTGCGTGCTCGTGTTCTGGGAGGAGACAATATTGCAATATCTTCATCAATTTGTTGCTATTTCATTTCCAGGATGCTTCCATGTTGATGAGGAGGTCGAATAGGTAAGGATTTTTTGTTTTTGTTGTGAATTTGTTAGTTTTAGGTTGTTTTTTATATTCATTTGTTGAATTTGTAGGAAATGTTAATGATCCTAGAAAACCTCTTCACAATCCTACTAAAAATCCTCAACAACCAAAGCAACAAAAACATGAAAAAAATCCTCAATTTCAACAACCACAACAACAATATCCTCCACCAATCCCTCAACATCCTCCTAGCACTCAACAAAAATTAATGGGGGTAATTGAAAACAATAAAAAACAAATGAGGAGTTAATCACGAGGTTGAACTATCCAGTAGGTTCAACCATGGAGAGAAGAAAACTTACAAATTGACTTAAAGAATTGTTAAAACATGTAGATTCAATAAATAAAAAATTAAGTGGTTGGCAAGATAGGAGGCAGGCGGCTAGGAGTTTTTACCAAGACAAATTATCATATAAAGATGTAAAAGATCAAAAAATTACAAAATTAGATTTGTGCTCATTATTCACCGATCAATGCATAAAATCAGAATCTTGACCTCAATGTGAAGAGGTTTCCTATCCATTGGTGCCACCACCAAGGGATTAAAAACTTTTTTGGGATAGGTGATACATGGTTTTTGATTACCCACCATGGAACAATTACAAAGTCCCACAATATTTCTTGAGGAAACTATACAGTGAGTTCATCTTGAACAAAATCCTAAATTATTTTGATATGAGGGACTTCCAAGGGAGAGGTGGGGGTTCAAATCAAGATAGAACTGGTGCATGACAAGATCATAGGTGAAAAGAGAGATGAGCTCTCACTAGGCCAGATCATGTGCATATTTTTCTCCCTTCCATCGCGAAGGAGAGTGTCGAGGTAGAAAAATTGAAAGCTATTACCTCTTTGACCCATATTTTCATCCAACATGCCAATCCTATAGTACAACACCATCAAGGGGAGTCTTTGATTACTAGGCTTCTACCCCATTCATGTTAGGTTTACGAGATTACTTGTACATATGACCCCATCAACATCGAGGAGGCTACTACACAAGATATGTCTATAGCTATGGAGATGGCGAGGGAAAATGACATTTTGAATGAGGCTTATGACATTGATACTCAAGTAAATGTTAGCATGTTCATTGAATTGAATTTATTTAATCATTTTTGAAATACAAGATTAACTCATTTATTTTTTATGATTGTAATAAAATTTTAGGGTCACAGTGCTGATACTAGATACACCGGTGCTACACCTTCTTATTACTCCACTGCATCTACTGTTGAGGTATGTAACTAGTAAATAATTATAAATGTATTACATAATATTAGCATTGTTATAGGAATGGTATTCTAATATTTGATTTTGGATGTTGAATAGGCTAATATTGAAGGCTTTGTGGGAACACCTCCCAGTGCCAGTGGAGTTAGACAAATGTTCATGTAGGTAATAGAATAAAGAGTTTAACTAATGAATTGTACTTAATAGGTTTATGTAGCTTATATTCATATCATTGATTACATTACATTGCACATCTTTCAAGCTCAACGAATTACTTCCCATTCCATAACTAATAACTAGATGTTGATAGATGACAAAATTTCAACTACAATATAGTTGTTTAGAAAGTCAACATAAGCAATGAAGCAATTAATTCATATAGCATAAGTAATAACTAGGAGCAGATGCCAATTGCATTTTCTTGTCATGGCATTCCATGAGAATTTTTTTTATTGAGGCATCTTTTCAAATAATTCACTACCTTGTCTATGCTATGGATGCTTGGAAGAAATATATGAAAGAATAATAGTAAGAAATAGCATAGACAAGGCAATGAGTTGTTTGAAAAAATTCCTCAAAGAAATGTGGTCTCATGGTGATGTCCATCACCATGAGACCCAATTTCGTTAAGGAATTTTTTCAAACAACTCATCGCCTTTTCTATGCTACCACATTTTCCATACATGTCTATGAAAGAATTTTATGAAACAATTATCTTCCTTGCTTCTATGGATAAAAGCCTAAACAAAGGTGTTTTCCAAAAAATGATGGGTTCTTGGAAAAAAATCTATCAAATAATAATAGTAAGCAATAGAATAAACAAGGCAATGAGTAGTTTGAAAAATTTCCTTCAAGAAATGTGGTCTCATGGTGATGGAATTCTATTACATCACCATGAGACCACATTTCTTAGAGGCATTTTTTCAAATATCTCATTGCGTTTTCCATGCTAGCATATTTTTCCATACATGTCTACCAAAGCATTTTATCAAACTACTTGAACTTCCTTGCTTCTATGGCTACAAACCTAAATTAGGTGCTTTCCAAAAAACCATGGATTCTTGGAAAAAATCAATCAAATCATAATAGTAAGTGATATCATAGACAAGGTAGTGAGTAGTTTGAAATAATGGCTCAAAGAAATGTGCTCATGGTGATGGAATGTCATTCCATCACCATGAGACCAAATTTCCTTGAGGCATTTTTTCAAACAACTCACCACCTTTTGTATGCTGCCACATTTTCCACATATGTCTACCAAAGAATTTAATCAATATACTCACTTCCTTGCTGCTATGGCTAAAATAATAAATGAGGTACTTTCCAACAAACTATGAATGCTTGGAAATAATCTATCAAAGCATAATATTAAGAAATAACATAGACAAGGCAATGATTAGTTTGAAAACATTCCTCAAAGAAATGTGGTCTCATGGTGATGGAATGCCATTCCATCACCATGAGACCAAATTTCCTTAAGGTACTTTTTTAAACAACTCACTTCCTTTAATATAATACCACATTTTCCATACATTTATACCAAATAATTTTATGAAACTACTTGAACTTCCTTGTTGCTTTGGCTAAAATCCCAAAAAATGTGCTTTCCAACAAATTATAGATGCTTGGAAATTTTTTGTCAAAGCATAATAGTAAGCAATAACATAAACAAGGCAGTGAGTATTTTGAAAAAAATGCCTCAAAGAAATGCGGTCTCATGGTGATGGAATGCCATTCCATCACCATGAGACCACATTTTTTTGAGGCATTTTTTCAAATAGCTCACCACCTTTTCTATGCTACCACATTTTGCATACATGTCTACCAAATAATTTTATCAAACTACTCACTTCCTTGCTGCTATGGCTAAAAGCCTAAATTAGGTGCTTTCAAACAAACTATGGATGCTTGGAAAAAATCTATCAAAGCATAATATTAAGCAATATCATAGTCAAGGTAGTGAGTAGTTTGAAAAAATGCCTTGAAGAAACACGATCTCATGGTTATGGAATGCCATGACACAATTTTTTGTAATGGCATTCCATCACCATGAAACCCCATTTCTTTGAGGCATTTTTTCAAATAGTTCACTGCCTTCTCTATGCCACCACAATTATCGTACATGTCTACCAAATCATTTTATCAAATATTTCACTGCCTTGTTGCTATCAATAAAATCCTAACAATAGGTGCTTTCAAACAATCTATGGATAGGGAAAATAGTAAGCATGATAGTAAAAAATATATAGTTTAATAAGTACTCAAAATTTTGTTCATTATCTCATACATTATAAGCCATGACGTGCATTACTATTGTAGTTTTTGTGATTGAATAATTCATTATTTTATTTTCTTATGTTGGAAGTGGATACACCTCCAAATTTTCATAGGGAAATGGAGCTTGGTGTTTTGTCTGCTATAGAGTTCTCGATGCCCCTCATGGAGGTATGAGGCAGATTACTAAATTTCAATTTACATTCATTGTTATAGTTGTTAGTGAAAAATCAAACCATTATTTATTCTTAGTTTAATTTCTCTTTGGATGGTTTCTATAGGGATTTATCATGCCTCAACATGGGAATTTGAATATTTCCCTTGAGAAGAGTGATCATCAGATGGCAGTAAGTGATTATTTTGTTAAATATATCACTTTTTATAATGTAATTTCTATATATTAATGTATCTACTTGTTATTGTAATAGATAAGGCTTGACCAAGAACTAAACCCTAAGAGGAGCACCAAGAGAACTCCTTGAATTCAAAATAAATGAGTGAAAGACCTATCACCATTCGATTGACAAGCAAAGGGAAAGAGTTTATTTCAAGAGCATGGAGAGAAATGACTTTTGAGTCTAGAGCCCTTTGTTGTATGCCTCTATGAATTTTTTGTACAAATTTTGTATTGCATATATTTGACATTATATACCTATATGGCATTCTTATAAGCCTATATGGATATTTTGTATATATTTTATACTAATATCGACATATATTGATGTATTCCTACATGGATATTTGGTTAATAAAAATATTTTTTATCGATGGTGTCCACATTTGAATTATAAATCCACAGTTCAATAGATATGAGTTACATGTACTCAAGTGTATACTTTAAAAATTATGTGTATACTTTGTGAATTACATGTATTGCAATGTATACTTTGTGTCTTATGTGTTTTCATTCGTATAACTTGTATTCATGCATATAATTTGTATTAATTTGTGTATACTATGTATTCATGTGTATAATTCAAGGCTTACATGTATTTGAGTACTTGTACTTCCTTTATACACATGTATGCTTGACTTATTAACATGTATACTTATTAATTGGTTAGTCCATATATTGATCATTGCTATCCTTCATGTTTTTTCTTGAATATTTATTGATTGATGCTAAAAAACTTCAATATTTCTAGGAATACTAGTAGAGTTACAAATTACAAAATTCCACAAATTGAAAAGAAAATATTAAATATAAATAAATGCACTGATTATTAACTTGATAAGTGATTAAGAATGAGTATAAGATATATATCAAGAGATGAGCCTTCTAGAATGGCAACTACCAACTAGAAAATAGGAAAAACATTCCTAGTACTTTGAAAGCAATAATTCACCCAAAATTGCAATGGGAGATAATGAAAATGATCCCACATAGGCATAACTGAATAAAGAGAATTTTAACCTTCATAGTTTGGTGAAATTTTTGCCAAAATTAGAAGATATTAAAGATAAAAAAGAATTATGATCTATATAATATCAAGTTAGTTGAACATAGCTCAAAGTAATTTAGCATGTTTGGCTGCGAAAGAGGACCATAAGTAGCATAAATGTACCCATCTGGATGCATTGGAATAGTCTATTTGGTCACATGAGTTGCAAAACAAAATTTGCACCACTTTGCAACTTTAGATTGCTTGCATTTGATAGTTTTTCCATCAAGTGAAAACTCGACACCATGAGAAAACAACTTCAAGATAAAAGAACTGAGAGAGGTTATTTTAGAGGGGCTCAACATGATCATATTGGCTCAGATCAAGAGTTTGTAAGCATCATATTTTTTGAGTAATATCATGTCAAATATTGTTGACCTTTTGCACTTTGGAAGCTTAACATATCGAGTCGATTGAACATAGCTCAAAGTGATTCTGAATGTTTGAGTGAAAAAGAGGACCATGATTAGTGTAAAAACACCCATTTGGATGTGTTGGAATAGCCCATTTTGTCATACAAGTTGCATAATGAAAGTTTCAACACTTTGCAACTTTACATTGCTTGCACTTGACACTTTTTCCATCAAGTGAAAACTGCACACCACAGAAAAACAAATTTGAGATAACAAAAACTGAGATAGGTTATTGTAGAGGGGACCAACATTATCTTATAGTCTTTGATGAATATTTAATAAACATCATGGTTTTCGAGTAATAGCCCATCAAATATTGCTGCCATTTTGCATTTTGGACCCTTAAGGGATTAAGTCGGTTGAACGTAGCTCAGAATGATTTGACATGTTTGGGTACAAAAGAGGACCATTTATAGCATAAAAATACCTATCCAGATACATTGGAATAGTTTGTTTGGTCACATGAGTTACATTATGAAAGTTGCAATGCTTTGCAACTTTACCCCTATACCCTCTACCTTATACAATAGACCCTCAAACCTAATCCCTCAATCCTATACCCTCAACCATCTACCCTAAACCCTAAACCCTCAATCCTCAACCCTTAAACCCTAAATGCTTAAACCCTCTACCCTCTACCCTCTACCCTATACATTAAACCCTCATCCCTCAATTCTCAACCCTCAACCCTAAACCTTAATCCTTCATCCACGTACCCTCAAACCTATACCCTAAACCCTAAACCCTCTACCCTATACCCTAAAACCTCAACCCTAAACCCTTAAACCCTAAACCCTTTAACCTTCTACCCTCTAACCTCAACCCTCATCCCTCAACCCTATACCCTCAACCCTATAAGTTCTCAACCCTATACCCTCAATTCTCAACCCTCTACCATATACATTGGATCCTCAACCCTCATATATATTTTTCCCTCCCTCCTCTTTTCTCCTTCTCTCTATCTCACTTATCCCTCCATCTCTCCCTACATCTATCCCTCCCTCTCTACCCTAATCCCTTAATCATATACCCTCAACTATTAAACCCTTAAACACTCAACCCTAAACCCTAAACTCTAAACCCTCAACCCTTAATCCCTCTACCCTCTACCCTCAAACCAATACCCTCTACCCTCAAATCTAATCCCTCAACCCTAATATATCAACCTTTAAAATAAAGTAAACTCTCTACCCTAATACCTTAACCCTCAACCCTTAATCCCTTAAACCTCAACCCTCAACCCTTAAACCCTAATCCCTCAACCACTATACCCTCTACCATATACCTTGGATCCTCAACCCTAATCACCCAACCCTATACTCCCAATCCTCTACCCTCAACCTTAAACCCTTAAACTATCTACCCTCTACCCTATACATTAAACCCTCAACCCTGAATTCTCAACCCTCAACCCTTAATCCCTCAATCCTCAACCCTCAAAACCAAAACCCTCAACCCCAATATTCTCTACCCTATACATTGGAACCTCAACCCTAATCCTTCAGCCATATGTATACTCAACCCTAATCCATCAACCCTATACCCTCAACCCAATACCCTAAACCATCAACCCTATAGGTCCTCAACCCTATGCACTCAATTCTCAACCCTCTACCCTATACATTGGATCATCAACCCTCATATATCTATGTCCCTCCCTCCTCTTCTCTCCTTATTTGTATCTCACTTCTCCCTCCCTCCATCCATCCCTCCCTCTCTACCCTAATCCCTCAACCCTTAAACCCTTATAAACTCAACCCTAAACCCTAAACCCTCTTAAACCCTTTAAACTATCCTCTACCCTCAACCCATTTCTACCATCAACCCAATCCTCAACCCAAAACTCAAACCCAATCCCTCAATCCCTTCCCTTAAACCCTCAATCCTCAACCCTTAAACCCTAATCCCTCAATCCCTATACCATCGACCCTATACATTTTAACCTTAATCCTATATCCTCTATCCTCTACCATCAGCCTTAAATCCTCAACCCTCAACCCTTGAAACCTAAACCATTAAACCCTCTACCCTCTACCCTATACATTAAACCCTCAATCCTCAATTGTCAACTCTCAACCCTTAATCCCTCAAACCTCAAACCTCAAGCCTTAAACCCTAAACCCTTAACCCCTATACCTTTTACCCTTTACATTGGACCCTCAACCTAATCCTTCAATGATATACAATCAAACATATACCCTAAACCCTTTACCCTCAACCCTAAACCCTAAACACATAAACCTTCTACCCTCTACCCTCAACCCTAATCCCAAAACTCCTATCCCTTTCTATCTATCTATACATCTCACCTCCCTCTCCCTCCCTCTCTCCTACCCTCTATAATTTTCTCTATCTACCCTTTCCCTCTTTCTATGTACCTCTCGCTCAATAAATACCTACCACTCTCACTCACTCCCTCCATATATATTTCTATCTCCCTCCAACTTCCTCTCCATCACTCCCTCTCTCTTCCACTCCCTCTCTCTCCCTCTCTCTCTCAAGTCTCTCCCTCTGGCACCCTACCTAGGTAAATCTCTCTCTCTCCCCTCTCCCTATCTATCCCTCCCACCCTACCTAGATAAGTCCCTCTCACTCCACACCCTCTATCTCTCCCTCTCTTAGGTCACTCCCTCCCACACCCTCTCCCTCTCTTACTCTCACACTCCCTCTCTCTCACACTCACTCTCACTTCCTATCTCTCAAGTCTCCCTCTCTCACCCCCCTCACACTCTCAAGCCTCTCCCTCTGGTACCCTACCTAAATAACTCTCTCTTTCTCTCCCTCTCTCTCTCTCTCTCTCTCTCTCTCTCTCTCTCTCTCCCTCCCACCCTACCTAGATAAGCCCCTCTCACTCCAACCCTTTCTCTCCCACTCCCCCTCTCTTAGAATATCCCTTCCACCCCCTCTCCCTCCCTCAAGACTCCCTCTCACTACCTCAATCTCTCTCTCCCTCCCTCTAAATACATGCATAAATACATACATACTCACATATATAGATGCATAATACATATGCACATACAATCCTACATACATACAAGCATACATGTACATATGTAGATACAATCTTATATACATATAAGCATACATACTTACATGCATTGATACATACATACATCCATACATACATACATACATACATGACATACAAGCATACATGTACATACAAACATACAAATATATAAACATACATTCAAT
The DNA here is from genome assembly GCA_007115665.2 of Sequoiadendron giganteum. Classification (NCBI taxonomy): domain Eukaryota; kingdom Viridiplantae; phylum Streptophyta; class Pinopsida; order Cupressales; family Cupressaceae; genus Sequoiadendron; species Sequoiadendron giganteum. Next base: position 582,012,925 of record CM021106.1, on the reverse strand, counting down.
ATAGTAGCATTTAACATAAAGCAAGACATAACGTGAGCACATTATATTGTGCTTGTGTTATGTCTCACTAGACATGTCTTGCACAAATACAAAAAAAACCATGTCAAAACTAAGAAATAATGTGAGTGTGTTATAACACACTCACATTATAACATGCAAACTTTATAATGCACTCACGTTATAATGCACTTGCTTTAGAATGCACACGCATTAGAACACGCTCATGTTATAACACACTCACATTATATCTTTCTTTGGGAATCCCCAAGCCTTAGGATTGGTATTTTCATTGGAATACCAACCCAAAGGCTTGGAGGGCCTTTCCAACGACCAGAGGTGTGTTTTTCCAAATTCTACAATATTTCACATAATCGAGTTTGGCCCCACTGTCAGGATTACACGTGTTTCAATGTCGAACAAATCGAACACTTGGGGTAATGTTAGGCTCTCTCTTAGCTATCCAATGATGTATTTTTTTTCACTTTTTGACAATGTTAAGCCTTTCATCTATAATTTCTTTTGTTTTTGTGTCTATTTTTTGGTAAAAAGAAGTGTTTGGTGGTTTTTTCATTATAAATTAACTGTTCATCAAAATTTTAAATAAATTAAATTTTTAGAAAGTAGATTCCACTCTAAAAATTAAAAAAAAATCAATTAGTTTCCAAAATTTGTAGGGGTAGCACGACCAAAATTCTATTTCTTAGGAAGTTTCCACTTTGAAAATTAGTAAAAAATTAAATATTCATTAAAAATTTATCAGAAAAATCATGCATCAACTACATAATGTTAGCTAAATTTTCACCTAAGCGATTTTAAAAATACTACATTGTTTTTCACCATGTTAGGTATGCACAAAAGTTGCTATGTTATGTTTTTCTGACAAGAACAACACCAATTTTTGTGCATCCCTCTTTTGAACTACTTAATCTCAACCATTTTCTAAATAAATTAGTAGTTTAGAAAGTAGACTCAGAGCACTATGAGCCTTGTTTTTGTTGCATCTCAAAATTTTGAGCGTAACTATCCTCAATTTCACGTCCAAGGTCAGTATTTATTGATTTTAGTAAAAAAACGTGGCCACTTATGCCTTGATGACTCTAGTTTATGGCTTAATTATTGATAGGATTGTTGCCCATTTCCTACAATTACATAGGACTTTGATGCTTGAGAGTTGGTCTTTCATAATATTTCCTTGAAACCTTAGACCTTGAACATGAATTTATTTTCATAAGATTTCAAATGATATCGATATACTATGTGGACTGTTTGTGTTAACTTTGCATGTAATTAATGAATGTTGCTTTAAGATGATTATGGATATGTAGTTGTTGTGCATGCTAACATTGTCATTTAGATGATTTGAGACTTGCAATTCAGGAAGATTTTGCTAGCTGGATGTGTGCTATATTAGTCAACAAGGTGGTTATTGAAGACTCTTCACGGTTGGAGATTCCTTATGCATCGGATTGTAACCGACTCGTTATGGAATTAAATGTTGCTGAGCATGCACTGACATTACTGTTGTGCCAGATTCAAGTTAAGGAAATCATTCCTGATAGGTTCTGTGCATGCATAGCCGCCTCTACTCTCTTTCGTGCTTTCCGTAATGTGGCATCCTCCACATTTGTTGGAGTTGACCTCCTTGCTAGGTGGTTGGATAAATAAGGATCTGATGTTCTTTCGAGCTCTCTCTCTTTTTCCAGTCAAAGAATGTTGATTTGATGTACTCACACTTTTAAGCTTTACAACAATACAGTCATGTTGATCGATTGTACTCATGTTTTTCCATAAATTAAATGAAGTTGTGAGTTCATGCATCTAAGTTTACCTTAGTCTTAGGGAATACTTATCCAAGGGGGGCCACTAGGTGAATATTCGATCCTTTAGCTTAGTTAAATTTTTTTTCTTAAGTAAATAACTAAGAATCTAGCACTGATTGTTCCTGCAAACACTAGAATTATATTATGTGATTGTTCTTGTAGCCAAAGAAGACAAAGTAGTTTCCTATTTTTTGCTCAAATTTTCATTTCTGTCATGCATTTCAGCTTGGTTTAGTTATTGGTGGATGTTTAGTATTTATTTTATTTCCTTTCAAGAAATTTAATTTCAACATTATGTTTCTCTTAGCTGTAGGATATATATGGCTACTTTGAATTCCTAGTGCACATACAGTGCTGACCCATCTCAATTTTATGTCCCTAAGTTGACAATTTAAATTCACTTTCATGATGACTGAGATAGCTATTTAGGTTAGATGTCCAATCTTTGAATCACACCTGTAAAGACTTAGTTGTTGAATCATTGTAGGAGGCCAAAAATTTTGGTGCCATTACCGGGGATGGTGTTAAACTAGGTAGTTCTTTAGAGTCATTTATAGTTTTCTTGTTGTAGCATTTCTAGAAGTTGTTCTTAGTATACCCCTTGTTAGAAGTAATGTTCCCCCTTATTATTTTGCCAATTTTTTGTGTGAGATGGATTATACTGCATTGATACCACATATGTAGAGTGAGGAGGAGAGATGGATCATGGGAGATTCCTTCCTAACAATCCCGATCCATTCCAATTAATTGAGTACCAAAATCTATCCAAAAGAAAAGAAGAAGAAGAGAGATACCCCTTTGGTGATACATTTCTTGATCTGACCAGTTCTAAAGTTTCCCTTGAAGATCAAAATCTAGTTGAAGAACCCTTTGATTTGGAATTTCATCAAGCAGACATGGGTGATGAAAATGGAAACAAACCTAATAGAGCTAACCAATCAGATTTTCCTTTCCCCATTGCTCATCAGAATGAAGTATACAACCTCAAAAATATCCCTGCTTTAGTTCTTCCTAAGTTCTACGAACTTGTTATAGAAGATCGTGATACACCACTAATGCCCATATGCTTAAGCTATTCCCTGCCACCTTGAAAGAAGTTGCATTAAGATGGTTCATGAGCCTAGGTAGAGATACTATGGAGACTTGGGAGGAAATGAAGACAAATTCCTTGAGAAATAAAAAGAGTATTGCAGGGGCAGTGACATGAGATATGACATTTTCAGAATGCAACAAAAGGAAAATGAGAGCCTGGAAGATTTCATTTCAAGGTTTCTATTTTGTTTGCACACCATACACTCAATGAATAATCATAGAAGTTTATTTTCTTGAGAGGAAGTAATGATATCTGCATTGATTCCTTGGACATGATAGGAGGAGGAGATATCACCCAAGTTCCTTGGGAGGATATCAAGAAAATAAGTTAGAATTATTCTAGGGCATCCTCAAAGAAAGGGAGAGCTTACTAATCTTCTATGGGTAAATCATCTACCAGTGGAGTTTCAAGGATGAATATTACTCACTTACTTGTAGATTTCAAGAAATAGATCATAAAAAATTTGGCTACTTAGCTAGATTCACTTCAGGCCAAGAAGAAACAAGAGGAGGCAAAGGCAATGTTGGCAGAATATTTCCCTCATTGCAAACAAAATAAGGACTATAGATGCAAGATGATAAGAAATATTGAAAACAAGAAGATCGTATCCGAATTCAAACCAATCTAGGGTGATGATGATCAAGTCTAATATGTTGCACAAAGGAGGCCATGGGCTCCAAGATAGGGTATGCCACCAGATCCACTATCTTTTGTTGGGATATATTTCAATTCTTATTCATCTAATAATCAATGGAAACCCCCATATCCATCCAATTATGGAGGATATCCACGACAACCTTGGAGTAACCCTCCAAATTCTTGACCCAATCACCAAAAATCTCCACCCTAGTGGCAACAACCTTAGGGGAATTGGTAGCAGTTTCAAGGAATTAGGAGCCACCCCAAGGAAACTATTAGAAAACATCTCAATGGAGGGGAGGAAAAAAATGGCCAAACCAGTCAACCAATTATATTCAACCACTTTCTCAGCCCCAACAACCTGCTATAAAGCCTCCTCCTACTAATCCAAATTTAAATGTGCCTAAACCTACTCATCTACTAGCCTAGCCTATACCTAACCCAAATAATAAACCAAAACACTAGCCAGTATAGTCTACTAATCAAAATCAATTCCATGCATATGTTGTGAGTGTATGTGACATCTTTTTGCGTTCACAAACCATTTTACTAGCTCCTTCCACACCTATTATCACTGAGCTTATTATGGAAGAGGAGGAACCTCTGAATGTCCCTATTCAGCCAAGTGCACCTAAAAATACTGAACCAGTCCCAACCAAGGAGACTAATCTTGAACCACCATTTCCCTAGAGGTTGGAAACTTTGAAGAAAAAAGAAGAAAAGGAGGTCACAAATTTTGAAATTTTAGATCAGCTAAAGCATATATGTGTCTAGATACCTCTATTTCAGGCCATCAAAGATGTTCCCACATGTGATAAAGCAATCAAAGAAGCATGCCTTAAGAAGCCAGGTAGGAAGAAGAAAGACCCCACTACAATTCATTCTATGGGAAAACTCGCTAAAATAATGCTTGGAAAAGTGACCATCCCAAAGTACAATGACCCAAGGAGTCCTGTGGTAGGAGTTGTTATAAATGGGATGTAAATAAAGAATGCTCTAATTGATTTTGGAGAAATGATAAATGTTATGACAAAGGACATCTTGCAACAACTAAATATTGTAAGTATGCAACCTACTCCTATTGTCCTGTAGCTTGCTGATAGTTCTAATGTTAAGCCTGGTGGTATAGTGGAAGATCTAGTGGTAACTCTAGACTCTTGGGAGTACCCAACATATTTTATGATTCTTTCTCCCAAGGACACACTAGGCGGGTATCCCATTATTCTTGAAAGACCATGGTTGGCAAAAAAATATGCTTATATTGGATGCCAAATAGGATATATATCCATTTAAAATGGGAAGAGCACCATAAAGCTTGTTCTCTACCCTCCTACTCAACCATCCCATGTTAAGGATGATCTAGTATGGCCTCATGTTGGTGAAGAGGCCGAGGACATTAATTCTGTGGTGCAACTTACGATGTTAGGCAAAGGTCCTTTCCTGCAACTTCAAGATGAAGATGAGGTATTGTCTAACATAATTCAAAACCATTATGAGGTAGAGGAAGCATCATATTTTGATTCTACCAATGCAGTGATGACACTCCTGCACACTCATCTTGCAACTTCTCTTCCTACAACCGTTTTTCCTGCAAATGCCTTTCTTGTAGCCAAACTTCCTACAACAACAGGTATGTTCCACACATTACTGCCACATGAAATCAAGGTACCAAGAATTAGTGAAGTAGATATGGTTGAGTTAACTACACAAGTGCAAGTGTCAAAAGGAAAGCATCTGAATATCAACAATAAATTGAGTGAAGAACAATAGTTGTCATTGGAAAACTTGTTGAGGACCCACCAAAATTCATTTGCATGGGATTATCATGATATGAAGGGATTGAATCATAAAATTTTCACTCACAAAATATATATAAGAGATGATTGTACACTAGTAAGATAGCCACAAAGAAGAATTAACCTTGCATTGATATAAATTGTAAAAGGAGAACTACATAAATTTATTGATGCTAGATTTATGTACCCCATTTCAGATAGCTAGTGGGTGTCCCTATTGGTGAGTTTGTATTGATTATAGGGAACTCAACTCTACCATGAAAAAAGACCATTTTCCCTTGCCATTCATAGATCAATTTTTGGACTCACTTGAAGGAAAGCAATACTTTTATTTTCTTGATGGATTTAGTGGCTATAACCAGATCCAAATTGCACCAGAGGACCAGGAGAAGACCACCTTTACCTATCCATGGGGAACCTATTCCTACTCATTACTTCCATTTGGCTTATACAATGCACCAACAAATTTTTAGAGGGCAGTCATTAGCATATATTCAGACATTTCTCATGATTTCATGGAGATTTATATGGATGATTTCACTACTTATGGTGTTGATTTCAATGAAGCACTAGAAAATATATAAAGATTCCTACAAAGATGTGCAGATCACAATATATCTTTAAATAGTGAAAAGTGATTCATGATGATGCAGGGAGGCATAGTTCTTGGCCACTATATCTCTCACAAAGGAATTAAAGTAGATCCTCCAAAGATTGAGGTAATTACCAATCTACCTATTCCTGCAAAACAAAAAGATGTCAGAAGTTTCTTAAGACATGCAGGTTATTATAGGAGGTTCATCAAGGACTTCAAAAAAATGGCAACACCATTGTATAATCTCCTAACTAAAGATGTTGAGTTCCAATGGATAGAAGGCTATGACAAGGCATTTTCTGAATTGAAAGAAACTTTGACTCATGCTACTGTGCTCAAGGGACCTAATTGGGAGTTTCCTTTTCACATCCATACTGATGCATTAGACTATTCTATGGGAGAAGTCCTATTACTGAAAGAAGGAGCTATTGAAAACACCAATTAGTTAGTCAACAAAAATCTACAGGGAGTTGAATTCAACTATGCAGTGACATAAAAAGAAATGTTAGCAGTGATCTATGCCTTAAAAAAAATTAGACATTCCATAACTAGCTACCAAATCTTTGTGCACACCGATCATGTAACTATTAGATATCTCATGAATAAGCCTCTTATTTCAGGAAGGCTAGCAAGATGGTTACTGTTGATGTAGGAGTTTGACATAACCATTGTGGATAAACCAGGGAAAGCTAATGTTGTTGAAGATTTATTTCAAGGCTGACCACATTAGTAGAAAATCAAGTCATAGATGATTCTTTTCCTTACGAGCATTTATTTTCCATTAGTGTTCATACACCCTAGTATACTGACATAGATAACTTTCTAGTCATAGGAAGAGTCCCTCCTCACTTCTCTCCAAAAGAGAGGAGAGTGCTCATTGAGAAATATTTCCCTTTCTCATGCATTGTTGGATGTTTGTTCTACACTGGACATGACCAGGTCATGAGGAGATGTGTTAGGGAAGATGAGATATTTGATATTCTACATGCATGCCACAATGAACCCTATGGAGGAAGTTTTGCAGCCAAGAGGATAGTAATGAATAATTTGAACATAGGATGTTACTGGCCAACACTTCACAAGGATGCAGAGAGATATACAAGGAAGTGTGATAGATGCCAAAGGATGGGCCGACCAACAAAATCTGATGAGATGCCACTTTGTCCGTAAGTAGTAATCAATCCATTTGATGCGCAGGGACAAAATTTTGTAGGACCCATTAATCCTCCATCAAAAGGTAAATCGTATATTTTAGTATGCACAAGATAATAATGTTGCATAATTTATGTATGAGGAAATTTTCACATGATTGTTGGATGTTTTGGTTGTGTTGCTGATATGTGGCTGTCATTAATGTCAAAACTATTAGCATTGATGTCTTGAAGGCTGTACATGTCAAGGATATTGAGAAAATTACAATAAACATGTTGAAGGTTGTTTGTGAAGCTGTGAAGTTTAGTGTGGTGGAAAGTTTAGTATGTTGGTATTCAAAAGTTGTGCTTTAAAGGGTTTGTTGCTGAGCCTATCTAGTTTATCCTCCAAAAGTTTTAGAGGTGCGCATCAAGATTGGAGAAAGTTGTGAGTTTTTTGTGTTCCTGTAGTTATTTTGTTATTGTAGCTGGTGTTTTTGGAAGAAGAGAATATAATTCTAGTAATTTTGGCCTATGATGTTCATTGATGTTTCTAGATTATGCTCTATCTTTGCTGTATGCCCGCATTGATCAATGTGCTTGTGATTGGAGATTTTTCCTTTGCATATTCAGGTTTTCATGTTCTTGGCTAACATGGTGGTTGTAGTGTGTTGTGGATTCTCGTGGATTATTTTTTAATGTTTGGCACATTCTATGATTTTGATTTAGGTCTTAATTATGTTGTGACCAACTTTGGTTGGTGTGCATTGAGATTTGTTCCTGAATTAGGCCTAAAATTTGTATTCATTTATTCTTTTATTTATCGCTGATAAAGTTGTTGATGTAATTCCATGAAGCAGATATATTAGAGTGATTGTTTCTTCATTTTTAAGTGTGTGTTTTTTGTGTAATGCAAAGTTTGCAAGTGCTATGTGTAAATAGAGATCACATCATTTGATTGCAGAGCAGAATGTGAAGAAGATTGAGTGAAGTGTGAATAAGTGTTTTTGTGGCTAAGCAAAACTCTCATCAGGCTTTTGAAGAATCTAATTTCTCAGTTCAAATCCTTCAGATGGTTTTAATCTGAAATTTTTATGTAAGACAGTGTGTCTTCTATGAGTAGTGAGCTCTAGGAAGTGTGCATGAATGCATGTGCATTCCTTATTCATTTTCCTTATAATTTTAATAGTGTATAAATTGTTGATTAACCTCCACCGTGTTTTAACCCCTAATAGGGTTTCTACACAAAAATATTAGTGTTATGTGTGTTTCTAATGTTTTTTTGATTCATTCTTTCACTATTATTTATCAGATCTGAGACTAAAGGTCAATAAGGCTAAATAATTTTTAAATTTTGTGACAACTGATTCACCCCCCCTCTTATTTGTATATTCTTGTTTTTCCAACAATGATATGGAGTTCGAAGAGAGATAGTGACTGACAAAGGGACTCAATTCACTTCAATCCTTGTTACAACACTGGTCAATGAGTACAACATTAGGCATAGGAAGTCTACTCCTTATCACCCCCAGGCTAATGGAAAAGTTGAGGTGACTAATAGAGAAGTTGAAGCCCTTCTAACCAAAATAGTGGCTATCCCTGAAAAGGATTGGGCAAGTGGGTTACTAGAAGTAGTTTGGGCTTACATAACCACCTGGAAAACCACTATAGGATTCACTCCATTTGAGTTGCTATATGGAAAGTCAGCCATGATGCCCATTGATTTGAATATAAGACTCTCAAAACTGCAGTAGAATTGGGAATGGAAATTTTTGAAGCACAAAGAGATAAAATCATGTAGCTGAATGCTTTGGATGAGATGAGGAAGGAAACCTTGCATCACATAGAGCTAGTGTAGAATCAATGAATAAGATGGTATGATAAATTCATCAAGGATAAAAAATTTTAGCCTAGAGATTGGGCATTGCTCTATGACTCAAGATATTAGGATAATGTATGAAAATTATAGACAAGATGGCTCAGACTTTATGAGGTGGCTGAAGTATTTTCTAATGGAGCTGTTTAGCTTATTACCATTAAGACTGTCAGATTTAAGCTATTGGTGAAAGGTCATCGCTTGAGACTATATCATAAACCAAATTCTATGGAGGAGTTCCTGAACCAATTCACTTAGCATGCAATACCCGAACTTCCTGCAACCAAAGGAAATGGACCTAGTGTCCCTTCCTTTGGCTAATTAAGGTATGCAACTTGTCATAATAACGATTCCCACTTTGTGGGGGTCCACTTCTTCACCCATCCACCCATTCATTCCACCTTTCTCTCTCTTCCACCTCACTTCCATCATTTCACTTCACCTCATTCTACTCCACCTCATTCTACTCCTCATTCATTGATTGCTCAATAGATTTATTGAAAATGACTAGTACTTTCTCCATGATCTTTGCAATAAATCTTACACGAATTCAAGTATGTGTGCATTAATTGTTATATCTTAATTATCTTCTAGTGCATTTACTTAATTGTTGTAAATTAATATGGAAGTTCCCCATAGCATGTCACCATTTCCTACCCCTATCAAATCATCCTTTCACCTCACATGTGCAGAAACATGCAAATTTAGGTTGGGGGGGGGGGGGGAATGTGTCAATGCCATGTCTACATGTCTGTCTGTATTGACTCACGCCAGCAAGATTTAAGTGATTAAGCCAATTTTAATTCTAAAATGATGCCTCGTATGTGAAATGAAAATCCTCTAGTGCCATTTTCCTTAATCATAGCCTACATTTATTACTCCTTTATTTCCTTAATTGATCCTGTCACAATCCTGAAACAAAAGATAAAATTCAAACAACACCAACATTTGAAATTCAACAGAGTTGCAGGAAGAAAATATTTGCAGAGTAACTATTTGATTGGAGACAATGGGAGGTGGGTTGATTTGAAATGAACCCACTATTCACGACATGTTACTATAGGATGTGCCTTTCCTAGCTGAGTTTAGAAACTATGGATGGCTAGACTATTTCCTAAAGCTTGATGGTTTTGACAAAGGTGTTGCATTAGAATTTTCCTAGACATTGTTTAAAGGAAGGGCCATAGTAAAAGGGTTGGAAGTCACAGCTACGGAGGAAATAATTGCAAAATTTGGAGGGTTACTTGATGATGGCAAAAAATTACCCTATACCTAGACATGCTAGGTTGGCTAGGGCTGAATTCACAGAACCTAATGATCCTCCATTGAGCATAGACAAGAAAGGAGAAAAGAGGACTTCTCTGCCCCAGCGTTGGAAGTAGGTTGGAGTCTATGTTGTCAAGTATATCACTTGCAAAGGTCGCTAGTCAAGTTTACATTCTGTGAATTTTAATCTCCTCAACCAAATGAGACACAAAAGGAGAATGAATGTGCTCAACGTGATGTATCACCTTCTTTCGATCATGGCAGCATAAAATCAGAAAGGTAGGGACAATTTTGTCTCCCACCATTATCTAATTAAATTATTGGTTGAAAAATATCTGCATGATGTCTCCAATATTTCTTGGGAAGAATTTTTTAGAATTAATCAAATTAGACCAGAGCATTTGCAACCTAGGGTTTTGCCTCAACCTCTTAGGGTTGGGAGGAGAAGGAGAAATGTTGGGACTACCGCTGGTACCTCAACTTCTGACACAAGCCCTATTGGAAACCCTCCTACAGCTACACAAGCTATTGAAATTAGTTCTTCTAAGGCAGAGCATTCTGATAATGAGGGTTCCTCTCTTGACTTCGATGATGATGTCCCTCTTGGCACATTAATGAAAACTAGGGAATAAAAGAGGAAGGCAAAACTAAAAGAAGAAAAAGCTAAAAATAAAATGATAGAAAAGGAAGTGCCAAGCTCTAGGAAATGGAAATTTTACATTGTTCTTCCTACAACAAACAAAAAAATGAAGAAATTCTCTCAGAAAATTAAAGTCAATTGGGCCAACCATTAGGGTATCTCTCGATGGAAGCCCTAATCCTAGAAAGTCACCATAGGAGGATATAGAAGCTCCAATGGAGCATGCAAATGAAAAGGAAAGGGATGTGTTCGAAGAAGCAAAAAATTTAACACTGGTTGATCTTGTAGATATTGTAGAGAAAATTGAAAGAAAGATGTGTGAAGGAAATCAGGAACTCCTACAACAAGAGTTCTTTCAGCACAAGAAAGAACAAGAAAAATGGGCCCTATAGATTGAAAAAAAAGAACAAGGTCTGGAACCCCTGCAACTAGAATTGGATGAGCAAGAAGAATCCCTGTAGATAGTACTCTACCAGGAGCAAGCACAAGTTCCAAGTAAAATAATAGTAGGAGTACATAGGACTTCTGATTTTTCAATGAACATAGCAATTCTGAATTTATGGAAGGAAATACAAAGAAGAGAAGAAGAATGGAAAGCAGAAAAATATAGGCTGAAGAAGGAAATTTAACAGAGAAATGAGGAAGTTGAAGATAAGAGTGCAAAAATTTCTGTTTTAAAGAAGAAGGTGGATGACTGACAAATTTAGTGCCATAGATATTGGAATGTAGAGCTCCTCCAAGGGTATATGTTTTATATTTAAAAGAGAAGCATCTTTGTTTCAAGTTTGTAAAGATTGTTTCAGGTTTGAACCTCTCAATTGAAACTCCAAGTGAATTTTCCAATGCTTTTCAGATTGCTTCCCCTGAGATGAAAAATATGTTGTGTGAATTTTATCTACATAATTTTGTTGCAACCAAAGATCAAGATTAGAATCCATTGCTATATGTTGGGGATGTCCAATTATGAGCATTTATTTCCTACATACAAAATGAAGTAAGTTGGGCAAAGCAATACATGACTTATAGACAAGTTGAATCCAACATTCCCCTATCCATTAGGTCCGAGTCTAGACATCAGGGAGATATTTTTAAGGATTGGCACAAAATGTTATACTGGCCAAGCTATAGTTGCATGATCCTGCCTGAGAGATAGGCAACATACAAAGTGTATGAAGAGATGTTAAGAACCACATGAGACTCTGTGATGGGATACCTCTCACAAAGATGGAATACCCTATTTGATGATTTGAAGCAAGAAGAGCCTCATTCCACACACAATTATACTGCAACAGTCAAAATAATTGATAAGTATATTTAGCTTGGAAGAATGAAAGGGAAATTCTAGCTTCCACTAATTGTTTAGCCTCCTATTCTATTGTGCCCAGTGCCAAACTATAGGTTTTATAGGTATGAATTTGCTGATGAAAGACAAAGATGGAGTAGGCCAGAAAGACAACAAGGATGCTATTGGGATCCTAACTCATATACAATAGAAATAGATGTGGGACAACTTGTAGTTTCCAAATTCAGGGAATTGACCAAACAAAAGCTCAATTCTTCCTCTGTTGGAGGACCAGAAAGACATTAAGTTGGGGGGAAAATGATGAGTCTAGTTTATGGTTTAATTATTGATAGGATTTTTGTCCATTTTGTGTAGCTACATAATACTTTGATGCTTGAGAGTTGATATTTCAAAATATTTCCTTGAAACCTTAGACCTTGAACAAGAATTTATTTTCATAAGCTTTCAAATGATATCGATATGCTATGTGGACTGTTTGTGTTAATTTTTCATGCGATTAATGAATGTTGTTTTGAGATGATTATGGATATGTAGTTGTGCATGCTAACATTGTCATGTAGATGATTTGAGACCTGCAAATCAGGAAGATTCCACTAGTTAGACACGTGCTATATCGATCAACAAGGTGATCATTGAAGACTCTTGGCAGCTAGAGATTCCTCATGCATCGGATTATAACTACCTTGTTATGGACTTAAATTCTACTGAGCATGCATTGGCATTACTACTATGCTAGATTTGAGTTAAGGCAATCGTTACTGATAGGTTTTTTGCATGCATAGCTGCCCCTTCTCTCTTCCGCATGCTCCCTAATGTGACATACTCCACATTTTCTAGAGTTGACTTCCTTGCTCGGTGGTTGGATAAATAAGGCTCTGATGTTATTTTGAACTCTCTCTCTTTTTCCAGTCGAAGAATGTTGATTTGATGTACTCACACTTTTAAGCTTTACAACAATATAGTCATGTTGATCAATTGTACTCATGTTTTTCCATAAATGAAATGAAGTTGTGAGTTCATGCATTTGCATTTACCTTAGTCTTAGGGAATACTTATCCAAGGGGGCCCACTTGGTGAGTATTCCATCCTTTATATTAGTTACTATTTTTTGTTCAGTAATAGCTAAGAATCTGGCAGTGACCATTCCTGCAGACACTAGAATTTTATTATGTGACTACTCTTGCAACTAAAATAGACAGAGTAGTTTCCTATTTTTTGCTCATATTTTCATTTCTGTCATGCATTTTAGTTTGGTCTATTTATTGGTGGATGGTCAACACTTATTTTCTTTCCTTCCAAGAAATTTACTTTCAACATTGTGTTTCTCTTAGCTATAGGATAGATATGGCTACTTTGGATTCATAGTGCACATACAGTGCTAACCCATTTCAAGTTTATTCCCTAGGTTGACAAATTAAATGCACCTTCATGATGAATGAGATAGCTATTTAGGTTAGATGTCCAATATCTGAATCACAGTTGTAAATTCTTAGTTTTTTAATTATTGTAGGAGGCCAACAAGACCCCTTTTTGGCCCTGCTTCTTTTTGCACTTAACCATGTACATCACTGTGAGACCCCATTTCTATGAGGCATATTTTAAAAAATCCCACTACCTTGTCAATCCTACCACATTGACAAGCTAGTTAGTGAGCACACTAGATTGTTAATGTGGTAGGATTGACAAGGTAGTGGGTTGTTTGTAAAAACACCTCATAGAAATGGGGTCTCATGGTGATGTAGTGAGACCCCATTTCTATGAGGGATTTAAAAAAAAACCTACTACCTTGTCAATCGTATCACATTGAAAAGCTAGCTAGTGAGCTCACTAGCTAGTCAGAGGTCACATGAATTTTTGGATTGAATGCCTTAAAGAAATGTGGTCTCATGGCATGCCATGATTGCAAGATAGGTAGAAAATGGAAGCATGGACAAGGCATGTGAATTTTTTGATAAATTTTTTTTGGTAGAAATGTATTCAAAATGTGGTACCATAGACAAGCTAGTGAGCTCACTAACTAGTCAATATGGTAGCATTGGCAAGGTAGTGGGCTGTTTGAAGAAATTCCTCATAGGAATGGGGTCTCATACATCATCGTGAGACCCCATTTATATCTGGCATTTTTTTAAACAAACCACTACCTTGTCAATGCAGTATGATGATTAATGAAAAACTTCCTCATAGAAATGGGGTCTTGTGGTGATTATAATCACTATGAGACCCAATTTCTATGAGGCATTTAAAAAAAAAACTTACTACCTTGTCAATGCTATCGCATTGAAAAGCTAGTGAACTCACTAACTTCTCAAAGGTCACATGAATTTTTGGATGGAATGCCTTAAAGAAATGTGGTCTCATGGCATGCCATGATTGCAAGATAGGCACAAAATGGAAGAATGCCTCATAGAAATTCTTCATGGCATGTCATGATTGCAAGATTGAAAAGGTAGTGGGTTGTTTAGAAGAATGCCTCATAGAAATCTTGGCTCAAAGTGATGTCTAAGGAGTAATAAGTTTATAGGAAAGTGCTACATCCCATCTACAACATAGAAAGGATATTTTACCACCTTATAGAGGAAGTGGATTGGTCAAATCAAAAGGATTATTATATTGATAATATAGCTATAAACAATGTGGTTGGATCAATAAGATGGTTAGAAGAACCATACCCAATGTTGGAGCTACACCCTAAGGATCAAGAACAAAAGAAACAAACTAGAGAATCCCCAAGAACAAAAGAAACTATAAGTTAGAGAATGAAAAAGGATGAGAAAACAAAGGAAGAACTTAAAAATCAAGTAGGGAAATTAACTTCATACTTACATCTCGTAGTTGGCCCTATTGAATTAGTTGCACCTTTCCCCATGTTGTTGGTAGCCTTGAATAAAGAGACTTGAAAAAGTGGAGAGAAGGGTTACAATCCCTTGTAGGTAGAGTAATCAAGGAAACATTAAAAATATATCACAATATTAGTGATGAGGTAAGTTTAGAAATAGAGATGAAAACCAAAATAGATTCAAAGATCTATTACAATTTTGTAGAGACATGTATGGAAAATTTGGTAGCATAGACAAGGAAATCATCTATTCAAAAAAATTCCTCAAAGAAATGTGGTCTCATGTTGATGTGCATTTTTCAAACAATTGATTGCCTTGTCTATGCTGCTTGATAAAATTCTTTGGTAGACATGTATGGAAAATTTGGTAGCATAGACAAGGTGATCAACTACTTGGTAGAACTGTTTGAAAAATTGAATCAATGAGATATGTCCTCATGGACTAGAATGATTGCAGGATATGCACAAAATGGATTTGTTAAAAACGCTGTAGAAAATTTCAGGCATATGCAATTTCAAGGTGTAAAACCAAATTCCACTACATTTTCCAACATCCCTCATGCCTATACCAAAATGAAAGCTTTGGAAAGGGGTATGCACATCCATAGAAAAGGATTGAGAAATGATGTATTATATTAAATACTTATAACTACTCTCATATATATATATATGCATACAAAATGTGGAAGCATGTACACAAGGTAGGTCAATTGTTTAATGAAATTCCTCAAAGTGATGTTTAAAAATATAGCTGGAAAATGTAAAGAATTGTGTAGTTTAAAATTTGCCAAGAGGTGCTAAGGTTATATTGACAAACAAATAATGATGAACATGGAATATGAAAAATAACAAAATCAAAGCAAGCTAAAACAAAATTAATGAAAATAAAAAAGAAAATGTGTAAAGACTTCACATACCTAAAAAACAAAGATTCAAATGGAGGAGTTGAACCCAATTATGTAGCCTTCATTTCTTCTTGCATCAAACTCCTCAAAAATTTGAGTTTTTTCACAAGCTTGTTTCCTTTTCAATTTTCAATTATATATCACTCTTGAATGGAATTGAGACTTGAATTGATATATATCAAATTCGACATTGAAAACTCTATTATTTAATGCAAAGGTGGTGGAAAGTTCATAAAATGGTGGTAAAATGGAAAAAATTGCATGCAAACTTTACAAAAGCATGAAAAAGCTTATTTTTGTCGGAACACATGGATAAACAAGAGAATATACAACATGTGGGCTTGGATATCATGGGTATATTAATTTTTTTACCATTTTTAAAGAAAGACACAATGTGCTCATATTATAACATGCTCGTGTTATAACCCAAACATGTTTTTTCTTGCTATGCAAATAACTATATGTCAACTTCTTCAAAACATGCTCGTGTTATGAAAATGTTGATTTTCAAAAGGTTTATTTCTCTCTCTCTCTCTCTCTCTATCCTTTTCCATCCATTCCCCCTTAGCCATCTAGGTCTCTCACTTATCCCTAAACCCTCAACCCTAGACACTATGATTTAAAAATTAATCCCTCAACCCTATACTAAAAAACCTTTGATATGTCTACCCTTAAACCCTAAACCCTAATCTCTCTCTCACTCACTCGCTCTATATCTCTCCCAATCCCTCTCTCTCTCTCTCTCTCCCTCTCTTAGGCATCTCTATCTCACTCCCTCTCTCTTAGGTCTCTCTCTCACTCCCTCTATCTCTCTCCCATCCCTCTATCTCCCACTCCCACTCCCTCACCATTGCACCCCATCTCCCTCTCTCAAGTCTCTCTCTCACTCCCTCTCTCTCTCAACTCTCTCCCTCCTACTTCCTCTCTCTCTCTCTTAGGTCTCTCTCTCTCACTCCCTATATCTCTCTCTCCCATCCCTCTATCTCCCTCTCCCTCTCTCTCAGGTCTCTCCCTCCCACTCCCTCTCCCCATCACCCTCTCTCTCTCTCTCTCCCTCTCTTAGGTCTCTCTCTCTTTCCCTCTATCTCTCTCCCATCCCTCTATTTCCCACTCCCTCTCCATCCCACCCAATCTCCATCTCTCAAGCCTCTCTCTATCACTCCATCTCTCTCTCTCAAGTCTCTCCCTCCTACCCCTCTCCCTCTCTCAGGTCTCTCTCTCACTCCCTCTGTCCCTCTCCCACTCCCTCTTTATACCTACATAACCAAACAAATCTCTCTCTCTCTCTAGCTCTCTCAAGTCTCTCCATCATAACCTATACCCTCAATCCTCTATAAATGGATACATGTCAACTTCTTCAAAATATGCCAGTGTTATGAAAATGTTGAACTTATATAGGTTTTCTTTCTCTCTCTCTCTCTCTCTCTCTCTATCCCTAGCTATTCATCCCCCCTTATCCATCTAGGTCTTTCACTTATCCTTAAACCCTCAACTCTATACTATAACCACCCTTGATATGTTTATGCTTAAACCCTAAACACTAATCTCTCTCACTCACTCCCTCTATCTCTCTCCCACTCCATCTCTCTATCACTCCATTTATCTCTCTCCCACTCTGTCTCTCTCCCTCTCTCACATCTCTCTCTCACTCCCTCTATCTCTCTCCCTCTTTCTTAGGTCTCTCTCTCACTTCCTCTATCTCTCTCCAATCCCTCAATCTCCCACTCCCTCTCCATCCCACCCCCTCTCCCTCTCTCAAGTCTCTCTTTCTCACTCCCTTTGTCTCTCAAGTCTCTCCCTCCTACTCCCTCCCCCTCTCTCTAGTCTCTCTCTCACTTTTGTTGATGCATGATTTTTCACTTTCTCAAAACAAGAAACACACAAGTATGCTACCTCTCTTGAAATGTAGAAATCTACAAACAAGTTACAAATTACTACCCCAAGGTCTCTCGAGTGTCAGATCATGACGTGCATGGAATATCTCGGTTGTTTGAATGTGAATTTTATGGTAATCATAGGGAAGCCTTACATGAGTTAATTTGGGGAGAATTGGTTCATTTAATGGAATTCTTAAGATGGAGAGTTTACTGCACAATTGTTGTAGGTTCAAACAACAGTCTAAAACTCCTATTTCAGATTCATATTTGGCTTTACAATGTGCAATGAACCTGGTTTAAAGTCACTATTAAAAAAAGGAAAAATGGGTAGGGAAGTGAAGGAGTTCCTGGTTTTGAAAATAATTATGAATAGTGACAATGGAGGTTGCTATAGTGGGCCATCCTTCTCAAGACTTAGTTCAACTTAACTGAGAAAGTCTACAGTATCATGAAACTAGTGTAATCTTCTAAGGTCTACAAATTTCAGCTTTTCATCCACCATGAATATGAATAAAGAGATGAGATTTAAGTGTAGCAATAATATAAAGTTTAGACTAAATTTGCCCAGCTGTATATCATCAATATGTAGAAAAAAGTATGAACTAACAAGAGGTCAACACCATAGAAATCTTCAACATTGATGAACACCATCTAACTAATCTACTAAAGCAAACTGAAACACATAGAACAAAAAATTAAACCTACTCAAATTAACTAACTATGAGAAGAAGAATCATGCAACATGAGGTTGGAACTCAAGAATCCACCAAATCAATGAATTTCTATTAACATTCCAGCAACATGTTATTACAACAACTTAAATCTCTCTTGAAAATGAGAGGAGACCCCCTATTTATAGTTTTCCAAAAGTGAAATGAATGGCTAGGATTTATTTTCATTGTGTGGTCCAGATTTATTTTACATTAGGGTTTCACCTATCCCCAAATATAAAACAATTTAAAATTGCATCTTGTCTTTTGCCTATTTTTTCTTCTTGTGGGGTAGAACTATAGCTCTTTTGTCCTCTAGCTGATTGCTATTTGTTGTGGCTACACTATGAGGAATTCATCATCTATGATAGGATTTCCAACCTCCTTTTGCAACGTGGCATACTCTATGAATTTCTTGATTAGTGCTTTGAGCTTGTCCCACTCCATTATATTGGATTTGATTACTTGAAATTTCAATTTATGTGATCAAACCATGATTTTCTCCCAATTCTCCATGCACTTGGGTGTAGACTTGATTATTTTCTTGAATTGAATAGAGGAATTGGCGATGAAGTCCATGAAATATGTTGTTAGCGCACCCGTTGATCCCATTTCCATCTTCTTATGGAAATACGGTCTAATTTTTCCTGCATTGAGCTCAAGGGTCAACATCTCAAAATATGTCATTAGTTTGAGATAATCCTCAACATCCACCCTATGTTCTTTCACCCATGTCAAATCGAGCCCTACCCCATGGAATACTTGTTCCAAGACTTCATTTATGTGGTCTAAGCTCATTTTCTAGGTCTCCACGAGCCATTGATCAACCTTTACTAGATTTAACTCCTTTTGCCATAATTTTTTGGGAATCTTGAGGATGGCCTCAATCTTAGGATAATTAATCTTGTAAAGTTCCACGAAGCCTTGGAAAATATTCTCGGTGCCCTCCAATTTCTCTTTTAGCTCCAAAATCTTATTTATTTTCCGAACGGCGTGGCCGATGCCCATATCACCATTATAGATTACACGTCAGAATCAATCTTCGATATATTTGGTCCAACTCTTTCTCTTTTCTAGATTACTGATGTGTTATTTTGATAGCAGAAATGGGGGAGCCGATGACATAGTGGGGAGATCCTCAGTTGATGACTATTGTTGAATATAAGCTGTCAGATCTACCACCTATGCCTTTAAATCTTCTTTGGAGGTATTATCTTTATGCATTTGGTGCATGATGGTGGTGATGGATCCTTGAAGATGGTCGATCTTCTATTCTCTTGTAGTTGTCCCCAAATCAATAGTATAAATATTATAACTCACCCCTTCCTCACCCATCACTGGGGTGGAAATTTGCACTATCCTGGATCTAGATGCATCCATTGTCAGATGAGATCTAACCCTTGGTTTCATTTCCTTCTTTGTGCTGATTTGGGGTCGAGCCAAGATGGCTTCCAACCTTGCCTTTGGATCTGCTGGGGCCTAGGTCTTCTTCTCTAGTTGCTTCTCGAGCCATTCAGGCATCTGAGATTCCCTTTCAGGAGATTTGTGACCACCTTCTTCCTCATGGGTGTGTTTGATTTTCATTGCCTTCCCACCCAAAGTTTCCTTCTCTAGCTTCTCTCCTTCTTCCTCATTTGAATCATGAATGAATACCATTTCTTTCCTTGGGGACTTAGTAGTTATATGCTCCTTGGGGCTGTCATTCCCTTCAAAATTTCGCTCTTCTTCTTCAAGCTTGTGTTCTTTTTTCTTTTCTTTCTCTCCCTCTTCTTGTTCTTTTGAAGGACGCATCTCTTTATCATGCTTGGGGCTTAGATCTTTCTCCCTTGTTGGAGGCTCAATGTCCTCCATTTCTTCGTCAGTATTCTTATCTTTGATGGCAGGAAGTTTTTCAACCTCTTCCCCAACATCTTTGAGTTCTTAGGCCAACTCTTCTTTGAGTTCTGGATCGAAATTCTCCAAAATATACTCTGTGCCAGGCTCCTCATCATCTTCCTGGGAGGAATGTGTTTCCTCCCCTTCATGGACTACTTCATCAATTACAAGATGTTGATATGGGGGATGCTCATGGTAGTTGTCTACCTCCTCTTCCATTTTTCTACTTGCTTCCTTTTGTTTCCTATCCAATTCCACAAAGATTTGCATTGTTGCTTCCATCATAGGAGGCTCAGTAGGAGGAGGAGGTATGGGGAGGTCTATTATAGCCTAAGTTAGCGTGCCTACACTACAGGGTTTGCAAACACTCCAAAAATATTTGAGGGCATATTCTGCATGTACTTGGTCAAGGCTTCTGGGAGGATGAGAGTAGGCATTGTTGTCACTGCAGTGACAAGCAGAAGAGATGGAGACATGGATGAGGAAGAGATCATGAAAGTGGTGGAAGATGAGGAATCTATAGCTATGATTTGATCCATAGGAGAAGTAGAGGCAAGGTGTGTTAGAGTAATAAGTTATTACACTTAATTAATTATATCATATTGGTTAATTAATTAAGTCACTTATTCCTTTAGTTACTTAAGCTAAACTCAGGCACATTAATAATTGATTAATTATTAAGTGTGCACACCAGGGTTTCCCTTTTAGGTTTATTTTAGGGTTTCTTGATCTCATTCATAAGGACTGATCTCTTTGTAATAGTTGATTCTCAATAATGCATTTTTACTTTGAGGTTTTCAAAACATCTTCTTTGGTTCTAAATGTCTTTTGTATGTGATAGGTATTTTCATGTAGGTGATTCTTGGGGATTGTGAAGTTAGATTTCTCAACTTCTACATGGTATCAGAGCTCCTGACCTAAGTGTGCCTATTCATCTTTTGAAGATATAGCCTTTTAGTGAGTTTCAAGTGCACGGGTTTCCATAGGAATCTTTTTTGCAAGATCTGGAGGTAGCCATTTTTTGGAGCACTTTGGGCTTAAATGGAGGTCACCATCGCATTCATAGTGGCCCAAAACCCTAGGAATGCCTATCAAATCATTGATTTTGGAGTAGTTGGTTTTTGAGGAAAATTGTTTTTGCCAGAGAGGCCATACGACATCCCCAACTTGCTTCACGAGGCCAAATTTATTGAAATTCATGCAAAAAAATGAAAAACGCGCTTTATTTTTTGCATGGCTAATACATATTGGATCCACCGCTAGGCACCCACTAGTTCTCCACCGCCATCGGTGGCTCCCCCATGTAGCGCCACTGGCTCCGCACCTAGCCCCCACGGGCTCACTTAGTCTCCATCTCGGTCACATGGAGGACTGAGGGCCCTCCACCAACCCCTGTGGGCTCCTCCACTACCATCGACGGTCCTATGGGTGACCAGGGGCTCTACCCCAACCGCTTGCCTTGCACCTTCGGTCACATGGGTGACCAAGGGCCAAATATTTTTTGTAGGGGGGTCAATTTTTTGCGGGGACAACCAAATTGCCATCAAATTTAAGCCGGTGAAGTGCTGATGTCAGCATGATGTCAGTGGCTGTATGACCCCCTCTTTGCCCCCTCCTAACCCCAATTTTCCCTAAAGGAGTAGGTTTTTTCATTTTGGCATAACTTGGGCATACGGTATTGAAATCAGGCAAACAAGATATTTGCAAAAAGCTAGTTCCAAGCACTATCTTGTGGTGTAGTTTATTTTTCATTATTTTTATTGTTAGCCTTGTTTATTGTTGTTTGAAGTCAGATGTTCATTTTTCACTTCTGAGCTCATAACGTTTTGCCACGATCTTCGATTTTTGCTATCTTTGTGCTGTTGGAAAGGTATTGAGGAGCTCTACATTTTTATCCATAAACTTTTTCTGTATCCATCCCTAGGTTGATCGATTAGTCCAATTTTGGCCCCATGAATTGTTTGGAGATTACTTGGATGTTTTGGCAGTTGGAAGGGTGAAAATTGAATCTTTGCACTTAATTTTTAGTAATACATCGTCCAATAATCGACTTTTGCTTCATAGATTCCAGGATTGTGGTAGTTTGGAGATTTTGAGTGTTCCGTGGCATCGGGTTTGCTATTGCTTTTTCATGATTCCTTGAGTCAATCAGTGAATCTCATATGATTTTATTAGTAAAACAAAATTATCCTTCCTTGCTTGCTAGATTTCAGTTCCAGTGTTCTTCCAGTGCTTCTTTGCAGCATGTCATCTCATTGTAGGGGGGTTTTGTCCCACCGAATTTTTCTTCTCTACCTCATTCTTGTATTTGTAAATGGGTACCTGATGAGGCCTAGTTTTCAAGACCCATCTTTGCTTTCATACATCTTTTTTCTAGTGTTTTAGCTACTTCCTAAGTTCATCTTAAGGGGGGGTGTTAGAGTAATAAGTTATTACACTTAATTAATTATATCATATTGGTTAATTAAATAAGTCACTTATTCCTTTAGTTAAGCTAAACTTAGGCACATTAATAATTGATTAATTATTAAGTGTGCACACTAGGGTTTCTCTTTTAGGTTTATTTTAGGGTTTCTTGATCTCCTTCATAAGGATTGATCTCTTTGTAATAATTGATTCTCAATAACGCATTTTTACTTTGAGGTTTATAGAACATCTTCTTTGGTTCTGAATGTCTTTTGTATGTGATAGGTATTTGAATGCAGGTGATTCTTGGGTATTGTGAAGTTAGATTTCTCAATTTCTACAAGGTGGACTAAAATATCAACTGTGGGTGGAAAGGTGGCAACCATTTCCTGTGAAGCAAGTGGAGGACTAATAGTGGTAGTAACCATTATGGTTAGAGTAGTAAACATAGTAGGTGGAGACTATGGTTGTTCAACCCCTTGTTCCTCTCCTTCATGGAGCGGGTCCTCCTGAATGGTGGGCATTCCCATGAAATTACCTGAATTCCTTGAGTTTTTGGAAGTTTCAACTTTCAAAGCCTTCCCTAAATACTCCTTAGATTTGGGTTGACTCTCAACAACTTCCTTTCTCTTCTTGGATCATGTATTGGGAGGAGATGTAGAAGTTCCCACAGTTGGGGCCACATCAACAGAGATGCTATCAATCTCACCTTCCATTGTATCTTTGAGTTACCCATATGTTAGGGTCACTCCTTGCAGATTTAGTTGAGAGACCTACCCATCAATCCATTGTTTTGTCTATGCCTCAACAAGATTTGTTAGAATGTCAAGGTCATTGACCTCTTCTTCATTCCAGGAAATTAGTGGCAGCGATAGGTTGGCGATGGCATCATATCTTGGATCCACTACTGTGCTCTCTTCTTCAACCACCTGTTCTAACACTATGAACAACTTCACCATCTTGACAAAGTATGTCATCATGCACATGTATTTCCGCATATGCACTTCCTTGTCATCCTTGCAGTTGGCCCAAAAGTCTTCAACATTATGTAGGTGGGAGTATTCAAATCCGACCATCTTCTTGAGCTTGGCATATGGATCCATTTGTCGCTAGGCAATGTGGAGCCTTAGGTTATATTCATTCAGCTCCTTGTTAGAGTACTCTTCACATTGGGATGTGTGAATTTCATACATTCCTTGGTCGAAGGAGAGGGGTTAAGGGATCCCCGCTCTATGCTTCTCGCTTAGGAGGGTGTGTGCTCACTACAACTTCCAAGAGAGTTCAAGCAATATCAATTGGTCATTTGGGTAACGAGGTAGCTTATATGGTTTCTTAGAGAAACCCTCGGCTCAAATTTAGGTGAACTTTGTAAATTGTATGAATAGGAGGCCAAACCGGTAGATGAAAGAATTCACTATGCGAGACCCTTCTTTTAGAGTCACCCCCAAGCATTTTGATGATATGCCCTATAAAGGTGCCATTGACTCTGCAGTAGTCCTTCTTGAAATTCTTGTATTGGAGTTGAGGGTATTTGTCATACACCTTTAGCTCCCATTATGGAGTTGGATTTGGTGCCAAAAATAGTCCCTTATATTGGGAACATTCAACAAGCAAGTAGACTAGGTACGATGTCATATAGAACCATGAGGTTTCCTTTACTACCATGAATTGCTCATGCAAGCAATTACTAATCATTCCAGCCCAATAAAACTTAGTGTCCCCTCAAATTATTTCTTCTATAAAATAGAGCATCCATTCTTGAAAGAAGGCCGCAGTTGGGAGGCCCATAGCTCTGCTCAAAAGGGTTACAAATTCATGGTAATATTTGTAGAAATTGATGAGGTGTTGTACTGACCTCATAATCATTAATTTTTTACCTTTTTAAATACTTTATATCTGGCTTTAAAACTCATAATATTTTCCTTTATGTATGTTTTATGAACTTATGGAGGTATAAAGACTTAGATTATGAATGGTTAATATAAGTGCTTATTACTATTATATGCATGATTAAAATGTGGTGATTGATCTATAAATTTTTTATAATATGTGTGTCTTTATTATGCATCCAGAGCTAATATTTATTTTTCAGCCAAGTGATAATTGATTCTATTTAAAAGTGATGAATGGTTGGATTTTTTGTGAATCATCTTCAAATGAGTTATGATCATGTTGAATGAAGACTCTATCTACCACAATGCAAGCTCCAACCCTGCACTTCCAGTTCACAAATTTAAAAATCAATACAACTGAAGGTAGTTACAAGGATCCATGCCAAATTTATTCTTGCGCATCAGGATATATTTTAGACTTAGAGTAGATTAAGTTTCCTGCTTATCTATTATTTTTGAAATAATGATGGATATTTATATCCAAAGCCAATGTAGTTGGATATTAGATTGTATCAATTTTTTGATCTTAATCATGTAATTTCCCTTCTATTTTAAGATTAGAATCATTTATGTATTTCAACCCTATCTTGGCACATTAGCTGGAAATAAGAAGAAAGTTGATCTTAATTCTGTGTTCAAGATTCTTTCAGGACGCTTTTTGAATTAGGTGATCTTGTTAGTTGTTAAGATTTGTTTATCATTGCTAATTTTCATTTTCTATGTTAGTTCAAGTTGAAATCATTTCATTGTTGTGAGTTGAAAGACAATTTAGATTAAAGTTGCATTACATCACTATTTTTACATTGTTCTATTTTATTAAGTTCTGTAGTTCATTTCTTAATTTAAAAATCATTTGCATATCTGAGATAATCTTAGTCATCATCTTAATGGATTATCTCCAAAGAGGAATAGTTACTTGTCGATTTAGTAAGTGAGGAATGGAATAGTTTATTTTCAAATCAATTAATCAAGTTTTTAATAGATTAAATGTTTTTCAAATTAGATTAAGTTAATCTTCCATTCCCTCATAAACTAAATTGTCTTGGGAACAAAATCTCCCTATTCAAATTCTATTTTGAAGGTTATTTAGAATAAATTAGGAATAGAAGGTTAGTACAGAAACACTCTTGAAAAATAAAAATAGCTTCGAATCGCTCCTAACCGAGCCAAAACTACCAACCCCCCCAAGACCGATCCAAATCTTACTGTAGATAGCTTTAGGCACCCCTGGGTTGACATTAAATAAATTAAATGAGTAGGAACTGTGACATCAATGAATTCCTACCATCATTTTTGGTGCCATCTTCGGGGAACATCTGGCTTTAAAAAGAAAATCTAAGCCTTAAGTATTGGTAAGATCAGTTAATGAACATGAACAGAGATTAGTCTGGAAGAATTGTGAGAGGAAATTTAGAGAACCATCAGGAAGAATCCTAACCTAGTGCTATGAGTTCACCCTCTGCTAGGTCAGAATCCACCTAGTCAAAACATATGGGAGACAAAGATTAGGATGAGGAGGTTCCCAACAAAAAATTTTCCTTTCCCATTTCCATAAATGTCCGAGAAAATGAGCCACCAATGAAAAATATCTCACCCTCTAATTTACCTACATTTAGAGGGAAAAATTTGGAAGACTGTGATCATTTTTTATTCAAGTTCAAAGTGTTATGTCAGATTTATGATTATACATCTGGCAATCAAAAATTGAAACTATTTCCATCCACCCTTAAAGAATAAACTTTAAGATGGTTTATGGGATTAACTGCAAATTTAATAAATACTTGGGGATGAAATGGAAATAGTATTCCTGAATAAATATCAAGATTATTGCAGAGTCAAGGATAGGAAGGATGAACTATTTAAAATGAAGCAATTGGAAGATGAGAGTCTAGAGGACTATGTAGAGAGGTATCAATTTATTCTAAAAAGATGTGGAAATGGATTAGATCAAGAAATTAGTAAGTCTATCTTTTTAAAAGGCATTGATGATGATTCCAAAGATGCCTTGAACTTGATAGGAAAAGAGGATATTAATAAATAGTCATTTGAGGAAATTATTGAGATCTGTAGGAATTATTCTAGAACAAGACCGAGTTATAGGAGAAAGAACAAAGGTTCTTCATCAGATGTCTCTAAAGTCATGGAAGAAATTGAAAAGTTAAAAATAGAAATTCTCCTTCATCTTAGTTCTTATCCTGATTAAAGAATAGTTGAACCTTTGGCCATCTACTGTCCTAAATTTAGGGATAAAAATCCATTGAGAGAATGTCCTCTCAATCAAGTAGATCAATGTGACATTTGTGAAATGAAACATTCTATTGGTAAATATAGTCTCCTCCCAGAAATTAAGAATCAATTGAAGAAACCAATAGAAGAGGAACTAAATTTTGTAGGACAAAGATAGTTTATCCCTACCTTTGGTCAACCTAGGAATAATTCCAATTGGGCTTCAAATAAGTGGAATAACCAATGGAATTATTCTGGTCAATGGAATCCCCAACAAATGCAGAATTCACTTCCACCCATGAAAAAATCTTGGGTACCATCATGGGGACATACTAAATATCCATAATGGAACCAACCTCAGTGGCAGCCAAAGCAATATTAATGGCAGAAAAACTAGATACAATGGTAGCCTAACTAGTGGCAACCTAATCAAGGAAATAATCAATGGAAGAATTAGGGGCCTAGAATCAAAATCAGTTAACTGGACAAAACCAACAATTGAGCTCTGAACCGGTCAATCAACCTCAGATACCTGCTTAGTTAGTTCCTAATCCTAATAATGTTAAACCTCAACAACCTGCCTATAATGCTGATCCTACCATAGTTAATTTGAATAACATTGAAATGAGAGATATTCATTTGAGAAATAGAGTTTTATTAACAAAACCTGATGAAACTAAGGAATATCAACAAAAATATTTAATGAAGGAAATAGAAAAAGAAATCAATAAAGATAATGTTAAACAAGAACCATTTCCTTCATGACTTCATCAGGAACCATTGGTTGAACAAGTTGATAAATAGGATGATCTAATTGATCCTAATATTATTGATGAGCTGAAGAAAATAAAAATTGAAATTCCCCTATTGAGGGCTATTCGTGATATTCTAGAGATCAACCAGGTAGTTAAATATTTGTGTGTTAAGACACCTGGAAGGAAAAATAAGTTGCCCCCTACAATTCAAGTTGGAGGAAAGTTTTTCGATGTCCTCTTAGGGAAGTTAATTCCACAAAAGTATGGTGATCTAGGAAGTCTTGTGATTACCCTTAGAATTAATGGTTTTGAAATTTAGAATGTTCTTATTGATTTGGGAGCTGCCATTAATGTTATTACTACTGAAAAAATTAAAAAGATAGGGATTATGAATGTTAAACTAACAACTACAGTTCTACAAAGTTGACCAATTAATTGCAAAACCTGAAGGAATTCTTGAAGATGTCATTATCACTATTGAAACTTGGGATTATCTTGTTGATCTCCTTGTGTTAAAAACTAAACAAAGAAAGAGGGGTTATCTTATTATTTTAGGGAGACCTTGGTTAGCAACAATTGTTGCACTCATTGATTGTAGATATGGTAGTATGACTATTTCTAATGGGATGAAATAGAAAGAAGTGACTTTGTATCCACCAACTAAACCATCTTGAACATTTGATAATAAAATTTGGATTGATGATCCTAACTCTGAGGATGAGGAAATAAAGGGCCTTGCAATGATGACCTTGGCAGAGCATGCTAAGGAATATCAGGATTCTGTAAACATAAAAGAAGAGGATCTAGGAGAATGTAGTAATTCTGAAACTCCTTTACACTGTCCTTTTGCTAACATGACAAAATATGATGAGAATCAGTTACTTCATCAACTTCTACCACATCTTTGTCCCTTGAACAATTTAATTGGAGATCCCTCAAAACTTAAAGAAAAGAAAAAAAAAACCTTATTCAAGCTGACAAACCTTTACTTATCAACAGTGCCTTAGCAACAAAACAAGAGGAAGGATTAAAAGAAATTTTAGAGAAAAATACAAGAGCCTTCACTTGGGATTATAAGGATATGAGAGGAATTCATCAAGACATATGTACACACCACATCTATACTAAGGATTTCAAACCTATAAGACAAGCTCAGAGAAGAATCAACCCTACTCTAAGAGACTTTGTGAAATTAGAGATAGAGAAATTACTCCAAGTAGGATTCATTTATCCTATCTCGGACAATAAATGGGTTGCTCCATTAGTTATTTTACCTAAGAAAAATGGAAAATGGAGAGTGTGTGTGGATTGCAGAGAACTAAATAAGGCTACAAAGAGAGATTATTTTCCATTGCCCTTCATAGATCAGGTATTGGATAACTTATCTGGAAGTAGTTATTTTTGTTTCCTTGATGGGTTTAGTGGATACAACCAGGTCTAGGTAGCTTTAGAGGATCAAGATAAAACTATATTTACATGTCCATGGGGTACCTTTTCTTATAGGGTCCTAACTTTTGGACTATGTAATGCTCTTGCAACATTTCAACGTGTTGTTCTTGCTATTTTTACAGAATTAACATGTGTAGAAGTTTATATGGACGATTTCACAGTCCATGGGAGAACTTATGAAGAGTCTTTGGAAAGCCTGGATAGATTCCTAAGCAAATGTAAAGAACATATAATGTCATTAAACCATGAGAAGAGTTTGCTAATGATGAAAAAATGAATTGTTTTGGGTCATCATGTATCGAAAGAAGGAATCAAAGTAGACCCAAACAAAGTTGAAATAATTTTGAAAATACCTACACCTAGAAATCAAACAAATGTAAGGAGTTTTTTAGGACACTCTGGTTATTGTAGAAGGTTTATTGAGGGATTCAGTAAAATAGCAGGTCCACTCTTTACTTTGTTAAAGAAAGACTCTGAATTTGTGTGGACTTCATCTTGTCAGGAGTCATTTGATCAAATCAAACAAGCTTTAACAACTTCACATGTTATTGTTGGTCTAGTTTGGGGTGAACCATTTCATATTAACAAGCATGCCTCTAACTTTGCAATTGGAGCAGCTCTTGGGCAGAAGGATGAATCTAGAGCAATGCATGCTATATATTATATAAGAAAAAACCTCAATCCAACATAATTGAATTACACTACTATTGAGAAGGAATTCCTAGCAGTTGTGTTTTGTATAAATAAATTCTGAGATTATATCACTGGATATAAAAAATTTCTGCATACTGACCATGCATCTATTTGTTATCTTATGAATAAAGCTATTGTGGGAGGACGTATAATTAGATGGTTGTTATTACTTTAGGAATTTGATATAACTATCATTGATAAGCTAGGTAGAGATAATGTTGTAGCTAATTTTTTTGTCAAGAATGGTTTTGTAGGGTAATAATGAGCCTGCGGAAGATGTGTTTTCTGATGGTACCTTTTCTTATAGGGTCCTAACTTTTGGACTATGTAATGCTCTTGCAACATTTCAACGTGTTATTCTTGCTATTTTTGCAGAATTAACATGTGTAGAAGTTTATATGGACGATTTCACAATCCATGGGAGAACTTATGAAGAGTCTTTGGAAAGCCTGGATAGAGTCCTAAGCAAATGTAAAGAACATATAATGTCATTAAACCATGAGAAGAGTTTGCTAATGATGAAAAAATGAATTGTTTTGGGTCATCATGTATCGAAAGAAGGAATCAAAGTAGACCCAAACAAAGTTGAAATAATTTTGAAAATACCTACACCTAGAAATCAAACAAATGTAAGGAGTTTTTTAGGACACTCTGGTTATTGCAGAAGGTTTATTGAGGGATTCAATAAAATAGCAGGTCCACTCTTTACTTTGTTGAAGAAAGAATCTGAATTTGTGTGGAATTCATCTTGTCAGGAGTCATTTGATCAAATCAAACAAGCTTTAACAACTTCACATGTTATTGTTGGTCTAGTTTGGGGTGAACCATTTCATATTAACAAACATGCCTCTAACTTTGCAATTGGAGCAGCTCTTGGGCATAAGGATGAATCTAGAGCAATGCATGCTATATATTATATAAGAAAAAACCTCAATCCAACATAATTGAATTACACTACTACTAAGAAGGAATTCCTAGCAGTTGTGTTTTGTATAAATAAATTCTGAGATTATATCATTGGATATAAAAAATTTGTGCATACTGACCATGCATCTATTTGTTATCTTATGAATAAAGCTATTGTGGGAGGATGTATAATTAGATGGTTGTTATTACTTTAGGAATTTGATATAACTATCATTGATAAGCTAGGTAGAGATAATGTTGTAGCTAATGTTTTTGTCAAGAATGGTTTTGTAGGGTAATGAGCCTGTGGAAGATGTGTTTTCTGATGAACACCTATTTGCAATATCAATTGAGTCACCATGGTTTTCTGATATTGAAAATTACTTAGTAACTGAGAAATTTCCTTCCTATTTTTTAGAAAAATAAAAAAAGAGATTGATTAGAGAAACCTCACAGTTTGAATGGATTAATGGTTGTTTGTTTAAAATGTGCCCAGATCATGTAATGCAGAGATGTGTGCAGGAAACTGAAGTATTTGATATATTGAAAGCATTTCATGATGAACTAGGGGCATTCCATTACTCCACAATAAGAATAGTTCATAAGATCTTAGGATCAAGCTATTTTTGGCCTACTATGACTAAGGATACATCTCATTACATTAGACATTGTGATTAGTGTCAAAGAATAGGGAGACCTATAAGATCAACAAAGATTCCATTACAAACACAAGTGTCATTGGAACCATTTGAAAAATGGGGTATTGATTTTGTTGGCCCAATAGATTCTCCATCCAAGGGAAATCATTACATACTTTTATGTATTGATTATGTTACAAAATGGCAGAAGTCAAAGCATTGCCAGTTGCTAGAGAGGAAAAAGTTGCAGATTTCATATACAAGAATATTCTACAAAGATATGGAGCACCTAAATAACTTGTGTCAGATCAAGGGCCACAATTCATGTCTATAATGCTTCAGGAATTTCTTGAAAGATATCAAGTTCAACAAAGGAAATCATCACCCTATAATCCTCAAGCAAATGGGCAGGTAGAGGTGACCAATAGAGAACTAGAAAATATTCTCACAAAAATAGTCTCATCTAAGAAGAATGACTGGTCTGATAGGTTAAATGAAGCTATATGGGCATAAAATACATGGAAGACAACTACTGGATTTTCACCATATGAGCTGGTTTATGGAAAAACTCCTATCTTTCCTTTTGAGTTTGAGTTAGAAACACTTAGAACAACTATGATTGTGGGGATAGATATTACTAAAGCACAAAGGAATAGGATAATGAAATTGAAAATATTAGATGAGATGAGAACTGAAGCTTTGCACCAAACATAAATCATTCAAGGCCAGAGGAAATAGTGGCATGATAAAAACATCCGCAGTGAACAATTCATTGCAGGTGATTAGGCTTTGTTATTTGATTCAAGGTTTCAAGAATTTAAAGGAAAACTAAACACAAGATGGCTTGGGCCATATGAAATTGAACAAGTGTTTAAAAATGGAGCTATTTGGTTAATACCCATAGATGGGGAGATAAAAACAATATTGGTAAATGGGCATAGGCTCAAGCTTTATCACAAACCAGCATCGAAAGAATAATTTATCACAGAGCTTCGAGCAAGAATTGAGCATTTTACTATGGAATATTTTTCTTCTTCGAGTTAAATTATCAGTCCTTAAATCCATTATTGATGGGTATGAATAAACAAAGTAAATTGAAAATCAGAAATGGCTGTTTACTTTGCATTTAATAGTTAAGTACCATTTCATGCAAAAACCTAATTGGGAGGAGGAATGGAGGAAATTTCTATTAAATACTGATAGGGAAGAAGGAAAACCTAGAATCTCTGAAGGAAAAACACTTAAAATAGAGAAAAATGAGGTTTTGACTAAAAACCTTGTTAAACCTATTGGTAGGCCAAAGAAGCAAAAACTAGAGAGTTCTACTTCCGCAAAGAAAAGGAAAATGAAGGGTTTAACAAAAAACCTAGCTCAACTAGTAAGGGAAACTAGGAAACATAAGTCAGAAAGCTCTATTTTTGTAAAGAAGAGGAAAAATGAAGAAAAGAAAACCCTAGAGAGTTATAATACTAAGAGAAAGAGTTCTAAAAAGAAGAAGAAAACTATGAAAATTGAAAGACCTAAAAGGAGAACTAGGTTAGAAACATAAATAATGGAACAAGAAAAATTTGAGGCTGAAAAGGCTACTTCTACCATCAATCTAGATGAGTCTAGGGAAGAAGAAATTGAAAGAGATGAGATTGAGAAAAATGAACATGAAAAAGAAAAGATTGAAGAGGAAGTATTGAAAGAAGTGGAGCATGAAAAAGAAAGGATAGAAAAAGAAGGAGGGTCACAATATCCAATACAGGGTCCAAAATGTACTCCACCAAAAGAGCATTTGTTATCTCATAATTCCCTTGTTCAGGATGCTAATTTTTCAAATCCTAATTCTCCATTTCAGGATGTTGATGTGTCAAGTATGGAAACTAAACATGAAGTTGAAATACCAAATATAGAAATTTTTTAGGTAAATAAAATTCCCAATGTTGAAATTGAATAGGAAGAGAGAATTCAACTCAATGAAGAAGAAGCTATCCATAATGAGGGAAAACAACCAATAGAACAAGAGGAAATATTTTTTGATAATGAAAATTTAAAGGAAAGAGAGGAAGAAAAAATTCAAATAGCTCTCAAAATATCCAAGTTAGAAAGAGAATTGGAAGAATTTAAAATGCAAAATCTGTTACTTGAGGAAAAATTGAGGCAAAAAGATGAGGAGGCATCAAAATTTTAAATAGAAACAAATCAATTGAAAATCAGTTTGAAAATGAAACTAGTCAGTTATTTTCAGAATTGGAAGAAATAGAAGGAAAAATAGCTCAAAATACCATTGCAGATGAACAAAAAGATAGAGAAATCTATAAGTTAAAGACAAAATTTCAAACAAAGACTAACACAGAGAAGGAAGAACAACAACAAATTCTCAACAAGTTACCTCTTCCACCACTTAAGGAACAAAATCAGGAGCGAACAATAGGGCCTAGATACCTTTCCTTAACAACTATGAAATATAAATAGCTTAATAAAGAACTCAAAAGAATAGTTGGAAAAGGTTACAAAAGAAAAGGAAGAAGCAAAGGAAAGGGTAATCAAGATTGTGGATATTATATTTTCCTTAGTTTTCACCAAGAAACCTTTTGGAGTATATGGGTTGTTCTTAGAGAACTGTTCTTGAAGTGGAAGTTGAATCAGATTGTGCTAAAGAGACCTACTGACTCCTGGAAAAATTATGATTTTATGGATTGCTATTTTAATAATTGTCTAGATATTCAAAATAAAATGTGTGAATTCTTCCAACATGGATTTCTTATGGGTACCAATGATGATTCACTACTTAATGTTTTTATTGGTGAACTAAAAATCAAATATTTTGTTTCATTATTAAAAAATCATGTTGAGTGGTCAACCAAAATGGAAGAATACAAAAG
Source organism: Sequoiadendron giganteum (assembly GCA_007115665.2). Taxonomy (NCBI): domain Eukaryota; kingdom Viridiplantae; phylum Streptophyta; class Pinopsida; order Cupressales; family Cupressaceae; genus Sequoiadendron; species Sequoiadendron giganteum. Next base: position 581,978,729 of record CM021106.1, on the reverse strand, counting down.
AATACAAAATACATATGGATTTCCAATGAGAAATGAATATCCAAAATCAATCAGTTACATTAACAAACTCAGATCCATTTCAAGGCTGAATGATGTCACTCTTGTTTATGTCAGTAGTTTTTCAAAAATCATTACAAATTTTTAGGATATTGAGGAGACTCTTCCTCTTGTAGCTATCCAGGCATGTGAAGAGAGATTCAGATCACTTCCAGATTCAGTAAAGAGGAGAGAGCCAATATTTCCAAATAATCTCAGATGGAGCTTGACACGTGTGAGACATGTAATTACTTTGATTCATGAGCAACAAGAGTTTTCAATTGGCATGAGATTCAGAATGCCTATCCTTATCATGCTTGCACCTAGAGTTAATGCACCTTCATAGATACTAGCCGAGGTCCTCAGAGCATGGTATGAAAAACTGGACAGGAAAAATGGATTTTCTATTTCTACAAGAACTACAAGGGGATACAGAGGATGAGTCTTTGAATATGCTCTATGGATTGAGTCACTCAAGAAGGGAATTCAGATTCCACCTAGATAAACCATGAGGGCATGGTTAAATGTAGGAGGAGGAGAATGATGAGGCCTTGTACGAACCTCATAATTATTAAGTTTTTACCTTTTTAAATAATTTATATCTAGCTTTAAAACTCATAATATTTTCCTTTATGTATGTTTTATGAACTTATGGAGGTATAAATAATTAGATTATGAATGGTTAATATAAGTGTTTATTACTGTTATATGCATGATTAAAATGTGGTGATTGATCTATAAATGTTTTATAATATGTGTGTCTTTATTATGCATTCGGAGCTAATATTTATTTTTCAGCCAAGTGATAATTGATTTTCTTTAAAGTGATGAATGGTTGGATTTTTTGTGACTCATCTTCAAATGAGTTATGATTTGCTGATCTCCTTTTCTGAATCATCATGCTGAATGAAGACTCTATCTATCACAACTCGAGCTCTAGCCCTACACATCCAATTCACAAATCTAGAAATCAATACAACTGAAGGCAATTACATGGATCCACGCCAACTTCATTCCTGCGCGCTAGGATATCTTTTAGACTTAGAGTAGATTAAGTTTCCCGCTTATCTGTTATTTTTGAAATAATTATGGATATTTATATCCAAAGCCAACATAGTTGGATGTTAGATCGTATCAAGTTTTTGATCTTTCTCATGTAATTTCCCTTTCATTTTAAGATTAGAATCATTTATGTATTTCGACCCCATCTGGGCACATTAGCTGGAAATAAGAAGAAAGTTGATCTCAATTATGTGTTCAAGATTCTTTCAGCAAGCTTTGGGAATGAGGTGATCCTGTTAGTTGTTAAGATTTGTTTATTACTACTATGTTTCATTTTCTATGTTATTTCAAGTTGAAATCATTTCATTGTTGTGAGTTGAAAGACAATTTAGATTAAAGTTGCATTGCATTACTATTTTTACATTGTTCTATTTTATTTTGTTTTGTAGTTTAAAAATAATTTTCATATATGAGATAATCTAAGTCATCATCTTAATGGATTATGTGCAAAGAGGGACAATTACTTGTCAATTTAGTAAGTGAGGAATGGAATAGTTTATTTTCAAAGAAATTAATCAAGTTTTTAATAGATTTAAAGTTTTGAAAATCAGATTAAGTTAATCTTCCATTCCCTCATAAACTAAATTATCTTGGAACAAAATCTCCCTGTTCAAATTCCATTTTGAAGGTTATTTAGAATAAAATAAGAATCAAAGGTTAGTACATAAACGCTATTGAAAAAGAAAAAAAATAGCTCCAAATCGCTCCTAACCAAGCCAAAACTACCAAAAAACTCCCCAAGACCAATGCAACTCTTACCATAGATAGCTTTAGACACCCCTAGGTTGACATTAAAGAAATTAAATGAGTGGGAATTATGACATCAACGACCTCCTACCATCAAAAATCACTTCAGAAGAGCTCTTTGGGCACTTTATTAGCGCTACCCCTCTTTTCCTTTAGCCAATACTGATTGATGAATTTTTTGCATTTGAGGGGATCAAAATCCCACATCTTCTTACCATATTCATTAGGTGTCTCCTCCATATCATTGAATGTAGGGATCTAAAAGTTCCTTCCTATTGACTTGGCAAATAGGTTTAGCCAAGACATTCCCATCTCTATCCACTCTTCTTTTTGTATCTTCTTTATATGTTTCTCTGCAGGCCATTAAAAGCTCAGGGGCTACAAGAGCCGGTGGGAATTCGATAGCCTTGGCCAATCCAGTGCCTCTGATTCTTCTATCATTTTATATTTTAGGGTTGAGTTAGACCCTTTGCTTGAATTCATAAATGTAAATGTGTCCTAGATTAGTGTCTGAGATCTCTTTCTAGTCTGTGGTGACCTTCGAATTGAGGGGTCCCTCTTGGAAATTATATCTCATTTGATCCTCATCATCTTTTCCCTTGGGTGCCTTGGAGATATTCTTCCATTTTTCCTTCTCCATGGCAGCACTTGAAGACTCGAAATCTGGTTTCTTATATCCTACAATCAAAGGAGCAATAAATGATTCAAGCATAAAACCACGAGGAACACAAGCCAAAATCTCACAAAATAGTGTTAGATAATTAATGCTTAAAGATCATAAAATCCTCTAAAAATCATCCTTTGTCTTTCCTTCAGAGAAGATTGGACAATGCATGCCTAGGGGTGTGAGTTTTCGTAGGATGTTAGTTGTTTTGAAGGCAACAATTGATAGATAGCAGATAGGGCACGTCACCTCGCATGGTTCCACCTGCACCGAGTTTTAGCTATAGTGTAGGGTCCACTAAGGAGAATAAGGTATTTTAGCACATGGTTCAAAATTCTTTTGAAGATCAAGAAGCATTATGATTTCCTTTCAAGCATGCAAAAGTGGAGGGTGGTTTGGCTATTTGAGGGTTTGCCATCAAAATGATGTTGGCAAGGGAATATCCCACAAGCAACATCCCAGAATGCAGGAGCCGCGGGATCAGAGGATGAAAATCACCATGTGTTTAAAATTTAAGAGTCTGGGTCAGAAGGTGTGGAAGGACGCTAGGTGTCAGCCTTTTGAAATAGCACCGGTGTGATGGAAGTCTGGCAGGGGAGGCTCGCATGGTCGAGTCCACAATAGGTAAGTGCATTGATCATTTTTCCACCAGACAGCTAGGAGGAAAAGGCGTTATCAGGACCCACCACTCAGAAGGACATCACACTTTTTCACTTTGACTTAGCCATTTGATCCATGGTAAAAGGTTGGTGGAGACCCGCAAGGAATGGTCCATGAGTGATTTTTTTGTTAACTGCAAGCTTAGATGGCGGTCATGAGTGCGGGGTCTGGTAGGTGGATATACGTGTTGTGAAGGTCATTTAATTGGTGAAGCCTAGACATAAACCGACAGATAGAAGTCCACAAGGAGGACCCCACAATGGGTTTCAAGACTTAGGCATTTTGACGAATTTTAACCTTGGATAGTTGCTACAGGGGTGGGAACCGATAAGTGGTCGAATGGATTATGGAGGCCATTATGAATGACAAAGTCTAGATGGATTCCTGCAAATGGAAGACCCCAAGGAGGACCTCACAGAAGGTCAAGACCTTGGTAGTTTTGTTCAAACAAGTACAACTGGAAATGACCAAGGCAAAACCCACGTACTAAGAGGATACAGTCAGATGGCCATCTAAAATGATGAATTTTTATAAGAATTTTGTGAGTGGAGGTTTGCACTATCAGACTCAAGGGGGTTGAAGGATCCACCCAAGGGGACTTATGGATTTACACTAGCCAAGCAGATGGGGCATCATGTGAGTGCAGGCCCAGAGGAGGTGGACCTCATTGTAAAGCTCAAATGTTTCAAAGGGAAGCAACGACGGTGGGAAGGCATTGGGCTTGTAGGGCATGAATGCCCTGGTTTAAGAATGATGGTCAAGACGTAACGTTCCGCTTAATCTAAATTGTTAATTTCAATGGCTTTTCCAAATTCTAGAACATGGGTTTTGCGGGGGAGTCATTCTTTTATCTATTTTCATCATTTTTATTAGAGAACACTTAAGTAGTTTGTAGATTTAAATGAAAAAGACACAAGGGGTGGTGAAAAAAATCCTATCTCTCAATCCCACACAGACAATGATGAATCTTACAACAAAGATGCTTGAATTGATAGAGTAAGGCTGTAGGTACGAAGGCGGTGAGGGTAGGAGGCTCTAAGATGTTCTCTACAAAGGAATTTTTGTGAAAATGATAGGTTGGTACCACTACTTATATGTTTTAAGACATTAAATTCCTTCATTAAATGCTCATATGATGGATGATTAGGTCAGTGAGATGTCACTTCAACCAGAATGACAATGGGAAAGGCGGAGCTCGCAGGATGAGAAGCCATCATAATTTATTCATTTGCAAACTTGGTGACCTTACAACAAAGGGAGCAGCGGAACCCTTAGGGCAGGTGAACATCCAGGGTTTGTCATCTAGAAATGGAGAAATCAAGGTGAAAGTCCACAGAGGGAAACTCGCTCTGGCAGACCCACAAGGTCCAAAGGACGCCAGCCCAAACTACAAAGGGAAAACTTCCAAGCAATTTCTGAGGGGACAAAAGACATGAAAATTTAGAAAAGGGGGGGGGGAACTTGATCAACTAAAGATGATACTTTAAGGCTCCTTGACCACTTAGGACTCAAAAATAGGGGGCACACAAAACAAGGTGGAGAAAAAGTGACCTGACATAGGCAAAAAGAGAGGGCTCCCATTCCAAATGGGGTGTGTGTGCTATAGGCACAAAAAATGGTGACTCCGTTGGAGAACACTCCTAAGCGTTCTAAGGATAAATGTTCATCTAGAACCCAAAATCTTTGGTTTTGCAGACTAGGGTCTAGTTTTCAAAATAGAACTAAGAACTAACTTGAGGATGGGATCCTTTGTTGAATCATGTTACGGGGTCATCATGGAGGTGTGTGCAAGGTGAGTTCATTTCCTTCTCTCAGAGATTATGTAGATGAATATTGATCAAGCAATGGCAAGCTACATAAGCTATCTATCCCCAAAAGTAACTTGGACATTGCTCCACTGCTAGTTAGGCGTCCATAGGCTCGACAAAGTTATCGTTGTGACCCCATGAACATAGATCTACTGGCAGCCAGGTGTCCATAGCCCCGATAGAGTTATTCATACACCCATACAGTTGCATAATTTTTATTTTTCTTTTCTTTTCCTTTTGATGTTTTTTTGTAGTACTTTCTTTTCTTTTTCTCAACTATGTAAGCACTAAAGCTCACAATGGGTTTGGGAATCACAATGGTCACTAGAGCAGACTTAAGATTTTTCACTTGTCCAACCCTCCTAGCAATTAACACACAATTCCTTGGAAATATTTAAAGTGTCTTCTTGTGTAGGGTCCATGATGGGCATAAAAGGATTCAAATAAGGATGGAATCCTAGGCTAGTTCAGATTTCAAAGGAGGAAACCAAATCTGAGAGACATTCATAAATTGATAATTAGGAATGAATTCTTATCTAGAGAACAAATAAGAGTAGGCAAAAAAATGAACCATTCGTCGAACTGAGCATGGTCACTACACCTAGAACAAAGAGACACTCTCAGCAAAGCAAAAGCAGTCGGGGAACAAAAAAAACCAAGGCGAAGCAAGGAAAAAAAACAAAGCGAAGAAGAAAAAGTAACCTAGAATAACCTATGTACAGGTATTTACAAGAGTAGCTTGAGGGAGATCATGCTTGGAAATAATGCTTCAGGTGCTACCCATTGACGAGCAATGAGACATCTTCACTAGTTAAGGTCTTTAAGTGAAAAGCATTATCTCTAAGGATTTCAACAATTTGAAAGGGGCCAAGCCAAATATTTTTGAATTTATCATGTCCTCCTTTCTTCTCATGGGCCTTGTCCCAACATAGGATGAAATCAGCGATTCTAAAGGCCTTCACTTTGGCTTAGCGATCGAACCATCTTTTAACTATGCCCTGATGTTTGGTGAAATTCCCAATGGAATAGTGACATACTTCTTCTAACAAAGTAGCTCAGCTAAGTGAGCCTCCCTTCAATCCCCTTCTTCATAGAAGTTATTGATGAATTTGAGGGTGGGGATTTCTAGGTGAATTGGGAACACATGCTCAAGGCCATAGACGAGGTGAAATGGGGAATCTCCCAAGGAAGCCTTGTGATGCATACGATCTTCCCAAAGGGAAAAAGGGAGTTGGGTATGCTAGTCCTTGAAATTCCTATCAAGAAGCTTCTTTATTATGGTGATCAGGTTCTTGTTTGTGGATTCAGCTAAGCCATTGCCTTGGGGATAGTAGTTGGATGAGAATTTAAGGGAAATACCATGATTGGAGGCCCAACTATCAAATTTCAGTGAGGCAAAATCGAGACCATTATCGCAGACGAGAGAAAAGGGGCAACCAAAATGATTCATCATGAAAATTTCAAGGAAATCAACAACTACCTCTATAGTACATTATCTGCATGCAATATATTCTATCCATATAGTACAATATTCAAAGGTGGTTAGAATGTATCTGTGACCCAGAATAGATGGTGGGCTTATTAGACCAATGAAGTCAAGACCCCATTATGCGAATGGTCTTACCTCCAAGACAGGTTGTAGTAGGATAGCAACATTCCTCTCTCTGGTTGTAGTGGTCTAGCAAACATGGAATGTTTGAACATAATTATGGGCATCCTTGAACACCGTGGGCTAGTAGTATCCTACTCATAGGATGTGATGAGCAGTAGAGGGAACTGATCCATGACCAGTACTGAATTTTTCATGGAACTCTTTCAGCACACGCATTGCTTCCTCCTTACCCAGACATTTAAGATAGATCCCCTCATGATTTTTCTTATAAAGTATGGAACCTTGTAGCATATAACTGCTGCTTTTCAGCCTAAGGGAATTCAGGGTATTCTTCTAGACTCCTTATAAGTGGGATGGACATCTATTTTTCAAAAAATAATAGACAATATCGTGATACCACTCCCCTAGGGAGACATCTTCAAGTTGATATTGTTGAACTATAAGCTCGAGCCTCACTTTAGCTATTGCTTCAACTATCATTCAGGTGAGTGCTTGACCTCTAACCAATTTCATCTGTTGAATCTCCATGTCGTACTCTTGCAATAAAGTAACCCATTTTTCTTGTCTTTCTCCTTATTCATTTTGCATTAGTAGTGTCTTCACTACTGGGTCAGGCATTATGGCAAATACCTTATTTCGTAGGATGTAGTGTGTGAACTTCTTGACCCCTCTAACAAGAGAATATTCTTTCTTTTCCACATTGTGATACCTCATCTCAACATCTTTTAATGGAGCACTCACGAAGGAAATTGGGTGCTCATTTCCTTCATCATCTCTCTAGATCAATATGTTGGCACATGAGTGATCTGAAGCGAAGGAGTTGATGTAGAATGACTCCAGATAATTTGGACTGACTAGCACAAGGGCATCAACAATTTCTTTCTTGATTTCCTCAAAGGACTTCTTCTCTTTTTATGTCCATTCAATTTTGGCATCTTGTTTTAACATGGCATTGGGTGGCTTAACTATCTCAACAAAGCCTGTGATGAATTTCCTAATGAAATTTATCTTTCCAAAGAAAGATTTCAACTCTTTCTTTTGTCTTGGCAGTTGAATCTTCATTATAGCTCGGATACATTTGGGGTCTATGGAAATTCCTTTCTCTGATAGGACATGTACCAATAACTTTCCCTCGATGACCCCAAAAATGCATTTCTTTGGATTTAGGGAAATGCCAAATTCTCTGCATTTTTGGAAGACCTTACATAAATCAGAGACATGGTCTCCCCTAGCCTTTGAAAACACCATGAGATCATTCATATAAATGATGATGCACTTACCAATTATGTCCTTGAAGGCAATGTCTATCGCACATTGGAAGGTGGCATCTGCGTTGATCAATCCGAAAGGTATTCTCCTATATGCAAAGGTTCCCCACTTGGTGGTGAACATTGTTTTTTGCCTGTCCTCATATTGCACCATTACCTGATTATACCTAGAGTACCCATCCAGGAAGGATATCATTTGAGAACCATTGAAAATCTGGAATACCTCATCCAACGAAGGCACATTATAGTTATCATTTTCTGAAGCTGTGTTCAAATTGTGGAAATCAACACACAACCTAATTTCACCATTCTTTTTCCTGACCAAACCCAGATTTTCCACCCATGTGGAGTGTCTGACTGGAAATATGATTCTAGTGGATATAAAATTTTGTACTTATTTGTAAATAATTTGTCCCAGCAATGAATTGATGGGGTGCTGCCACTATCGAAATGACCTTATGTCCGATCTAAGAGGAATAGTGTGTGTGATGATTGATGTGTTGTATGTCTTCAAATCCTCATAAATCCAAGCAAATACATCATGATACTTCCACAAGGCATCAAAAATACCTTTCTTTTCTTCTGGTCTATATACCTTACCAATGAATACATTCTTAGCTTCCTTGGTTGTTTCGAGATTATGGGTGTCACACTGATTATTGATGGAGTCTTTGTTTGTTTGTTGATCCTGATCTCTAATTTGATCTAAGTCAAATATCCACTCTAGATGGACCATACCTTTTGGAATAGTGTTGGTCTTGAGGTTTATGACCCCTTCTATGTCTAGCTTAGTCTCGTCAAGCTCAACCTCATCAATTATCTGGGCTGCAAACACATTGGAGCTGGTGATGAATCCAAGATGTGTTTATCATCATTAAACACCTGGAAATTTTATATGTTGTCTAGTACAGACAGGATGGAGGTAAGCTCAATTGTGAATCTCTTGAGGCCTAATAGTGATAGGGGCAGAAGGGTACTAACTGCTTGGGCTAGGGTATTTTCAGTGTAATTCTGAGAGCATGGGATTAATTGAATGTTAAATGCATATTAGATTTATAATAGATCCCATACCCTATACCTATAATTGGTTATTCTTCTATAATAGCAGGAGTAGATTTTTCTTACTTGTTTCATGACTAACTCTGAGTCACCAAAGACTTGTAACATCTTGATATTTTTCCTTAATTCCATTAAGAGACCAAGGACCAATGCCTCATATTTTTCCACATGATTAGTGTAATAAAACTGAAGTATATGAGAAACAAAATATGACTAACCCATTGGGCTAGTCAACTCAAAGCTAACTCTAACTCCTTGCTTGGATTTGGACCTGTCGAAGCGCAACATACAGAACTTGGAAGGATCCTCGATCATAGAATCCATAAGGTTTTGCTTTGTGATTGATGATATCTTTACTTAAAAAACCTTAGGTGGTGGCGCAGGTCTAATGTGGCTTTGATCTTGTCATACTAGTTGAGCCTCCCTTTTAGGGGTGACTTTTCCTTTAATGTGCTCAATTACTGTTTGTCACATGCAACATTCAAATTTAGAGTGGGCAACATTGTGTACCCTACACTAACTATGGAACAAGAGTTCCTGAAAATTCTTTCTTTCTTCCAAGTTGAGTTTATCTTGTACGCATTTTTCCATGAAATATTGAAAGCCCTCTAGCAATCCAAGATTTCCATTTTCGTAGGAATCTTCATCATTTGACTCAATCAACATATTTATGCTCCGAGGCATGTGGGTCAAGCCGATAGGTAGACTAGACAATATAAGAAGTACCTCCTCAATTGCTTCCTCTTCATAGCATTCTTGTTCATCTAGATATGCCACGGGGTAGTAATTCCCCAACTTTGTTTCTAGAAAACAACACTTCATTCATGTTGTATTCTGCTATCATGAATTTCATGAATGGTTCTTGGTCTATATAGATCTGATTTGGAAACCCTTTCCATGGCATCCATAGGTGAGAATAGTTTGTGGCAGCATATCCATTCAATTCCCACGTGAAATCCATTCCTAAAATGATACCATAGGTGCCAAGGATATCGACAGCTTGAATATTAATCATCTGTTGTATCCTTGGATCAGTAGTAATTTGCATGGGTATTCTATTGATTTAACCAACTATGTTGATTTCTATTTTATCAAGTTGCATCACCTTGCGTCGAGAGGGAGTCAGGACTATTCCCAAAGCCTTGCACACTGTCAAGGGCATGACATTAGTGGAGGCTCCTCAATTAAGCAAAAAAATGTGAAGATTCTTTCAAAATATTCTAATGGTGGTCAGGAAGGGAGGGGTTTCCAATTTTCCCTAAAATAGTCTCCTAGAGATATCCACTTGGGACACCTAACCTTTGTCTTTATCATTGCCTTTGTTTTGGGTTTGTGCCTGATCTGGTTCCTTGGCAGGTTGTTTGTTTGCCTACTGGCTTAAAGTCGAATATGCTTTCTTACTGAAAAACCTGTTGGATGATAGGCTCATTCTATGAATCATTAAAGGAGACCCTTTTGGTGAGTACTTCCTGAGTTGGCTTGGATGAAGGAGTCCCATTGATCATTTTCAAGAAGGTATTCCTAATTGTTGGGACTTTAAGTAACTCAAAGGTGGACAAAATTATTTTGAATTTCTTGAATTCCTCAGCTACATATTCCCCCATTTGTTCAATTTCAGCTTTGAAAGGGGTGTTATGGGAAGAGCCAATAGGTTGGTTTTGGTTCTGACCCTGCTGCCTATTTCTATTGAAGTACTAGATGGGTACATGGGGATAGCCTAAATTATTTCTAGCATTTGGGTTAGGAGGGGTGCTGATGTTGTTGGGTGGAGTGGAGGTGGTGAAAGGGCCACCTACTTGGCCACATGTGTGTCTATTCCTTAGGTCATATAGGGTAGTCCTTTGGTGAAACATTTGAAATTCATCTTCTCTTGTCTCTTCCTCATATGTCAGACCATTATCTATAGAATTGAAGAGCTGAGACAAGGGACTTTCAAAAATTACCTCTTCTTCTTTGTCATTGTTTGTGATGACACTTTCCTTTTTTGGTACATTTCTCTTAGCCTTTGGGAAAGGGGCCTGGTAGATCTCCAGCACTAAGAAATCATAGGGTTTAGAAGGGACGATGTATTTGCACCCTAAGTTGTCAATGAAATTATGGACCTCTATCTAGAAAATCTCAGCAACTGTCTAGAACTTAGGACAATCCAATTCAGAATGTCAACTCATCATATGGATGTGGCACCAACCAAACAAGGTAGCCTCAGCTAGCTATACCCTGCTTGTGGCCTTGTCATCATTTTTGGGCTGGTCAAGAGGCATGGGAATTCCACCATTGTTTGTCCTCATGTTCTATGTTCGGTTTTGTCTTTGGGAAGGCCTTCTGTCAAAGTTCAGCCTCAAATTTTGATTTCTTTCATAATTCTATTTGGAAGGAGCACTGACATCATGATTTTCATGGCTATCGCGGTTGCCAAAATTGAGGTTAGCTTGGATGATTCTTTCGGAAGCTTGTAGCTGGTTGTTATGGTTCCTTAATTGTGTCATCTCAATTGACATCTTATTGATCATCTTCATTAACTCATTGATTCAGGCCTTTTCTGCATTGTTAGGCTACGAATCTGAATTCTGAGGGAAGATCATCTGTACCACTAGCTGATTTTGATGAGTGGGTAGGAACTTAGAACCTTGGAGGTATGTTGGCACTTGGGATGGTTGAGCATAAACTTGCTATTGTTGGGGCTACAAGAATTGAGGCATAGGAGGCACTTGATTCAATGGTTTTCCTTGGTGAGGCACCATCGTGAGTTGTATAATTGGATTCATCAAGGGTGTCTGTTGTGCCAAAGCCTAGGTGATCCCTTGGACTTGATATGTATGGGAAACTGTCCCCAAAGATGGCAACAAATCAACAATATGTTATCCAAAATCTGTACTTGCTTTGACTACTTCCACATAGGCATACATCAACTGTCCAGGTGGCGGGGTCATCATTTTTATCAAGGTGGAAGTGAGGTTATCCAAGGCTGCATAGTACTCAAGGAAAATGAAAGCATCATCAACCACATAATATGTCTGCAATCTCATGTAGGCTCTATGGAACCTATCATTGAAAGAGCTAATCGGCTCATTGATTTCCCTTCAAATTGCCATGAACTGCTGGTATAGCTCCCAAGGGCTGATCAAGACCTTGAATTTTACAGAAAGGAATTCTTCAATAAGTCCCAAGTGTTAATGGATCTTGTTGGAAAATGGATGTACAATTAAAAGGTCTCCTCTCCCAAGGAATAAGGGAAGAGCTTTCATGCCACATCTTCATGTTGGATCTGCATATCCTTCAATGCTATTTAGAAGATCTTAATGTGTTCTTCTACTATCCTTTGCAGATCCCGAGGGTTAAACTTCATGCAAAAGCCCTGCGGGTTCTTTGGCATATCATGGTAAAGATTAAATGATAAATAATATGGATTCTTTCCTAACCATGTCATGGGAGGTGGAGGTGGAGGAGGTTGTGCCAAATTGACTTGGGGTTGGAAAGGGGTAGTGGTGACTACAGGGAAAATGCCCAGAAAAGGAGGTACATTGTGCTAAAAGGAAACACCTAGATTGTGGGAGACGAAAACCTAGAAGGTTGTTTGAAATGGTTGAGAGGAGAGATGCACTACCAAGGGTGAAGGAGAATGTGAAGGTGAATGGGTGGAAGGATAGGATGAGGATGATAGTGAAGTGGGTTGGTTGGGTGTGTTGAAGGTGGATTCTTCCCCTCTTCTAGCTCTTCTAGCTTGGGTAGGGGGTGGTAGCTCTTGAAATTTCCCTTTATTTGGTGTTGATCTTAAGAATATAAAATATTCCAGGGGAGAATAAAAATATTCGCTCAAGCTTAACACGAATCGGGACCTCCTGCTAGTGCCATTTCTATTGATGGGTGCTTTTGCACCTTCTCATCATAGGCATCACACAATTATGCTACCTCTCTTGAAAGGTAGAAATCTACAAACATGTTACAAATTACTACCCCAAGGCCTCTCAAGTGTCAGGTCATGACGTGTATGGAATATCTCAGTTGTTTGAATGTGATTTTTCTAGTAATCATAGGGAAGACTTACGTGAGTTAAGCTAGGGAGAGTTGGTTCATTTTATGGAGTTATTAATATGGGGAGTTTACTGCACAATTTTTGTAGGTTCAAACAATAGTCTAAAACTCCTATTTCAACTTCAAATTTGGCTTTACAATGTGCAATGAACCTAGTTCAAAGTCACTATTAAAAAAAAGAAAAAGGGACAGGGAAGTGAAGAGGTTCTTGGATGTGAAACTAGTGATGAATAGTGACAATGGAGGTTTCTACAGTGAGCCAGCCTTCCAAAGACTTAGTTCCACTTAACCAAGAAAGTCAATAGTATCATGAAACTAGTGCAATCTTCTAAGGTCTACATATTTCACATTTTCATCCACCATGAATATAAATAAAGAGATGATATATAAGTGCAGCAATAATATAAAGTTTAGACTAACTTTACACAGCTGTATATCATCAATATGCAATAAAAAGTATGAACAAAGAAGAGGTCAACACCATAGCAATCTTCAACATCAATGAACAATGTATAACTAATCTACTAAAGAAAATTGGAGCACATAGAAAATCAAAGTAAATCTACTCAAATTAACTAACTATGAGAAGAAGAATCATGCAACATGAGGTTGGAACTCAAAAATCCACCAAATCAATGAATTTATATTGACATTCTAGCAACATGTTTTTACAACAACTCAACTCTCTCTTGAAAATGAGAGGAGACTCCCTATTTATAATTTTTGAAAAGTGAAATGAGTGGCCATGATTTACTTTCATTGTGTGGCCTAGATTCATTTTACATTAGGGTTTCGCCTACCCCGAAATATAAACCAATTTAAAATTACATCTTGTCTTTTACCTATTTTGTCTTCTTATGGGGCAACACTCTAGCTCTTTTATCCTCTAGCTAATTGTTGTTTGTTGTGGCGACATTGTGAGGAATTCATCATCTATGATAGGATTCTTGGCCTCCTCTTGCAATGTGGCATACTCTACAAATTTCCTGATTAGTGCTTTGAGCTTGTCCCACTCCATTATATTAGATTGGATTACTTGAAATGTCAATTTCTTTGATCGACCCATGATTTTCTCCCAATTCTCCATGCCCTTGGGAATAGCCTTGATTATTTGCTTGGACTAAATAGAGGCATTGGCGGAAAATTCCATGAAATCTATTGTTAGCACACCTACTGATCTTGTTTCCATTTTCTTATGGAAATATGATATGATTTTTCCCTACATCAAGCTCGATGTCTGACATCTCATAATCTGTCATTAGTTTGAGATAGTCCTCAACATCTGCCTATGTTCTTTGGCCCATAAAAAATCAAACCCTAACTCATGGAATACTTGTTCCAATACTTCCTTTCTATGGTCTAAGCTCATTTTCCAGGTCTCCACGAGCCACTGATCAACCTTTACTAGACTTAACTCCTTTTCAATTAATTTTTCGGGAATCTTGAGGATGACCTCGATCTTAGGATAAGTAATCCTATAAAGTTCCACAAAGCCCTATAAAATCTTCTTAGTTCCCTCCAATTATTTTTGCAGCTTCTGAAACTTATTTATTGTCTAGCTGGCATGGCCGATGCCCATATCACCATTATAGATTACACGTCAGAACCAATCTTCGGTAGCTTTCGTCTAACTCTTTCTCTTTTCTAGATTAATGATGTGTTCTTCGGAGAGCAACAATAGGGGAGCCAATGATGTATGGGGGAGCTCCTCAATTGACAACCATTATTGATTATAGGTTGTTAGATCTGCCACCTGTGTCTTTAGCTCTTCTTTGGAGGTCTTATTTTTATGCATTTGGTGTAGGATGGTGGCAAAGGATCCTAGAGATGGTCTATCTTTTGTTCTCCTATAGCTGTCCCCAAATCAATGGTAGAAATATTATAACAAACCCCTTCCTCACCCATCACTAGGGTGGCAATTTGCACTATCCTAGATCTAGATGCATCCATTGTAAGATGAGATCTGACCCTTGGTTTCTTTTCATTCTTTTTTCTGGTTTGGGCTCTAGCCAAGATGGCTTGTAGCATTGCCTTTGGATCTTCTAGGGATGGGGTCTTCTTCTCTAGTTGCTTCTCAAGCCATTCAGGCATCTGAGATTCCATTTTGGGTGATTCATGACTACCTTATTCCTTTCGGGTGTTGGATTTGCATTGAATTTCCACTGAAAATTTCCTTCTTTGACTTCTCTCCTTTTTCCTTATCTGAATCTTGAATGAATATCATTTCTTTCCTTGGGGACTCAATAGTTATATGCTCCTTTGAGCTATCCTTCCCTTCAAAAGTTCTATCTTCTTCTTTCTTTTCTTTCTCTCCCTCTTCTTGTTCTTTTGAAGGAGGCACCTCTTTATCATCCTTGGGGCTTAGATCTTTCTCCCCTATTGGAGGCTCACTATCCTCCATTTCTTCATCAGTATTCTTCTCTTCAATGGCGTGAATTTTTTCAACCTCTTCCCCAACATCTTTGAGTTGGTGGGCCAATTCTTCTTCAAGTTTCAGATCGAATGTCTCTGTGATATACTCTTTTCCTTGCTCCTCATCGTCTTCATTGAAGGATTTTGTTTGCTCCCTTTTTGGACTACTTCATCAATTATAGGATGTTGATATGGGGGTTGCTCATGGTAGTCATCTGTCTCCCCTTCCATTTTTATGCTTGCTTCCTTTTGTTCCCTATCCAATTTCTTAGTGATTTTCATCATTGCTTCCATTATAGGATGCTCAGTAGGAGGAGGAGGGATGGGGAGGCCTATTATAGCTTGAGCTAGGGCAGCCTACACTATAGGGTTTGTAAAAATTCCAAAAATCTCCAAGGGCATATTTTTTATGTACTTGGTAAAAGCTTCTAGGAGGATGAGAGTGGGCATCATTTTTGCTACAATCGTAGGCAAAAGAGATGGAGACATGGACAAGGAAGAGAGAAAGGAAGTGGTGGCATATTAGGAATCTATAGCTATGATCTAAGCCATAGGAGAAGTAGAGGCAAGGTGGACTGAAATGTCAACTATGGGTAGAGAGGTGGCAACCATTTCCTACGAAGTAGGTGGAGGAGTAATAGTGGTAGTAACTATTGGGATCGAGGCAGTAAGCATAGCAAGTGGAGACTTTGGTTGTTCAACCCCTTGTTCCTCTCCTTCATGGAGCGGGTCCAACTAAATGGTGGGAATCCCTGTGAAATTTCCCAATTTCCTTAATTTTTTGGAAGTTTCAACTTTCGAAGGCTTCCTCGAACACTCCTTAGATTTGGGCTGACTCTCAACAACTTCCTTTCTCTTCTTGGATCGTGTATTGGAGGGTGTGTGCTCACTGTAGCTTCTGAGAGAGTTCAAGCAATATCAACTGATCATTTGGGTAATGGGTTAGCCTATATGGTTTCTTAGAGAAACCCTCGACTCGAATGTAGGTGATCTTTGGAAATTGTATGAATAGGAAGCCGAACTAGCAGATGAAAGCATTAGTACTATGTGAGACCCTTATTTCAGAGTCACTCCCAAGCATTCTAATGATATGCCCTATGCAGGTGTCATTAACTCTGTAGTAATCCTTCTTGAAATTCCTATATTGGAGTTGAGGGTATTTGCCATACACCTTTAGCTCCCTTTTTGGAGTTGGTTTTGGTGCCACAAATAGTCCTCTATATTGGGCACAATCAGCAAGAAAGTAGACTAGGTACGATGTCATATAGAAAAATGAGGTTTTCCTTACTACCATGAATTCCTTGTGCAAGTAATTACTAATAATTCCAGCCCAGTAGAAGTTAGTGTCCCCTCAGATTATTTATTCTATAAAATAGAGCATCCATTCTTGAAAGAAGGTCATAGTTGGGAGGTCCATAGCTCTACTCAAAAGGTTTTCCAAGTCATGGTAATCTTTGTAGAAATTTCTTTGGAAGAGCTCCTGGGGCACTTTATTAGTGCCACCCCTCTTTTCCTTTAGCCAATACCGATTGATGAGATTTTTTGCATTTGAGGGGATCAATATCCCATTTCTGATTACCATATTCCTTAGGTATCTTCTCCATCTCATTGAATGTAGGTATGTGAAAGGTCCTTCCTATTGACTTGGTGGATAGGTCAGCCAAAAAATTCCCATCTCTATCCACTATTATTTTTTGTATCTTCTTGATATGCCTCCCTGAAGGCCATTACAAGATTAGGGGCTATCAGAGCCAGTGGGAATCCAACAGCCTTGGCTAATCCACTAGCTCTGATTATTCTAGAATTTTCTATTGTAGGGTTGAGTCAGACCCTTTGCTTGAATTCATCCATATCAATGTGTCCCAGATTAGTGTCTAGAGATCTCCTTCCAGTCTATGGTGACCTTTGAATTGAGGGGTTCCCCTTGGAACTTATATCTCTTTTGATCCTTATCATCTTTTCCCCTAGGTGCCTTGGAGATATTCTTCCCTTTGTCCTTCTCCACGGTGGCCCCCAAAGAACCGACAACTGGTTCCATATATCATGTAATCAAAGGAGAAGTAAATTATTCAAGCATAAAAACACAAGGAACGCTAGCCAAAATCCCACAAAATAGTGTTAGATAATTGATGCTTAAAGATCATACAATCCTCTAAAAATCATCCTTTGTCTTTCATTTAGAGATTGGACAATGCCAGCCTAGGGGTGCAGGTCTCCTTGGGCTAGCATATATTTTGAAGCCATTAGTGGATGAATGGTAGACAGGGCATGGTGGCCTATATGGTTCCACTTGCACTGAGTTTTAGCCATATTGTAGGGTCGATTAAGGAGAATAAGAAATTTTAGCACATGGGTCAAAATTATTTTGAAGATCAAGAAGAATTATGATTTCCTTTTAAGAATGTGGAAGTGGAGGGTGGTTTGGCTATTTGAGGCTCCACCATCAAAATGACGTTGGAAAGATGACATCCCACAAGTGACATCCCACAATGCGGGACCCTCAGGATCAAAGGACAATAATCACCATGTGTTTAAACTTTAAGGGTGTGGGTTAGAAGGTGCAAAACAACGTCAAGTGTTGTACATTCAAAATAACATCGATAGGATGAAAGTCGGGCACGGGAGGCCCACATGGGCGGGTCCACCTCAGGTAAGTGCATTTATCATTTTTCCACCAGATAACCAAGATGAAAAGGTGTCGTTGGGACTCACCAGTCGGAAGGACGTCACCCTTTTTCCGCTTTGACTTAGCCATTTGATGGATTGCAAAAGTTCGGAGAAGACCCACAAGGAATGGTCCATGAGTGATTTTGTGCTAACTGTGAGGTTGAACAATGGTCAGGAGTGTAGGGTCTGGTGGGTGGATTGACGTGTTGTGAAGGTTGTTTAAATGGTGAAGCCCTAACTGAAACCCGTAGACGAAAGTCCGCAAGCAGGGCCCTGCAACGGGTCTCGGTACTTTGGTATTTTGACGAATTTTAACCCTGGACGAATGCTGTAGGGGTGGGATCCAGTAAGTAGTCAGATGGATTGCAGAGGCCATTTTGAATGGAAAAGTCTAGATGGAGTCCCATAGATTGAATTCCATAAGGAGGACCCCGCAATGGGTTAGGACCTCAGTAGTTTCATTCAAACAAGTTTGACCAGTGATGAATGAGGCTGAACCCATGTATTGAGAGGACGCGATCAGATGGCCATCTAAAATGATGAAGTTTTAAAAGAATTTTGCAAGAGGAGGTCCACACTATCAGACCCGAGGGGCTTGAAGGATCCACTTGAAGGGACTTATGTATTTACACCAGCCAAGCAGATGGGGCATCGTGTGAGTGTGAAGCTGAAGGAGGTGGACGTCATTGTAAAGCTCAAATGTTTCAAAGGTAAGTGATGGAAATGAGAGGGCATTAGTACCACATGGTATGAATGCCCTACTTTAAGAATAGAGGCCAAGAGGTAATATTCTGCTCAATCTAAATAGTTAATTTCAAGGGCTTTTCCAAATTCTAGAACATGGGTTTTGTGGGGGTGTCATTCTTTTATCTAATTTCATCATTTTTATTAGAGAACACTTTAGAATTTTGTAGATTGAAAGGAAAAAGACACAAGGGGTGGAAAAATAAATTCTGCCTCTCAATCTTGCATGGACGATGATGAATCTCACAACAAAGATGCTTGAATCAGCAGAGGAAGGCTACTGGCGTGGAGGCAGCGAGGGCAGGAGGCTCTAACATGTTCCTTGCAAAGGAATGTATGTGAAAATAATAGGTTGGTGACACTATTTATAGGTTTTAAGACATTAAGTTCCTTCATTAAATTGTACGATAGACAATCAGGTTGGTGAGATGTCACTCCAACTAAAATGATAGTAGGAAAGGGAATGCCCACAAGACAAAAAGCTGTCAGGATTTAGTCATTAGAAAACTTGGCAACCCAATGACAAAGGGAGAAGCGAAACCCATAGGGTGGGCAGATGTCTAGGGTTTTCCATCCAGAAATGGTGAAAGCAAGACAAAAGTGCACAGAGGGAAACCCACTCTGGTAGAACCGTAGGGCCCGAAGGATGCCAACCCAAACTACAAGGGGAAAACTACCAAGCAGTTTCTAAGGGGAAAAAAGACATGAAAATTTAGAAAAAGGGGGGGAAAATTGGTCAACTAAAGATGATACTTTAAGGTTCCTTGACCACTTAGGACTCAAAAATAGGGGGCATTCAAAATGAAGCAAATCAAAATAAACTTGACACAAGAAAAAAGAGAGGGTCCCCATTCTTAACGGGGCATGTGTGCTATAGGCACAACAACTCCCTCTATCTATCTCCCATCCCTCTATCTCCCTCTCCCTCTCTCTAAAGTCTCTCCCTCCCACCCTCCTCTCTCTCTCTCCTTCTCATTCTCTCTAAAGTCTCTCCCTCTCCCTCTCTCAGGTATCTCTATCTCCTTGTCCCTCTCCATCCCACCCACTATCCTTGTCTCAAGTCTCTCTTTATCACTCCCTCTCTTTCTCTCTCAAATCTCTCCCTCCTACCCTCTCTCCCTCTCTCAGATCTCTCTCTCTCTCTCTACCTACATATATAGAAAACTCTCTTTATCTCTCTCTCTCTCTCTCTCTCTCTCTCTCTCTGCATCTCCCTCTCCCTCTCCCTCTCAAGTATCTCCATCCTACCCTATACCCTTAGCCTTCTACCCTCAACCGTAAACCCGCAACCCTCAACCCTCTACCACCAACCCAATAACCTCTACCCTCAACCCCAATATTTGATGATTCTCTCTCTCAAGTCTCTCCCTCCTACCCCCTCTCTATCTCTTAGGTCTATCTCTCCCATCCCTATATCTCCCACTCCCTCTCCCTCCCACACACTCTCCTTCTCTCAAGTATCTCTCACTCCATCTCCCTCTCACAAGTATCTTCCTCTCTCAGGTCTCTCTCTCACTCCCTCTATCTCACTCTCACATCCCTTCTATCTCCCTCTCCCTCTATCTCCCACTCCATCTCTCTATGTACATAACTATAAAACTCTTTCTCTCTCTCAAGTCTCTCCCTCCTACCCTATACCCTCAACCCTCAACCCTTAATACCTAAACCCTTAAAATCTCTACCCTCAACCCTAATCTCTCAGGTCTCTCCCTCTCTCTCTCAAGCCTCTCCTTCTCTTAGGTATCTCTCTCTCACTCCCTCTATCTCTCTTACATCCCTCATTATTATCCATCATAGGAATGTTGAGTTGCCGACCTAATTTGAAATTGTGAAGTGAAGAATGTGTAGCCAACCTTG
Organism: Sequoiadendron giganteum; assembly: GCA_007115665.2. Taxonomy (NCBI): domain Eukaryota; kingdom Viridiplantae; phylum Streptophyta; class Pinopsida; order Cupressales; family Cupressaceae; genus Sequoiadendron; species Sequoiadendron giganteum. Next base: position 581,958,101 of record CM021106.1, on the reverse strand, counting down.
GAGAAAGTTTTGAAGGTTGAATATGGTATAAATACAAGTCAAGATGTTGTGAATTGTCAGACATATGTGATACAAGTGTGAGAAGAGAAGAATATGTGAAAGAGTGTGCTAAAGTGAATTAAGGTAGTAGTACTTCATGTGTTTGACTCCTAAAAGCAATGAGTTGATGGTGTCTATAATTTTTGATTAAGGCTATGAATGTGTGAAATATGTTGTGGTGGATTTTCTATTATATTTCTTTATTTGTAGGAAGTGAACCTCCCTTCTAGATAGTGAGTCCTATCTATAGGCAATGAGTCTTGTATCTAGACAATGAGTTCTATCTTGGGTAGTGAGCCCTTTGGCAGTGATCCTTTGTATCTGGTTTTGCATTACTATTACAATGTGAGTTAATCCTTGCCGTGGTTTTTCCCTTGTAGGTTTTTGCATGTAAATTTGGTGTTTCTTGTGTTGATATTACTTTTTTTATTTTCAATTCATGCTCATACTTAATAAAAAATTAAAGTGGATGTAGAGTTAATAATTGTTTGAGATTTTTGAATGTGAATAGTGGTAACTGATTCACACCCCCTCTTAGTTTTCTTGTGCATTTCAAAAATTGGTATCAGACCTTTGGTTCCTTGGAGAAGAGCTTAATGGCTTGAGGTAGATCTGATGATGCACAAATTATCAATCCTTGTGTTTGATGGAGCTTACTACAGTGACTGGGAAGTGAAGATGAGAGGCTACCTGATCTCTCTTGGCTTCAAGACTTGATTTTTTTTTGAGACAAAATATGTTGAGCTAGCAAGTGGTCCTTCTTATAGAAATGAGATTTCTACCTATGAGGAAAATGAAAAATAAATGTATGCAGTCTATAGTGCTTTATCTAAGATAGAGCGGACAAAATTTATTTCATTAGGCACTCCTTATGAAGTATGGGAAAAGTTGAAAGATATCTATGAAGGAAATGACAGAGTCAAATTATCAAATAAGCTAACAACAAAGAGCATATATGAGAACTTGAAAATAGAAGAAGGTGAAGACATTGCAAGCTACTTTTAGAGTGTTTACATTGCAGCAAATGAAGTCAAAATCAAGGTGGTACTCTAGCATATGAAGATGCAATAGAGAATATTTTGATGACCCTACCAAAGAGTTACAGTGACAAGGTCTTAGCTATTGAGGAAGTGTATGATCCAAAGAAATTCATTAAATAACAACTATTTTTCACCTTGAATACATTTGAAATGAGGAAGTTTTGAAAATAAAAAGAGAAAACAAAAATAACCTTCAAAGCCACTAAGACATAAAATTATCCGAATAGTGATGGTTCAAAGGAGTTGGAAGGAAATTTGACAAGGAAGTTGAAGAAAGGTACCAGTAAGTACAAAGTTATGTTACCCTTTAAATTTTTTAGTTGTGGAAACATTGGTCACTATGCTTCAAGATGTCCAAATAGAGCCTTACAAAAAAAGAACAAAGATAATAAAGAAAAAAAGGACAAAAGTTTCAAGAAATTGTATTATGTTAGAGAAGATGTTGGAATTTTTGATTATGAATCTGATTTTGAGGATGATAAAGATGAATGCTTGTTCCTAGAATTGGAGAATAAATCTATGTCTACAAACCATGGAAGATGTGTAAGGGAATGTGGTCTAGAGAACAATAAGGATGAGATGGAAGGTACTTAGATTACTGCCTTTCATGCTAGATAAGACAACGATTAGTGGGTAATTGAGAGTGGTTGTTCAAATCATATTATTAGAGCCAAAAGTAAGCTCACTAAGCTTGAAAATTATGATGGAGGATTAGTCATGTTTGGAGATGATTCTGGTGCAAATATTTTTGGAAAAGGAACTATTAGTTTTGATGGAAAACACAGTACTGGCGATGTCTATTATGTTAAGAGGTTAAGGCACAATATTTTGAGTTTTGGAAAAATGTGTAGCAAAGGATTTAAACTTGTGTTCCAAGATAATACCTTTGAGATAAGAAAAGGGTTTGGAATTGTGGTAGCTGTAGGAAGAAGAACATATGGAAACATTTATCATCTTAAGAGTGTTGATGGTCAGTGCTTTGTGTCTCAAGTTAATGAAAATTGTCTATGGCATCAGAGGATAGGACATGTAAACTTTGATATTTTGATCAGGATTAGTTCAAGAAAAGCTGTTAGGGATCTACCTAAAATCATAAATCCTACCAATACTATTTGTAAAAGTTGTCAATTGGGGAAACAAACAATATTCAGCTTTAAAGGAAAAGAATAAACAACTAGCGAAATGCTGGAATTGATTCATACAGATCTCTCTAGTCCCACAAGAATAGGAAGTCTTAATGGTGATAGGTATTTTATGATTTTGATTAATGATTATTCTAGAATGGCATGGGTTAATTTTCTTAGGGAAAAAGCTCAAACTCTAGATAGATTTAAAGTGTTCAAGGCAAGGGTAGAGAATGAATTAAACCAAAGAATCAAATGTTTAAGGTCTGACAGAGGTGGAGAATTCACCTCCATTGTGTTTAATGCATTTTTTGAAGTGCATGGTATAAAGAGACATTTTTCTGCTCCTAAAACTCCTTAGCAGAATGGAGTTGTGGAGAGGAAGAACCAAAATATTCAAGAGGCTGCAAGGACTGTGATGAAAGAGGAAAATGTACCTGATGTATACTGGAGAGAAGAAATCCACATTGTTGTTTATATTCTTAACAAATTTCAGATTAGAGGTAACAACACAAAGACCACTTATGAACTGTGGACTGGTAAGATTTCTACTATTAAGTAATTTAAGGTATTTGGAAGTAGATGTTATATTAAAAGAGATGATGAGAAAATTGGAAGGTTTGAAGCAAGATGTGATGAAGGTATTTTACTTGGATATTCAACTAATAGCAAAGCCTATAGATGCTACAATAAAATATTGAGAAAGATAGTTGAAAGTGCAAATGTAAAAGTTGATGAAGATATGCACAAACCAGTTGAAATAAGAGAAGTTGAACCAAATGAAACTATCTATGGAAAAGTACAAGAAGAGAATGAGGAATAAAAAAATAGATTGAAGAAGAGGCTCCAAAACCTGCTCCTAAGACTCCTAAGTATGTACAAGAAAATCATTTGAAAGAATAGATAATTGGAGACAAAGGAAAAGGTGTAACAACAAGAAGAAACCTGGTATAAATTGAGGTAAATTTGTGTCTAATTTCTAAGATAGAACCTAAAAGAGTATGTGAAGCATGTACATATGAGAATTGGGTTAGAGGAATGAAAGAAGAGTTGCAAGAGATAGAGAAAAATCAGACATGGGAGTTGGTTCCTAGACCTGTAAAAAGAATGTAATTGGTACAAAATGGGTATTTAGGAATAAGCTAAATGAAGATGGTGAAGTAGTAAGAAACAAAACAAGGAGTGTATGAAAAGGTTATTCATAGGTTGAAGGAAAAGACTTTGAAGAGAAATTTGCACTGGTGGCAAGAATGGAGGCCATTCAAATGTTCTTGGAATTTTCTTCTCACAAAGATTTCAAGGTATACCAGATGGATGTTAAGTCTGCATTCTTGAATGAAGAATTCGAAGAAGAGGTGTAAATGGAAAAACTAGAGAGATTTCAGTTATCAGATCAACTGGATATGGTTTTTAAGTTGAAAAAGGCACTATATGGACTTAAATAGGCTCCTAGAGCATGGTATGCAAGGTTAGACAAATACTTGACATAACAAAGGTTTCGCAAAGGCTCTGTAGATAGTAACTTCTATTTGAAAGTTGAAGGAAACAAAATGTTGATAGTGGTATTGTATGTTGATGATATTATCGTTGGGGGAAATGAGGGCATGTGTAAGAAATTTGTAGAGGAGATGCAATAGGAGTTTGAGATGTCTATGATTGGTGAGTTGAACTTCTTTCTTGGAACTTAAGTGAATCAAAATGATAAGGGAATATTCATTTCACAATGAAAGTATGCTAAGGAATTTTTGAAGAAGTTTGGAATGGATGATTCCAAACTGGCTTGTATCCCTATGGTGATTGGATGCAGACTGGGTAAGGATGATGATTCTCCTAAAATTGATCAAAGCATGTATATATATGATTGGTAGATTGTTATATATTACTACTAGTAGACTGGATATCATGCATGCAATATGTTTGTTTTCTATATTTTAAGAAGAACCTAAAGAAACACATGTTACAGCTGTGAAGAGGATATTCAAATATCTAAAAGGCACTCTAGATTATGGCTTGTGGTATCCTAAGGATACTTATTTTACTTTGAATGCTTACACTGATGTAGATTGGGTTGGTTGTGTAGATTACCAAAAGAGTACAAGAGGTGGTGCATTATTTCTTCGATGTAGGTTGGTTTCATTGCTAAGGAAGAAATAGGATTCAATTTCTTTATCCACTACAAAGGTTGAGTATATTTCAACAAAATATTGTTTTGCATAGGTGCTTTGGATGAAGAAAACATTGAAGGATATAGATGTGATGTGTGATGAGCCTATTCCTATCTACTGTGATAATACAAGTGTAATCAATATTTCAAAGAATCCGGCAATGCATTCAAGGATAAATAATATATCTATTAGATATCATTTCTTAAGGGAAAGTGTCGAAGAATGAAGTCAGACTTGAATATGTGCCTACAACGGATTAGATTGTGGATATATTTACTATGAACCCCAATCCTATACCTGTACAAACATAGAAAAAAAAACACAATATTAGATTCAAATGAAAGTAAGAACAATGATTCCCCATGAAATTCATTAGCAATACTCAAAATAAGAAATGAAATGAAGAAAAAACAAGAAACTAAGTTAAATCCTATTCAAGCAATGTAAACATTTAATCCCATGGGGGAATTGGTGCTAGTTTTGTGTAGAAACTGGCCATTTCCAAAATACTTTGTAAGCTTGATGATTTTATGGAGATCGATCCACTTTGTTGATGAAGAACAAGATGATTTATTGACAAAACCTGCAATAACCTAGCTATGGTGATGAAAAATTCTCAAGAAAATATGTGAAGTTGTTCTCAATGTGAAGATAATGACTTTACTCTCAAATTGTGGATGAAGATTGAGGAGAAGAGCCTCTTATTTATAGCTTTCAAAATTGGAAAAATGAGAAAGATTGAGTGATTTGGGATCATTCAGCATACAATGGCCAAGTGCCACTTGTCAAGATGTGAATGGGTGAAGGCTGTGCACATTTTGATGAATGAGCCAATAAATGTTATTAGGTGGATATCAAATTTATGTAATGACTTTTTGAAGAGGGAAAAAAATGACTTAAATGCCACTTGGCTCAATGCAAAAGGACATGTAAGAGGGGAGTGAATGCTTTGTTGGATGTACAAATCCACTTGGAGGGATTTTCAAAATTTGGAGGAATATTCCCCTTTTATTCCATGTTGAGAGAAAATAGGTATTTAATAAATCAAAATAAATGATTTATTGTGCAAGTTGCATTCTCTAGAGGATGTGACATGGATTAGGATGAAATTAATAAAAGGTTAATTAATTTAATGAGAGATTAGGGGATGTGACAATTTTGACTTAAATTTATGAATTGATTTAAATCAAAATTGAGAAGAAAGGTTTGATCAAACAAATGACTTTATTTGTTTAACTAAAGGGGATACTGTTAGATTAAATTAAATAGGGTTTAATTTATTCAATTTAATAGGAGGACTTTAGAAACTTAATTTAAATAAAAAGAATTATTCAAATGAATAGAGACTTAGGGTTAATTAGATTAAATTGATTAATTTAATCAGTAGGGAAGAATGAATTAATCAGATAAATAATGATTTATTTAATTAAGAGATGAAAAGTGATGACAAGCTAAGAAGGTGATTTGGGATGAAATGATTTTAGTAGTTAGGATCAAGTGTCTAGGTCAATTTTCCATGTCTACATTTTGCCCCTCTTTGAAGAAATTCACTTGTTGCATTGGTTTATAGAATGGATTGTTGTGATCAAAGTTCAAAATTTTCTTGATTTTGTAGATGCCCCACTATTGCCTTAGTGAGAAAGATTATGTTGGTCTATTTCCCCCTTCGAGAGATCGGACAAAAAATTTGGATTTTTGGGTGATCTCATGAAAAAGGAGGACAAGGTGCCTGATGAGTCAAAAATGCCCCGAGATGCCAAAAAATGTGGTAAAACACCAAAAAAAGATGCAAAATGGCCCTCGATCAGGAAAAAATGGGATCAAGGGACCAAAACCCTACCCGAATGTCCAAACTAGGTCAAAAAACACTAATTTTCAGGCTTAAATAGACCTTGAGAAGTCACTTTCACATCAATTTGACACTTAGCCTTTGAAAATTCTGCATTTGAGCTCTGGGTCTTGATTGACATGGTGCAACAATAGCTTCCCCGACACATGTCAGAGAGGGTATGACTGCATCAATGGCCAACTGACATAGAACCCGTGGTATGTACCCCTATCTCGACTTTCAATTTTATCATTTTTCATGCATTTATTATGGTCAAACTTAATTTTGAGTCTAGTAGCGCTATATAGCATCGCTGCAAATGCAAAATCGGTGTTGCGTAGCCTCAAAGTTTGCCACATGCATGAAGAGTGCCACCGTGAGCTGTTATGCCCTGCATAACCACCCCATCTTTTGCCTTGGTCAAAATGGGTCCCCTTGTTGTAGTTATCTTTTATTTTGTTTTTTTTGATTCTGTCGGAATCGAAACCGGAATTGGATCGGGTTCTGAAAATTCTTTTGAGGCTTGTTTTTGGTTCTATCCCGACAGTCTTTTCTTTGCCTTTGTTTTTGGTCTTTAGCAGAAGCGGGGCCGGAGTGGGTATTAGGATGGTTGTTATCAAAATTTGCAAAAATCACAATTTATTTCGATCCCTCCTCCACTATTTTTTATTTTTGCTTAGTCTCGGTTTTTGTGTTTTATTTTATTAGGTCGGTCTTCTACTTTACTTTTGTATTTACTTTTGTTTTGTTTTAAGCTATTGGACCCAGAACCGGAATGAGAATGGGGTTTGGAAATTTGTAAATTTGAGATTCTATTTCCATTTTAGTTCCGCATCTTCCACTTTTTGTTGTTGACTTTTTGACTGAAGTTGTATTGCAGATGAGTGTTCGTTCTCTTACAGTTTCGACTCCACCTTTACTGTGGTTTAATGCATTAATGGTGGTTGCTGGTGTAGGTAGAAATTCACATATTTACCTTTATTAAGGGTTAAACTGATCATTATTGTTATTGTTAAAAATCTAAGAGCACGAAAGAGCAGTAGCAGAGTTCGTTTGAGCAAATTGATCGAGATAGAGAAGGGATATTGTGTGCGAATCAGTTCGAAGGTTAGCTCGGTTTTCTTTTGGCGTTTTGAGGTAAGGTTTCTTATTTTTTGGTTCTTCATTTATTTACTGTTGTGTTTGTTTTGCTTTATGTCTGCTCGTGCTTTCAATCATTTCACTTTCAACGAATTCATGATTCTTGGTATGATTGGTTTGTTTATTTCCTTGTTTTATTTGGTTGTGTTTATTAATCTTTGTTTTCTTGTGCTGTCGTTCTTTTTAATTCTTTCTATTTTAGGGCACAGTCACTTTCATGTCTTAATTGTGACTATGTCCTGTTTGTTTTTGGTTTGCAGTAGATTAGATTAAATTTAGGGGTTTAAGTAATGTCGATTAAGGTTAGAAATCTACAGTGAGGTAGATTAGAGATTTTACAGTGAGTTAGGGTAGATTAGATTTATTGTTTAATTAGGGTTTAGTCATTCGTGTAGAATGGCAGGGTTTAAACCCGTGCCCTAGTTTTTTTTTGTCGGGTCTGTTAAATTAGGCTTTCGTGTCTATCGATCAGTTAGAATATGATGCCCTAAAAGATATGTAGTCATTCCCCATGGTCATATGAGTGTAGAGTTTTAAAGCTCCTTTTCCATTTTATAGCGACCTAGGTTTTAATCATGAAGTGTTGAAAATGAATAAACTATTTGGTAACATCATGATTAACATAGGTGGGGCCGGGATTGGAATAGATTATGAACTTAAGAGTTGTGTTTTGCAAAAGGTATCGATTCCATGTTCCATTCCATTTCCGACTCCACGTATAATGGGAAAGTCTTTCTTCAAAGTAACGATGACCAAATCGGAGGCAGAGTTGGAATGGAAATAGAATATGAAAGAAATGAAAATTCAAAGAAAACCAAATCCATTTTTTATTCCGATCCTGGTTTCGATAACCTCCCCGACTCCGACTCCGAGCCCGTTCATTATTAGGTGAAGTATCTTTATTAGTTTTTTCTCCGAGTCCGCCAGTGTTGTAAAAGAGATTGTTTTGAGTTTTTGTCTAGTTCCGACTCTGATGTATGTGTAATAGGTATATTTTAAAAGAATGTTTTATGATGAAATCTAAAGATCTAATTAGAGGTTTGCTTGTAGGAAAATTGAAAGATGTTAGGAACGTCAGGAGAGGCTGTTCGAAGGAATCATCTGGATGGAACATCAAAGGCAGCAGAAAAACTAAATAAATTAAAGCCAGAACAACTGCCTTATACATTGAGGTATGATCATAGGAATCCGGTGGTGAAAGTGAGCAAAGTGGAATCAGACTGGTCAAATATCACGGATACTAATATGGGCTAGTACAAATTTGAAGAATTGCATGAAGAGACCTTTGCAGAATGAGAAAACTTGACAGGGAGAACACAAAGGATTGTTGACTCTGGTATTGCACATATCACTATGTTTCCTTTATCAGTTCAGTGTCTGAAGTTGATATTGACAGTAGCCAGTACTTACAATCCTGCTACAAGACTATGCATGGATTCACAAAATAATGTGATTATAGATCTTACTCCGCAAATGTTCCAAAGTATATTTAATGTTCTTGATCCCAAGAACTTGGTGCAGCTAACTGAACTAGAGGAATTGGAGAAATATAGCAAGCATAAAGATTTCAATAAGTCTCACTTAAACAAGAGGTGGCTGACGACAAAAAATAAATCTTTAAGCAAGCTTGCAGACCAGCCAAAGAGGGCAGATTTCACAAGGGAGGTATTTGAATTAATATTAATGTTGTCCAGAGTGTTTGGGAAGAGGGATACCTTCCACTTCAAGGAATGGATGTTTCATTTCATTCAACTAATCTTTCAGGGTGATTACCAGTTTGATTGGTCAATGATTGTTTCTGATGCCATACATGATCAGCTCACAAAGGTCAGACAGACTAAACCTTTCTTCATGACTTCTTATGTGGTTTATGCTGCAGCAAGGTTGGGGATTTTCCCAGGATTAAATAGAGTAGGTATAATGGGAGCCTTGGATGGAAAAAAGAAGGTATGGGAACATTACGATCAATTATATCTTCAGGTTGATTCTCAACCTGAGGTAAATATTCAGCCACCCTCTACAATTGCTGCTTCCTCTTCCATGATGATGACTGCTCCTAGTGCTCCTATATGGCTGAAGTTAGACCTGCAAAAAAGAGCCAGAACACCTCCTCAACCTCTTAATTGGGAGGACATGATGAAGGGAATTGAGTAGGAAAAGCCTAAGAAGAAGGCTAAAATCTTACATTCTACCAGGCTCATAGATAAAGGGGATATAGTTTCTAAATGTGCCATGCCTATGACAGAAAAGGAGGTAGGGGATATGTAGTTGATAGACTATCAATTGAGTATGGTTAATTTGGGAAGACCCACTAGGAATCAAAGAATGAATTTAATCGATGTAGTGGTGTCAACAACTAAATCAAGGATGATGAAGGACAAACAAAAGAAAGATGAGCTTAAAGCTCAATTGGATCAGTTACATTCATTTTTGAAGAGTGTTTCCTCTCCAATGTCACAACAAGTTGTAGCCATTGAGACTCCTATTTTATTAAGCAAAAAGGAGGTAGATGATTTGGTGCAGGTTAGAGGAAAGGTGGAGATGGTAGACAAATGGATAGACAAATTGAACCATGAGGTAGGTGAGGTTTTAGCAAAAGGATTTGAAGCCTACAAAGAAGTAGAGGGAGTAATAAAAGAGATGCATCAATACATTGAGGCATTAGAGAAACAAGAAGAAGAGTACATGGAGTATAGTGAAAAGTTAGAAAAGATAAATACATTGCCTCTAACTACTCTTCTAGAACAATCTATACTTGAAGATGATAAAAAATATTTTGTAGAGAAGACTTCTCGCATACTTAAGTTTAGGACTGGCTTTTTGAGCAAGCATAAGGATGAGATTCAAGAAGCAGTTAATAATTTAACTGAATAGTTAGAAGAATTGGAAGCGGTCATGGCCATAATTGTAGATGTGAATGTAATGACAAAAGATGGCATGCCTTTGAGTCAGGTTAAAGAGAAATGGGATGAAAGATTTCAAGGACTCATGCAGGAGAAGGATGATGGAGGAGACTTGGTAATAGATCAGCTTGTAGAAGGTAAAGAAGAGATAAAAGCTACAGGGAGAGAATTGATAAAGGTTAAAAGTATGAAAGAGTTTGCTACAATTGAGTTGGATTGGATCAGATTTGAAGATGACTGGATTGATGGGCCAGATATGGATACTTTACAACAATTCTTCACCAGTTATGATGAGTTCATTGTGGATCCAGCTTCACATGCATAATGTTCTCCTTCCTTGCATGTTGCATGCATACAACACTGATAGCTTTTTGAGCGCATGACTTCCTCTTCTATTCTATCTTCTATTTTTAGATTAAACTGAAAGTTTTAATGTAAAGACTCACGATCAAATGGATCTGAGTTTCCAAGAAAGTTTAGTTCCTAAAAAGGTGGAATGCCTAAAATAGAAGTAGGATTTGAATTTTTATAAATCTATAAATACCTGATGGGTATCATATTGTAAAGGTTGGCTGATTGAGAATTGGATTAGCTTACCTGAAGGCTAGGAGATAGAGTTTTGTAGTGATCATTGTTTTGGAGATACATTGTTACTTGATAGTTTTTACAGTTAATAGAATTGTAGGTTTTCTCGAAATATGGTATTTTGGAATTAAATTGTTTGTTTGATAAGGTTAATAAGTTATAATCCATTTGAATGCCAGTGATTGTGCTGTAGCATGATAGTTTCTTATGTGGTGAAAGTCATTAGAAGAAATCGGATTTAAAGATTATCTTGTTAGATTATCATTGAATTAAGTTTATTTGAAGTTTGTTGATCTATGCTCTTAATGATGAATGAATGTGTGTTGTTTTGAAATCCTTGAAGTATTCATGATATTGTATGTGTGGAATTAATTAAGCACCTAAAATGTATGCAACGGTATAGATCATTCTATAGGTTGTGTCATCTTATGGTTCTCTAGATCTGATTGAAAATATTCATTATTGAAGATATATGTCTGGACATTAGATAAGATTGATTCAAATTTACTGGTTACCCCTTCATCCTATCTTTTTCTTTTGTTTAAAACCCACTTGTTACAAAAAGAGAGTCACAGCTTAAAGTCTTTTATTACCAGCATAGGCCCCTTGAACATTATAGTTGCATGAACCAATTGAGTGACACCAAACAGTTGAGAACCAACTACCAGGACCTTGGAAGTTAGGCCACTATATGTAGTCTTTTTTTTTTAGGAGAAATATAATAGCAATATTTTGTTTTAATGTTGTTTGTGTCATTTTAACCATCAACACGAGCCACTTAGGATATTATGGTTTATGAAAAAACTCAGTCACACATGAAAAATGGAACCGTGGGGCACACTTTAGATCTTTAGGGTTAGAAAACTTCACCATGGCGACACAGTTTGGAACTTTTCAAATTGCATCGCAATTGAAAACAACGTCGCATCTACTATTTCAAGTGCGAAAACTTGGCACAGGATTCAAATTTTTTTATGAGGCTTGACGTTATGGTTTCCCTTGTGTAGGAGGACCTTGAGATATTTCACTTGAGGGAGCATAGATGCTTGGTATTGTAGAGATTGGAGGGTATGCACATGTTTCTTCAAGAGCAACTTGGTGCCCTTACTCTTTAGTTTGTTGCGTACGTTCATCCTAATCGGACCCACTTGGGGATGATGACAACCTTGATGGTGTGATGGCATAGCGAGACCTCCTCCTTCCACCTTCCCACCGATGAGGACACTATTACACTTGAGGATGTCTAGTGCATCCTAAAATTTCTTGTTCATGGAGTGAGGGTGAACTATGATCTAGATGTTGGGAGGGATGCTTGTTATGACATAAAATGTCTTAATGAGATCCACTTTTCTCAGAGACAAATAGATTTGGAGAGATATCAGGGCATAGTACCCACCTATAGATTGATTGTGGCCACCATCATATCAGGTCTTGTGGCACCAAATCACTGGGGCTGATATTTTAGTCTAGGCTGGGGGTTGGCATGGGAGTGGATGGTCATCCACAAGGAGTGCTTTGCTAGGGGTCTAGTGATGTCGCCCTCATTATATAAGGATCTTCATGAGTTTTCATATCTTGATAGTAGGGTCATTGGGGATAGGGTTACATTACTACACATCTGGGCATGGGAGCGGATTCTAGTGCTTCATCTGTAGGTCACATCAATTGTCTTGGATATAGACGATCCCATTGTCTGGCGGTATGGTAGAGCCCAAATCACCTTCACTCACACAGGTGGCATCGCCCATTGGCGTTGCATTATAGATGAGATGAGAGAGTTTGTTTGGAGGCCCTGGCTTCCTTTGGTATGATGATACTGAGTATTTATTCTTTGCCCGATAGGATAGATGGATGCAGAGCAAAGAGCATATGATGATAAAGCATTACCTCCTTGACAGAGTAGTGTGGTAGTTTGGTGATATCTAGGATAGGCCAGATGATCAATACGTGGCGATCTTCACCCATACTATGAGAGAGACAAAATGGGGCCAGCCTGTTCTAGCACCCGAGGTAGTATCCTCCTTCAAATAGTTAGTGGCTAGGTCATGGCCATATGATCAAGGGTCAGTAGATGTAGGGGTGACTAAAGCATACTAGGATTGGTTTAGGCCTCCCTTGAGATAGACAGTTCCAAGTGCGACACTCCCATGATGGAGACCAAGAAGCAGGTCAACTGGCAGGGGTAGGGGACAAGGAGGTAGAGGCAATAGTGAAAAGGATGGGGACAGAGATAGGGGAGGAGGTTGACCACCTCCACATCGGACACCACCTAGAGACCAAGCACAACACACACCACCATAGGCACCTACATCAGCATGAGTAGAGGTCCACTAGACCCCTCCTATTGATGATCAACCTAGATATGTTGATAGAGAGGTCCCCCAGTAGTAGCCACCAGGGAAGCCTGATCACAGAGATCCACTGATCCAACAGTTACAGGGTCAGATATAGATTTTGACAACTGAGAGAGATCAAGCTTGGCAATAGGTTTTGATAATTACTACTAAGAGGGACTAGGCTCAGTCCGAGAGGGATAAGGAGATTGGTCAGTGATGGAAGCTAGAGAGCATTGTCTCATCATCCTAGGGTGGAGCAGGCTGGGTACCAGACTTCTCACAACAGACAAGGATGAGACCTCCCAAGGATCATGGTGAGAGGCAGATAGGAGAGGGAAGAAGCCAACAAGGCTAGTCCTTGATCATAGACAGTCATCCATTTTTTGATTCATGGGCTCTGATTGTTATTGCCCTTATTGTATCATGTATTTTGATGTGTACACTTGATCCGATTTTGTACCATGACAGTTGTACATTTTTGATGATATATATGAGATGAATCTATTTATGATATGTCCTATTTTATGCATGATGTATGGATGTATTTTAAATTCCTATATGTGATGATATGTTATGAGATGTATGATGTGATACAGTGATTATATTTCTATATGATAATGTGGTGTAGTGATTATGGATGTACTTCTTTTTGTAATTTTCTATGCATTTTATGGTGAAAATGAATGGATGTAGTTATGATATGCAAAATGATTATGCGATGGTTTTATGATATGATAATGAATGTGATGTAATGCATGTAATGATTTCTTAAGATTCTTAGAATAAAAAATTTATATTATTCTTCATAACTTAAGATGATGATAATGTAAGATGAAATGATGTGATATGATCTATATGATATGCATTGTGTGTTATTCTAATGGTTTGTGGATGCAAGGTGGATGCCCTAGCAAAGATCTTATTAATTGTCATGGTACCTTGTTAGTGTGGAAAGAAGATAGAAGAAGAGAGATTTGACAAGCCACTATTATTAGTACTAATGATGATGCTTTTCTCACCAGGAGTTGGGATTTTAAAAGAGCCAATTACTTTATGTTTGATAACACACATAGGTACGATGCATCAAGGTATAAAGAACTAGGATGGCGTTGTACCTAGTGTGATGGTTTTTGACTTGACAATTAGATATGAGTATTCTTGTTCACACTTGACATGCAAAACCTTATTCAAAATGTAGTTCAAATACTCTAAACATCTCAGACAAAAAAATAGAAAAGAAACCATTCCTATGTGGTCAACAAGACATCTGGAATACCATCCCTACAAACCAAACAAAGCATGCATGGAAAAATTATTTTACAAGAACATACAAAAATCACAACAAATAAAAGATAAAAATCATTGCCCCATTCCTTTCTCTCTAAATATTTTTGTTTAGACATCATCGAGAGGTCCTTGGAATGAGCGCAATAAGATAAATCCAAAGAATAGATAAAGTAAACAAGCAAGCTAATGTTCTTCATACTACTAGCCAAGACTAAACTATGGTGATGCCTGATGTTTATGTCCATTGCAGGAAGGTCACATCCTAGGAAATGTTGTGATCAAGTTATGATGAGATTTTCATTGGATGATAAGCTATTGATACTCTGAGTTGATCAACTTGCTGACTTACTGACCTAGACTTGAGACTTTGTCAATTAGGTGTTCACTTTAGAACCTACTAGACTTGCTTCCGATTGGATCACCAAAGGATGGAGGTGATGATTGATTTATTATGGGTGAGATTATTGCGGGTGAAAGCGAGATGAGACAAATGCACCATTTTGGGTTTTTTCAAATATTTGGATGTTTTTGGAATTTTGAAATGTTTGAGGCTATTTTTTGGGATTTTGAGATTTTATGACCAAGAGTCTAACTTAAAGACCTATCATAGGGGTCTCGAGATCTGATCAATAGATTATCCTTGCCTATGTTATACATGCAGAGACCACGTATTTTGACCGACAATTGACTTGACTCAATGATGAGATAGATGGACACATAGATTGCCATTGCAATGGACGCCTAAAGGATTGACCTAAAATGTCTTCGAGGATGATCAAAGATCAACCTTGCCTATGTTCAAGCTCAAAGATGACATAGTTCAGTTTTCATGTTTTTGAATTTTTTTGAATTTTTGACTTGTTTTTGGATTTTGATATGATTTGGATGTTTTTGATTTTTGATTGATTTTTTGAATTTTTTTGGATTTTTAATTTTTTGATGTTTTTGGATTTTTGATGTTTAGGAAGATCATAAGAATATACACGAATTTGATCCGATGTAGGTACAAGAACATTCTCCTAGTGTGATGTGATAGACTACTTCAATATAGGTAGGACAAATTGACCTTAGGAATATGCCAAGTAGTACTAGGGTGGATCCTGATACGAACACAAGATCAAGCTATGGTACAGATGCAAATAGATGGTGGAAGGATAAATGGAATGTAATGGATAAGTGAGTCATGAAGATCTTGGTGGATGGAGATTAATTTATTTATGATTAGCACCTATTTGCTAGGTTTTCACCAAGTTACTTGTCCAAAGTGCCATCGAAGTGGTTTTCACTAGAGGACGATTTTTTTTCTTTACTATTTTCAATCTTTCTTTTGGATTTTTTTTTTCATATTTTTTGGTTTTTTTGCTGTCACCAAGATGCATGTTTACCAGGTTTTCATTAGGGTGACCATTTTTTAAGGAAATTTTCTAGTTTTTTTGTATTTTTTGGTTCTATACCTTGCAAGATTTTAGGCATAAAACATTTTGAGATGGGAGCTGCTCATGGGCTCCTGCAAAGGCTTGCCTTCTGGTGTTGATAACTGATATGCCCCTGATTTATAGCTTGCCATGATGAAAAAAGTTCCCAACCAGTTGGACTCAAATTTTCCCTTGCTATTCAGATTTGGCATGTTCTTCTAGTTCTCCTTTAGAACAAGTTTGTAGACTTGAAAGGTCTGCCTCTTGATCTTCTTATTATAACTCCGCTTGAGTCAATTTTGATACACCTGTAGATGGTTTAAGGCATCCATACACCATTCATTCAGTAACTCTAGCTCATTTAGTTGTTAGAACCTGTATTCTTCATCCGTGATGAGGTTTTGTAATGATATTCTTAGGGATGGGAGCTCGATTTCAATGGGTAAGATGACTTATGATCCATAGAACAAGGAGAATGGGGTGACACCTATTGGTGTGTGAATGCTAGTGCGATAGGCCCATAAGGCAGGATTTAGCTGTAGATGCCAGTCATGACCAACATCATTGATTGTCTTCTTAAGGATTTTCAAGATGGTTTTGCTGGTAGCTTTTGCTTGGCAATTGCCTTGGGGATAGTATGGAGTGGAAAAGTGATGTTGGATATTGAATTTTTCACATAGTTCATGGACATCCTAGTTTTTGAAAGGTGTTCAATTATCTGAGATAATGGCTTGGGGGACACCATACCGGAAAATGAGGTAGTTTAGGATGAAATTGGATATCTAATTTCCCATTATGTAGGTCATGGGAATGGCTTCGACCATCTTTGTAAAGTACTTGGTGGCAGTGATGATGAATTTGTGGCCATTGGATGACGTGGGTGTGATTTTATCGATGAGATCGAGTCCCCACTGTGAAAAGGGCCAAGGTGTAACAATAATGAATCTCTTGAGTTGGTGCATGGATGAGGTCTCCATGCTACTAACACTACAAAAATATTCTGACAAAGTCATGTGTGTCCCTCTCCATTGTGGGCTAGTAGTATCTGGTCCTCAACAACTTCTTAGTCAAGGTCATACCACTTGAGTGCGATCCACAAATGTCTTTGTTAACCTCAATTAAAGTAGTCAGAGCTTCATCAGTGTTTAGGCAACACAACAAGGTTCCTTCAATGCTCCTACGATAAAGGGTTTCTCCTAGGATGAAAAAATGTGTTGACTTCTTGATGAAGGCTCTTTTAATGTTCAGGTTTATATCAACAGGCAAGACTCCTTTTCTTAAGTATGTGTAAATGTCATGATACCAGGGATCACCAGGACTAACGAGTTCACACACAAATTTAGACTCTAGTACCTCAAATGCTGGTATGAGAAGCTGTTATTCAAGGAATTCTTGCTTTGGGACATTGCACGAGATTTGCAAGAGTGATCCAATTGTAGCCATTATGTCTGCTACTCTATTATTTTCTCTAAGTAGCTCTTCAAATGTGATATCAATGAATGAATCTTTGAGGCTCTTGACCAACTTCTTGTATGGAGTTAGCTTTTCATCCTTTGTGTGATATTCATTATTTGCTTGATTGATAATGAGGTGAGAGTCCCCATATACCTTTAGAGCCATGATCTACCATTGTATTACAATCCTTAAGCCTATGATGAGAGCCTCGTACTTTGCTATGTTGTTTGTGCATGGGAATGATAGCTTGTAAGATTTGGGTATGTAGTCTCCTTGGGGAGTTATGAAGAAAATCCCTGCTCCTGACCTATGTTGCATGTAAGATCCATTGAAATAAATCTTCCAATGGTTTGCAATACTCAGGCTGGAAATTGATTCGTTAGGGAATTATGAAATGAGTGGGTTTTATGCATATATAGGAGCCTCTTCTAGTTGATCTGCAATTTCTTGTCCCTTGATGGCCTTATGCTCCACATATTCAATGTCATGTTTTGTCAATATCATGACCCACTTGGCTATCTATCCCATGAGAGTGGCTTTAGAAAGTAGGTACTTGAGTGAATCTATCTTCAAAATTAGATTGATTTGATGAGCCAACATGTAGTGTCTAAATTTTTGGGCTGCAAACACAACTTCCAGACAATTTTTTTCAATAGGATTATAGTTTAGCTCGTGTCCCACCATAGTTCTACTGATATATTATATTGCTCTCTCTCTTCCATTTTCATCGTGTTGAGCTAATAGAGCACTGAGAGCTACCATGGTTGCTAAAATGTAAAGGATCAGTGGTTTTCCAAGGATTGGTGGCATCAAAACTGGTGGTGTGAGTAAGTATTCTTTGATTTTTTAAAATTCCTAGTCACATTTTTCATCCCATTTGTATGCTACCCCGTTATGGAGTAGATGAGAATATGGGATCTGTTTGTCCGCCAGTTGTGCTATGAATCTATGGATGGAATAGAGCCTCCCTTGTAGACCTCTCAACTACTTTAGTGTCATTGGTGCTTCCATATCATGGATCACCTTGAATTTAGTGGGATCTACCTCTATTCCTCTCATTGACACTATATATCCCAGGAGCTTCCCTCACTATATGCGAAAGAAACATTTCTTTGGATTGAGATGAACCTTATATTTTCCAATCTATCAAAAATAGAGCTCAAGGCTTCTATGTGGTCCTACTCTTTTTGGATTTTGCTAATATGTCATCTATGTAGTCTTCCACTGTCTTATGAATCATGTTGTGAAAGATGAGTTTCATGGCTCTTTGGTATGTTTCACTTGCATTATTTAACCTGAAAGGCATCATGTTCCAGCAGTAGGTCCCCCACGAACATGTGAACGCTGTCTTGTGTTGATCCTCCTTTTCTATCATGATCTGATTATATCCAGAAAACCCATCCATTAATGATAGAATTTTGTGTTCGACCATCATATCCACTATCATGTCAATGTTTGGTAGTGGATAGTCATCCTTATGACACTTAATTTAAGTCCCTAAAGTTAGTACAGATGTGTATGCCCCCATTTGGCTTTGAAATAGGTACAAGATTTGACACCTATTTAGGATAATCAATTGGTCTTATGAATCCTACATCCAAGCGCTTCTGCAATTCCACTTTGACTAACAAGGCTATGTGGGGGTGCATTTTTCTCAACTTCTATCTTATTGGCTGTGAGGACTCAAAAATGTAGGTTTGAACTATGAGAGGTTGCCATGCTCTTACAATGTTTCTGGCTAATGTACAACGCCAAGAAGTAAAATTGAACCTTCTACTCTCTAGGCTCTACTAAACCTTAGGTTGGTGAACCTATATGCATGAAGCACATTTGAACTATGTGTTTCCTCTAAACAATCTATCCACAATGGAAATTTGGAAGTGGAAATATACAAACCTATTTGGTATAAATTGTATAATTAAATATGTTCAGTTAATAGATGTTTAAAAAATATTTAATGAATTTAAATGAATAAAATAGGCGAGACTGGTGCCCTGTTGGGTAAAACGGAGTCCAATGCAAGTCCTTGATAGATGGCTTCTATTGGGCATAAATTCAAATTGTTTGGCACACAAGTATCTATTTATATCTTGTATAAACATGCAAGATAATGATTGAAAAACCCTACAGGAGGCATAATACCAATCCTAATTATCTAACTCTTCTTACTAATCCAAATAATATTCCCAGATTACTATGATTGACCAAAAGGAATTTAATTCTTTCTTGAAGAAACCAAATAATCACATCACACAGATACAACAAACGTGCATTGATAAATTGAATATATACTGGATATATCAACTTAAATAGCCAGAAAACATTAAGTTGGAGATGTACGCATCTGAAAATGGTCATGGTTATTCAAATCTGTTAATTAATATTCTAAAGTCATCTACATATAAATAAATTTAATTATTTATTTATATTGTTCATTTTTTCAATTCTTCTAGTTTCATTAAATAAATAAGTTTATTTAATTATTGTCATTTCCCTCTTAATTGAATTAAATAAATTTCATAATTTATTTATTTGATTATCATTTTTTTCTAAAGTTTGAACATCTGAATTCAAACAATGGAATATTCATTCTTCACTTCGCATTTAAAATTAAATATTATATATTTAATATCTTTTCACCCCACTTAATTAAATATTGTAAAAATATTTAACTACTTATCCTTTTCACTTCTTACACATAATTAAATATTAATTATTTAAATTATGGAAACTTCTATTTGCACATGTCACATGAAATTAAATAAATTTATTTATTTAATTGACCAATTATCCTCAACCTTCAACCAATTTCATAAATGAAAGATAAATGTCATGTTTGTCTCCATTTTTGAATGAGGATGGTCTTGTGGGTTGAAAACATTCTTCCACTTTCCTCTCAACCTTCCATCTTTCTCTCAACCTCTCCATCTCTCACTGTTCATCTTCACAAGTTTGAATTTCAACCATTGATCTCTGCCAACTGGATTCTTGCCTTCGAAAAATCTATAAATACAACCCTCTCGTAAGTAGATTTCATCCTAGATTTCATGCATTGTTATTATAGTTGCATTCAAACCAACATATCAACATTCTAGCAAATCATAGCATCATAGAATTTCAATTTCATAGCTTAAAATCATATAGCCATGCACATGCATTTTCAATTAATCTCATTCTCCTAAGTTGCCACTTCAACAAGTTGTTGCTTACACAACTGAGAGCCAACATCTTTAATCAAATCGTTGGAGATAGAGGACAATGGGATGAATTTGAAGAAGTTGTTGTCATTAGAGTTTGTAGTTATGTTTTCTAATTAGTTTTCTTTCAATATAATGTCTTATTGGTGGGTTAATTTACTTTCCAATTAATCCACTTATTCTAACAACACATTTTTGGTGCCCACCGTGGGGCATCCCCCCATTTTTAATCTTTTATTGCAGATTTTTTCTGATAGGTGATGGACTGAAGTTGCACTTTGGCACATACGAGATGTTTTTTGATGCATAGACGACTATTTCAGTGCACCCCCAGACTATTTTAGCACATCCATGGACTGTTTCAGCGCATAGACAACTTGTTTTCACGCATCCTAGATTGATCTTTTAGCGCATTTAGCAACTATTTTGGCGCATTGGTGGCCTATTTTAGCGCATACAGTCATTGTAAAAAAAAAATAAAACAAATTCTGATTCCGATGCCATCCACGGACATAATTTTTCAATTTGGCTTTTAAAAATAAAATGAAGCAATCCTAGGATAGAAATTTAAAACCTGGAATTTATCAATCCTAAGATAGTCAACAAACTTGTTTTTTTTATGCAAGTTAAAATGAATCCAATGTTTGTTGTGAAGCAAAATCTTCACTTAGCATAGAAAATTGTCAATTTGGATTTAAAACTCAACCACTTGTTTGTTGTGATTGTGGGGTAATATGTATATGCTCTCCCCTTAATTGGGTGATTAGAACACCAGACTTACCTATTTTATTTTATACATTTCCAGCTTTATTAAATCCAATAGAAGGCATGTTGTAGTGGGAAAAAGTACTCACCCTACGGGAATGACCTAAGTGGGAACAACTAAAGCTAGGTTTTCCAGCCCACTATAATCAAAAGTGAATTTTGGGGAAACCCATATTCAATGGAAGTGAGCAAGATAACCATCCCCAAAATATTTGTTCTAAAGATTGGGAGGTCTCCTGAGGGAGTTTATCTATCGTCATGCCGAATGGAAACCTTTAATATGAACCATAGTGTAGAAATCCATCCGTGTTAGTATCCAAACATCATTTTAATCATGGTGCAAGCGGAGGGAAGAATCTTCCCCCGAGACACTCACCATTTAATCACCATAGATTGTTTGCTCAAGGGATCGAGAAATCTAACCTTGGGTATGCACCTGAAAAAGACAAAAACATGGCTGCCCTCTAGGGGGTGACATGGTTGTGTGAGTCGACGCAATTTTAAGTTGTGGGCTATGATTCCTATGATTTCCTATTTGACAACTAAGAGTGAGTCTTCTTGGAATGTTTATCTTGTTCAATACCTATAAAAATCTCAAGAACATACTACACTCTTTGTTTAGATTTTAGGATTAACAAAACAACTGTTTGCACTCTATGTTGTGTTTTTCACATTTAAATCAGATTAAGATCATCCAAAAATATCAAAACTGTCCAAACATGTCTGTCTCGCAAGTTTAAACAGATAATTTAGCGCATCCTTGGTATGTTTTAGTGCATCACTACTCTGTTTCGATGCATCGCTGCTCTGTTTCAGTGCATCTATGCTTTGTTTTAGTGCATAGCTTCTCTATTTTGGTGCATCACTGCTCTATTTTGGTGCATAACTACTCTATTTTGTTGCATCTTTGCTTCATTTCGACGTATCACAGCTCTATTTTCGTGCATAGTTGTTCTGTTTCGGTGCATCTATGCTCCATTTTGGCACACCTGTGACTGTTTCAGTGCATAGGTGGTATGTTTTAGTGAATTCATGCTCTATTTTGGCACATGGGTGGTCCGAGTCTAGGTATTTTTCTGAAATTCCAAAATTAGTCATCTCAGTCTAGTCTTTTCTATGCTCAAGGTTTGGAAGTCTGCATCTTTTGCCAAGAAGTCCCTAGAAAGAAAGATTAGAAAGCCAAAGAAATCTCTTGGTTATAAAATGTTATTAAAGAAGAGGAAAATTCTATATCAAAGTCAAAAGGTCTTGCTTGAACACATCACCTTTATTCATCGATATCACAACTTTGTTAGAGGTTTCACTGACGATTATGCTATAGAACCTTTATACTCACAAGACTTCTTTCAAAGAAGAGCCCTTTCTCAAAGGCACAATCATAGTCAACATATTTGTTCCTCTTATATTCCCCAACCTACAATTACGTACGGTACTCATCCCAATCAAATTATGCAATAGACAACTCAAGCACTTTAGGCATTTATCACAATCCTTCTTTTTTTACAAAGCTACGATCAAACCTCATAAAGTGAAAAATCATCTTTATTTTTGATCTTTGGTTTAATTCCCGCAAACAGGATTTTCATCCTTTCAATCAGGGAATCATGAGCTAAAGATTAAAAATCTTTTAAGTCATAGAATCTTCATTCTATCCTGACTTTCATATCCATCAAAATTGGACTAATTCATTCTTTTGATCAAAGTTAGTAGAAATTGGGTAAAGCTTATGCCTGTTGTCACGAGATCTCGAAAGAACATAAAAAAAGACAAAAGATAAAGTATAGTAAGCAAAATGGGTGATAATAGTGAGAGGGAAGAGAACCCCTTTCATAATTCAAATAATAAAGAGATAATGGAAGAAAATCTCCAAGAAGTAGAGCAGGATCCCCTATTCCATACTCTTATGGAAAGGATTTTAGAATGAAACAAAGAAAGATATTTCCTTTCATTAGCTAATCAAGGAGCTAAGTTACCTACTGATTTTGACATAGAAGGGATTAAAGAAAATCCTGAAACTCCTCCTAATGATTTGAGTGCCCTTGCTCAACAGATAAAATAATTACAAGGGCAAATAAAATAAATGCAAGGGGGTGCAACAAAGAAGCATGTTTTGGCTGACATATGTCCTTATCCATTTGATAGGAGTCTTCAAATGATTCATTTTCCAAAACATTACGAAATCCCTAAATTTGATAGGTATAATGGGAAAAATGACCCCATTGAACATGTGAGGGATTTATGAAATATGAGCTTAGAATTCGCTCATGAAGATACCTACTTAATGCGATTGTTTCCAGGAAGTCTGGGTGGAAAATCCATGGAGTGGCTTTCAAAGATCACTCCCCCCATCAAAAATTTTGAGGAGTTAATAAATAAGTTTATATCACAATATTCCTACAATATCCAACACTAGATAACCATTCTTGATCTGTGTAAAGAAAAACAAAAAGTAGGGGAATCTTTCACTACATTTTTGCAAAGGTCGAGAAGGGTGTTTGCTAGATACTCCCATCCTGTTCCTGAAATAGAAAGGATGGAGATATTTATCGATAGTTTGAATCAAGAGATGAGTTATAGACTAAACCTTCATTGTCTTTAATCATTTGAAAAATTGATTGAAAACATGATTACTATTGAAGGTGCTTTGGTCAAGCATGGAGTTCTGAAAATCGATAAAGAAGGTTCAAATTCGTACAGCAATGACAAGTCACGATTTTGGACTTGAAATAAAAATGTTGTGAATGATGGGGTAGTAGATGCTAACAATGTGAATGTGAAGCCTACCATTCTTAATGTATCAGGTGTTCAACATAGCAATAATGTTGGAAATTCTAGTACCAAAGGCAATGTTTCCAATAAAGGGAATGTGACTAATAATTGTGGAAATAATTTTAGCAATAATCAAAATTCAAATGTGCCCAGATCTTCATATTTTTTGAATCAACAAATTTTTACTCCCTTGGGCTAATCTTTGGAATCCATTCTCAAAGAACTATTGAATCAGAATGCTATTACATTGCCACCACGAAGAGACTATAAGCCCCAGGTTAAACCACCATTGTGGAATGACTCACACTTTTGTGATTATCATAGGTGTAAAGGTCATAAGACAAACAATTGCCAAGGGTTAAAGAATATTGTTGAGGATTTGATTGATAACCATACCATTATGGTTGAGGGACATAATGTCAATAATGGCCATCAGGAATTCAAGGATCCTCTCCCCAATTATCAAAAAGGGGAATCTTTGGGTGACAAGGGCAAGAATTTTAATTATGACCATGACACCATTATCAATCATATTTATACTGACGATTAGCAAATCAATGCTATCCGAATCAAAGGTAAGCAAGAATATCGAGAGATCAATGCTACGACAAGGGGACACACCAAAATCATTGTAAAAGGAAGCTCATATAAAGTGGCAATTCCACCTCCAAGTCAATACAATTTGGTCGATCAACTACGAAAAACATCGGCCCAAATTTCTATCTTGGATCTTTTAAAATTGTCACCTGCACATAAGGAAATTCTAGAAAAGGCACTCATGGATACAACTGTATCCCTTGATCTGGATATCAATAAATTTCAAGCCATGGTTGGACACTTGTCCTCATTTGCATGTTTATCCTTTACTAAAAAGGATGACTCATCCATAACCCATCCACATAATTCATCACTCTACTTAGAGGTCATGGTTCACAAAGCTCACATTAGATGTGTCCTAATAGATGGGGGAGCCGAATTAAACATTTGTACTTTGAAATTGGTCCTAGCTTTGGGATATTCAGAAGAATCTATAGATCCACGAAGGAAGATTACAATTAAGGCATATGATGATGAAGAAAGAACTTCCAAAGGCCTTATCATGTTACCAATCAGAGTGGGACATGTTGTGAAGAATACCTTTTGTCAGGTTCTAAATTGGGATCTAGCCTATTGCATACTCTTGGGTCATCCATGGATCCATGACATGCAAGTTGTATATACTTATCATCAATGCTTGAAATTTACATATGATGGGCAAGAAGTAACAATACCTGTTGATCACATTAGTAGTCAAACTTGTTCTAACCTAAGAGAAACTCAGGACACACTCGTCCCACACAATAGAGAGGCTTTGGCCATCTCTACCTCCAAGTACAATGAACAAGCATGAGAAATGATAAGTAGTTTTGGCACCAAGCTAAAATTAAAAGATAATGGGGTGGGAGAATATTCTTTATCTCTCTCTAATCTACCCATATCTCCAAGATCGAAACCATCAACATCCATACAACAGGCTACAACGGCTTTAGCCTCAACTTCAGTTCCCATCACCAAGTTTAATGGGATATTTATCAAAGAGAATGAAATGGAAGATAGAGCTATCCTTGATTGGCTCTATAAAGATGAAGAAGAATCCTTACAACATATCAAGTTACCCACAAAATAATATTGAAAAGGGTATGCTATCATGCAACAAATGGGTTATGAAGGAAATGGCCCTATAGGTAAAAGAAAAGAGGGTATTGTTGAACCTGTCCAAATGAAAATAATGCACCCAAAGGATAAAAATGGGTTAGGATATGGTGAACATACAAAGGAAGAAGTAGTACAAAGAATGTCTAAAGAGGAGTTGACTGAAACAATTCTAAGAATTCAAGCAAATAATTCTGACACTGACTCCAATGAATATGAATGGGATGACTTCCCTAACAATACATTCACCTTTGAGAAAAGGGTGGATGTTATACATAAATTTACACCCGCATTCTTACAAGGGGAAAGCTCAAGGCCTTCGCTTGATTACATTCTACTAAGAAATCATGGTTCAAGTGAGACCGATTCGATTCAAAGTGAGACAGATCATCCACAAGAGGATACCATCCCAGACCTCTCACATAATGACGTTAATAATAGCATCATGACTCTAACGACCAGTGACCTTACTCCTCCTACTGATCCATTTCCTTTGGTCTATCCTGAACTCATTGAGTGGGAACAATCGCACCCATTGATGTCCAAACTTTTCCTAATGATGAAACCATCATAAAATTTCTTTGTTCATCCCAACCAGAAACAAGTTCCACTAGGGAATCACAAGATCAAAATTTTTGATAAGAAAGTACCAAGTTTCTCAACTATGAAATAAATAACATAAAAGAAATATCTAATGGTGAAAACCTAACAAAGGCAACATTAGATCAAGAAAAGAGAAAAATAAAAAAGCATATCCAATAGTGAAAACCTTTCAAAGGTGCTAGAGGATGGGAAACTTGAAACTCTTTGAGAGCATTACTAGGAAAGGTCTTCCATTCTAATCGAACCAACATCGACACTCAATATAGGTACTACAAAGCAGCCCAAAGTATTGCAACTTGCTGCATCTCTAACAGAAGAGAAAGTACCTAGATTCATAGAATTTCTCAAGAATAATCAAATCAGTTTTGCATTGTCCTACACAGATATGCCGGGATTAGATCCAAATCTCATCATGCATCATCTATCTATCATGTCGGGGGAAAAACCTATAAAATAGGAACTTAGAAAAATGCATCCACATGTTGCATTATTGGTTAAAGAGGAATTAAAGAAGATTTTAGATGTTGGATTCATTCAGTCTATTGACTATGCAGAATGGATCTCCAATATCATACCTATTTCAAAGCTAGATGAAAGAATTAGAATTTGTAAAGATTTCAGGGATTTGAACAAGGCATGTCCTAAAGATGATTTTTCTCTACCAAACATAGATATGATTGTTTATTTGACTGCTGGACATGCAATGTACTCATTAATGGATGGATTTTCAGGATACAACTAGATAAAGACTGCACCAGAGGATCAGTATAAAATTGTGTTCACATGTCCTTGGGGTACCTATTGCTGGAACGTAATGCCATTTGGGATGAAGAATGTGGGAGCTACATACCAACATGCAATGACAATGATTTTTCATGATATGATGCATACATTCATGGAATATTACGTTGATGCCCTCCTCATCAAATCTAACACCAGGGAAGGACACATAGATATCTTATCTAAAATTTTCAAAAGAATGGAACAATTCAAAGTGAGACTTAATCCATAGAAATGTGTCTTTGGAGTAAAATTTGGAAAGCTATTAGGTTACATTGTATCAGAAAAGGGAATTGAGGTGGATCTAGCTAAGGTACAAGCAATTATTCATATGCCACCACCAAGGAACATTAGTCAACTACGCTCTTTGCAGGGACGGTTACAATCCATTCAAAGATTCATTGCTCAACTGGTGGATAAAAGTTTACCATTTACACATCTCTTACACAAGAATGTTCCATTTAAATGGGAGGACAAATGTGAAGCAATGTTTGATCCAATCAAGTAGTATCTAATGAATCCACCAGTATTAATTCCACCAATGCAAGGTACGCCTCTCATATTGTATATTTCTGTCACGTAAGTGTCCTTAGGAGCATTATTGGCATAGGAAGACGAATCAGGAAAGGAGCGAGCAATCTATTACATCATTCAAATCTTGAAAAGTCATGAGCTAAATTACACCTTCATTGAAAAATCTTGCTTAGCAGTGGTGTTCACTTCTCAAAAGTTATGACACTACATGCTAACTCATACAGTAAATCTTGTGGCTAAGATTGACCTAGTCAAATATCTTTTAAGTAAGGCAACCTTAACTAGAAGGTTGGCTAAATGGGTGATGATCCTGAGCAAATTTGACATTCATTATGTGGATTGAAAAACTATAAAGGGACAGGTAATCACAGATCAGTTAGCAGAAGCACCAATACCAGCAAAACACCCAATAAACATTGATTTTCCCGATGTCGGTGTATTCACAGCAGTTATTAAGCAGTCATGGGCACTTTACTTTGATGGTTCCTACACTCAACATGGTTCAGGAGTAGGGATTCTTTTTGTTACACCTCAATGACATACAATTCAAAAATCTTATTGGCTAATGTTTCCTTGCACAAAAAACATAGTTGAGTATGAGGCATTAGTAATTGGCATGAGAATTGTAGTAGACTGGAAAATCATAGAACTTCAAGTTTTTGGTGATTCACAACTTGTTATAAATCAAATCAATGATGAATATCACACTAAAGATGACAGGTTGATACCTTACAAAAGAATTATGGATGATTTTAAGAAATACTTTGTTGATATCAAGTTCATATAGATTCCATGTATTGATAATAAAGCAGTAGATGCTATGGCTAAAATCACCTCTCTACTCAAGTTGTCAGAGAATCAAATACGGTACGATTTCCTGGTGGAACAATTGTTTTCTCCCACCTGTGACAATCTAGAAACTCAAATCATTTGCCATTTAACCAGTTATGATTCTCCCTTGTATAGCCAAATTTACACTTACCTAAAGGATACTATTTTACCTTGAGATTTATTTAGAAATCAGAAAAGGAATTTCATTCGTCAATCCTCTCGTTGTGCCTAAATTGCTGACGTCTTATATCAGCATGGTCTGGATGGTACCCTCCTTAGATGTCTAGAACACAATGAATCTAAAAAGGCCTTAGAAGAGGTACATGGTGGAATTTGTGGGACACACTCAAGTGGACTAACCTTAGCAAAAAAACTTGTGAGATTGGGTTAAAACTGGCCAACCATGGAGAAGGAATCATTCATCTTTGTGAAGAAATGAGGAAAATGTTAGATCCATGGGAATCTCATTCATGCTCCTGCTTAGGAATTACAACCCTTCACCACAACATGGCCTTTCATTTAGTGGGGATTGGATCTGGTTGGCAAGATACACCCGTCATCTTCAAATGGACATAAATTTATCATTACAACCATTGAGTATTTCACTAAATGGATTGAAGCTGTTCCCCTAACAACTGTTACTGGAAAAATATTTCTTCATTCATTTTGAACTATATCATCTGTCGATATGGTATTCCCAACTCCATTATCATAGACAATGGAAGACCCTTTAAAAATCAAGATGTTGATGAGCTATGTGAAAGGTTTTGCATTCAACATAGGTTCTCTACACCTTACTATCCACAAGGGAATGGTCATGTTGAAGCTTCAAACTAAACAATTCTCAATATTTTAAAGAAAATAGTGAATGAAGCAGGTCGTGATTGGCATGTCCAATTAAATCTAGCATTATGAGCATACAAAACAAGTATTCACACACCAACGGGTGTTACTCCCTATGCTTTGGTCTATGAAAGAAAAGTTATTTTACCACTAGAAGTCGAGATTCCCTCACTTTGAGTTTCACTAAAGGGGTTAATCAATGATGAAGAATATAGAGTATCAAGGTTGCAAGAGCTGGAACTGCTTGATGAACGGTGTCAAACTGCAATTAATCATTTGAAGGGATATCAACAAGTTATGTCCCATAGCTACAATCATAGAGTCAAACCACAAAATTTTCAAGTGGGTGATTTGGTTCTCAAAGAAAACCCTCATAATCAGTAGGATCGGGAAAAGAAAGGCAAGTTCGAACCTAATTGGTTGCGTCCTTTCATTATCACTACAACATATGGATCAGAGGTATATTAGTTGTCAACATCAAAAGGGGACCTTTTTGAAGATCCAACAAACAAAATTCATCTGAAGAAGTTTTATGCCTGAAAATATCAAAAACAATATAAAAAGTCTTGAAAAAATACAAAAAAAATCAAAAAGAGCAAAAATACAAAAAAATCAAAAAATAGAAAATCATTGCCTTGATGAAAACTTGGCAAACATGCATCTTGGTAATAGCAAAAAAATCATAAAATCAGGAAAAAATGCAATAAAAACAAATGGTGAAAACCTAGCAAATAGGCATTGTTTGTGATTTTGTTTGGCTCTCTCATCTATTAGGATTCATTCTGCATATCCATTTTTCATTAACATCACATACATTCCTCGCCATCAAATTTGCATCATACAACGTCCTTGAAATGAAAAGGATCTCATCATGGCTTGATTAATTAGGGTTATCCTTAGCAGTAATTGTGTCTAGTAGGAGTCAGAGTATAGGGTCACTAGGAGGCAGTTCACTTCTTGGAGCTTTTTGGTAGACAAGCAACAACATGTGTCAAGAATCAGAATATCAGGAACAACAAACTTGTCCAATCACAATGAGGCTACATGACTGTTTTGATAGAAAATTGAAACAAATTGGATGATCTTAATCTAAATAAAATGAATGATAAACTTAAAGCATAAGTTGCATTGTTGTTTTCGATATTTGATGACATTATATCTTTGGAGTGATTCAATGATGTACCGAACTAGAATCACAAGGAAGGAGTATGATTTTTCTTTTCTTTCTATTTGTAAGCTAATCATTAGTATTGTGCAAATTTTTCATGGGACATGCTCTACAACGTATCATTGATGACATTTCAGAATTTGCATAGGAAAATGGTTAACTTTTGTCTATTTATGCAAACAATACTTAGGTCATCTTGGTTAAATTATACCTCGATGCTTGTATTAACTTTTAATATTAAACATCATGAAAGCAGTTTTTAGGTCATCATTGGTGCTAACATACCCTTTGATGCTTGTACTAACTTTCAACATATCAAAAGGATCAATGATGAAAATCAAGCACAACATGAAATGACAAACAGGAGAATGGTTCATTACTACATTCTAGGATTGTATAATTCATTTAGATTTTCATTTTGGGGGCTGTTTAAATAGATTTTTGAGGGTTGGCCAAATTCTCATATATCTTTTCAAACAACGATTGAGTACACCTAGACATTCATTACATCTCATTCCATTACCATTCATTTCATATCATTTCACCATCACTCATTTAGGGTATCATTATTATTGCATTTTCATTTTCCATCATCATTACATTATTGTTATCATTTTTAAATCTCATTTTAGTTCATCATATACATATCATGTGCATAAGTCATTCATTCATTAATAATTCATCTCATATTATATAATTTTCATAAACATTTACATTTACATTTTGATTCACATCATATCACATACATATACATTTATAATAAGATTGCATCCATGTCATTCATTTCCAATCATCATTTAAGTTGTCATTTTCATATCCATTATATCATATTGTTTCATCATTATCATTATTTCACCAATTCATATCATTATCATTATTATAATCATACTACATATTAACCATCTCATTACATATTACATTTTTCATAATCATTTCATTTCATATAACTTAGGTCTCATTCATTTAGTTTACATCATATCATTTTCATATTAGACATATCATCTCATTAAAAGCATTCACCATTACATCATTACATCTATCATTCATTTCATTCATTACATACATCATACGGGAAAATTATTTAGATTACATCATATATTATCATGTTAGAATCATTTCATCACAACACATCCTACATTATCATACATAAAATAAAAATTTAGTTACATTTTTATCATCATCTGCATCATCATACATCAAGAAAATCATACACAACATAGCATATAGAAAATAAAATGCATACATAAATCATCCATAACACATGCATAATCGAACCGCCACTGTATCTGATAAACCTCATCAAAACAAATGTCTAGAGGTACAAGGATATCAAATATTTCAACAAGATATATAAAATACAATGAATAAATGTGTCAATCAAATCACTGAGGGGAATTTGGCTGAGGCACATGACTGCTACTGTCTCCTGAGGTAGTAGGTCTCATAGGATCTCTGCTCCCTAAAGCTCTGATCTCTCATCTAGATGGCTGACCCACACTCCTGGTAGCACTCCTAGTGTGGCTGTGTGAATGAGTCCGAGACTGAGTACCTGACTGTGTATATACAATCCTCCTCTCAGGTGGAACTACCTCAAAATATCTCATCCTATAATACTTGGCCTCTCAAGCAGTCTCCAATCCTTCTGCGACAACCTCTCCAATAGAGGTGCTCTCAACTAATCTCAAGAGCCTCTCGGCTACCCCCTCAGCCTATATGCATCTCTCCCTAAAGCTGTCTCACTCTACTATGAGCTAGGCTACTTGTGGGTCAGGAGGTGGTGGCTATGCAATCTATAACTGTAACTGGCTGATAGTCACCTAGGCTTGTGCTAACTGACTCTGAAGAGTCTGAACCTCTGCCTATAAGATATCAATTTGTCTCTATGTGGGAGCTCTGATAATGATTTATGGAGCTGAAGTACTTGACTGATCCACCACTCTTGATGTCCGTGACCTTGTACTAAACGATACATCAAAGAAAAACCTCTACCCTCCACTCCCACCACCTCCATCATCCCCATCATCACCGCTATCCCTTGAGTCATCTAACTCCTCCTCCTCCATATCCTCATCCTCCTCATCCACATCCATGGCTACCCCACCTATATCCTTGGCATGTGCCCCTGCCTCTGTTGGTACATGTTGCTATGTCTGACCCTATGGCTTCCCTACTGTTGTCGATGCCTATGGCTGACGTCGTGCTTGCTGTATCACTGGTCCTCCCAATAATGGAGTAGGCTCCTTTGGATTGGTAAATCTAGGAAAGGGATGTGTGTAAAAATATGTTACATACTCATTTGTCATCCTTGCATCTGTAACCTCTGGATGTATAGCCCAAAAATTTGGCTATAGGTTTAGATACTCTACTTTGGTAGTCTCGATCGTCACAACTAGACCCGACTCTAGCACATCCTCTTGTCACTTGGCATAGTGTGCCACACCCTGTGGCATCATCTGCACTAATCCAAACTTCCTCAGGACCCTCATCACTAGGAACCGCTCAATAATAAATGGAGTCCACCCAATCAGGTACCTTGATCTCGTGCAGTAAGGAAACTCTATATCATCTGCCTCCCATGGATCACAATTCAGATACAGTCTCCTGGGGACCTATGTAGGCATAAAAATATGGAAACCCAAGGGGATGATCTCTCCGAACAATGGGACGAGTAATGGAAAAATGCTCCCATGCAAATATCTATAAAAGAGTAACTCCGTAGGAGAGACTCTTCCCTTATGTGTATATGATCTGATGAAGATCGTGGTACAGATGGGCAAGCATACATGATCCCCATGCATATCTAGTCTAGTGGATAAGCATGTCCTCCAGGATCCTACCCCAACCAACTGATAGTCCCTTTTCCCTACGATTAGGACAAAGGAAACCACCGATGAATCCTGCTAACACTGAAGGCAGTGGGGCATATCTCTCCACCATCTCCTCCTAGGGAATATCATATCCAGAGACATGAGGATCCTGGAAGACTCATCTCAAAGCATCCGTCCCTCCAATCTCCTTGTGATCATAGATCACAAGCTCACCAACTACAGGAATACCCAAGATCCTGTACACATCCTTCGTAGTCACGGTAATCTCTCCTGTGGGAAAATGAAAGGTGTTATGCTCACTATGCCACCTCTCAGCTAAGGCTATCAACAGTGCTCTATTGATCCTATACTATGAGATCCTCAATAGTGGACTCAAACCACACTGGTATATCACCTCTAAATCAGCCAGGGACAATTGAGGAATCATCTCCCATGTCTGAGGAAATCTCTCTCTAATATGGAGGAGGTTAAATTCTTCCTTTATGACATTACAAGAAATCATGCAAATCAATCAGCAGGGGATATATGAATCAATCAGTACATCACGCAAGTTTAATCAAATCAAATCAAATTTTTATTTGTTTCTTCAAGTAGTAAGACAAGTAAATTTTCATCTATTTTGTCTTTCAATCCCAAATGCAAATTTATCATCAATCTTTACTATTTGTTTTTCATATCGCATGGAAATAAATTTATCAGTCAATTGACTCAACATCACTACTATTTGTCTTTCAATCAGGAAAGCAAATCTATCATTATTACTATTTGTCTTTCAAACAAGAAAGCAAATTCATCAGACTTATTTGTTCTTCAAACACGAAGACAAGTTTATCAAATCAAGATAATCTATTCTTTATGTTATTCAAAAGCATAAAATCAGTTGTCTAATCTAGCAATAATCATCAAGCACTTATCAGATTTTCTTCAAAATTTCAAATTCGGAAAAAATTCATGGATGCGCTAAAATAGGCCATCAAT
Organism: Sequoiadendron giganteum; assembly: GCA_007115665.2. Lineage (NCBI taxonomy): Eukaryota > Viridiplantae > Streptophyta > Pinopsida > Cupressales > Cupressaceae > Sequoiadendron > Sequoiadendron giganteum. Next base: position 581,923,796 of record CM021106.1, on the reverse strand, counting down.
GCACTAAATTATGTATGTGCTATTTCATCCATGGATGCGCTAAAACAATCAATCATTACATGACTACGTCTATGCGCGATTCTATCTAGTCTATGTGCCATAATAGACTACGAATGAGGCAAATTATCTATGCGTGATTTTCTCCTACAAATGCACGATTCTATCTCATCAATGCGCTAAAATATACTATGCGCCAATCTAGCAGTCAACACAAACAAAGTTTTTGTATGTGCTATTTCAGGTATTCTATGCACCATTCTATGCTATGCGCTACTATTTCACATCTATATGCTACTTTGTATGTGCGACTTTATCTAACCTATGCGCTATACTATGGATCGTATTCGCTAAACCAGAATGTAAAAAAATTCAAAATGCGTGAAAATTGATCAAAAATTTTTGAAAGGAGGATCAGGTCGACTTACCAGAGGTCTGTATGCATCTGGTCTCTAATACCGGTGGGCTCGCTTGAATCGGTGGCACTCATAATGGATTGGCATTGCAAATATCTCTCTCAGAGCTCTAAAAATTACTGCAACTTACTATTCAAATGACAATGACTTTTCACCTTTTCCACCTTTTAAGGGGGTAAAAGTGTGAAAATATTCAATATTTTGCAAAACAAAGTGCTATTTCGAGAGTTAAATCGCTATTTTTTCTTTGAAAGTCATTTCAATTCTTTCATCATGCGATTTATCTCTCGAGGGGGCATATAGCATCATCAGTCAATTTTTCAAAATTAGGGGCAAAATTTTCGTTATCTGTAAAACACATCACTTCAAAGAGGGGAAAAATGTACACATCTAAAAATGGTCACGGTTATTCAAATCTGTTAATTAATATTCTAAAGTCATCTACATATAAATAAATTTAATTATTCATTTATATTGTTCATTTTTCCAATTCTTCTAGTTTAATTAAATAAATAAGTTTATTTAATTATTGTCATTTTCCTCTTAATTGAATTAAATAAATTTCATAATTTATTTATTTGATTATCATTTTTTTCTAAAGTTTGAACATCTGAATTCAAACAATGGAATATTCATTCTTCACTTCGCATTTAAAATTAAATATTATATATTTATTATCTTTTCACCCCACTTAATTAAATATTGTAAAAATATTTAATTACTTATCCTTTTCACTTCTTACACATAATTAAATATTAATTATTTAAATTATGGAAACTTCTATTTGCACATGTCACATGAAATTAAATAAATTTATTTATTTAATTGAACAATTATCCTCAACCTTCAACCAATTTCATAAATGAAAGATAAATGTCATGTTTGTCTCCATTTTTGAATGAGGATGGTCTTGTGGGTTGAAAACATTCTTCCACTTTCCTCTCAACCTTCCATATTTCTCTCAACCTCTGCATCTCTCACCGTTCATCTTCACAAGTTTGAATTTCAACCATTGATCTCCGCTAGCTGGATTCTTGCCTTCGAAAAATCTATAAATACAACCCTCTCGTAAGTAGATTTCATCCTAGATTTCATGTGCTGTTATTATAGTTGCATTCGAACCAGCATATCAGCAGTCGAGCAAATCATAGCATCATAGAATTTCAATTTCATAGCTTAAAATCATATAGCCATGCACATGCATTTTCAATTAATCTCATTCTCTTAAGTTGCCACTTCAACAAGCTATTGCTTACACAACTGAGAGCCAACATCTTTAATAAAATCCTTGGAGATAGAGGACAATGGGATGAATTTGAAGAAGTTGTTGTCATTAGAGTTTGCATTTATGTTTTCTAATTATTTCTCTTTCAATATAATGTCTTATTGGTGTGTTAGTTTACTTTCCAATTAATCCACTTATTCTAACAACACAGGAGACAATCAAATAATTGAATAATTTTAACAAATAATCGATACCAAACTGGAACCACCAAAACATAAGTCCTTTATTATTTTCCTCAAAATTAAAGTTGCATCATGGTCTCTACTCTATAAAATAGTCTAGAAAAACTTTATCTGTCTAAATAACCAACCCCCATTCATTGTCTATCTCTTTCTTTTATACATTTCAGAAAATTTTCCCACGCATTTCGGTTCTGGTCTATTTGCATTTGCATGAAAGGCCAAAAGTCACGTTGCTTTAGAACCACACACAACTAAACATAAAAATCATAACTATCATAGCAGAAATGACTACTTTACCGCATTACCATGAGCCATCATTTCAACTATTACAGTGTCGTGGTAGCATTTCATGTCACTCCATCATCTACCGCTCTATCGCAGTCTAGCTGTTTTCTCCATGTGGTTCCATGGTGACACCTAGCTCAGCTCTCCCTACTACCCTACCACATACTACATTTTTTCTTCATGTGGTATAGCGGTGACCTTCCTTGACCATAATCTCCACCACTCTACCATGGTCTCTTCTTCATTCTGATCCTCCTATGCACGCCGCTCTACCGTGGGCTAAGATTTCTCTCCACACAGTATGGTGGTTTCTATATTCTCTATTCTTTCTACTACCCTACCGCAATTTTCCTTTTGCCTCCCCATGGTATTGTGGTGAATTACATTGACTTTCATCCTCACCATCTACCACACTACTGCAGGCTCCTTGTCGACCCTCCGTAGTATGGCGGTTATCTTCTTGTACACCATGCAACCGCGAGCTCTACTCCAACTCCTTGCGGTGTGGTGGTAAGGGCGTAAGATGGCTGCCCTTAACCACTATACCGTGAGCTACTTTGTGAGAGGCCACACTAAAGTGATAAGGAGTGAAAGCTATGAAAGGTGAACAACATGGAAGCGGTAAAAAATATTTTTAGCATTATGGATGGGGGTAAAATTATTTTTCATGAAAAAGATAGTGAAATACTTGGGTTCAAATGGAAAAACCCCTTAGAATTTTTTATGAAAATTCTGGTTCTAACAGTGGCTCCTATTGGGGATGAGTGATTTTCCAATCACTGCAAGAAACCATAATATCATTGGAAGAGAAGACCAAGACACCAAAGGATGTGAAACAATGAAGGAGATGGAAAATGGAAGATGGAAAAATGGAGGATGGAAGTGGCCCTACACTAATGTACATGGAAAGAATCATTATTTTCAATAAGGGAACTCTGGGATTGTCCATGTGCTAGTAAGTCCCAACCTCTTTTAAAATTCCTAAACTACTGTGCATGGAAAAAGAATGTTTAAAGAGGTTTGTAAAGAATTTTCCATGCATTGACAATTCTAAATCCTTTGTTATTCCTTAAGAGAAAAATGCTTCAGGAACTGCCCATGTACGAGCAATTCCTGCTCCTCTCCAGACATGTTCCACAAGAAATAAGAATCCTCCCCTCCTTTGCCAATGACCACAAAAGGACCAAACCACAAAGCTTCAGACTTGCCATGCTTTCCCCTCTCTTGATATCGATCATTCCACATCAACACTAGGTCATTTTATTCAAAAAAATTCTCTTTGGCCTTTTTATCAAAAAGATACTTCATTTGTGACTACAACTTCACATTCTACTTCTGGGCCATTCTCTTTATTTCATCAATTTCTTCAAGCTACTCCATTCTTTCCTCCATTGGTTCAGAAATATCCAAATCCTCTTACAGAATAAAATTGTAAATTGGTAAAAGGTTTTGTAGTGGCATCCTGGCTTGTGTCCCATATACAAGTTCAAATGGAGACTTTCCAACTGCCTTTTTTATTAAAATCCTATCTCCCCACACAACCATTCTCAACTTTGAGTCCCATGCCTTTTTTATTACTTGATTTTTCCTAACCATTTTATTGTGGATGATAAGCGACACAATAGAAAACATTAATGCCATATGTGTTACATAAATCTCTGAACTCGTCATATCTAAAACACATCCCATTATCTATGATCAATCTTACCGGTGTGCCAAATCTATTTATAATTTTCTCCATCATAAAGTTCACCACCACCTTTCTCGTTGCTTGTTTATTTGGAATAGCCTCCACCCACTTACTAAAATAGTCTATGGCCACTAGTATCCATGTGTGTCCTCCACTTGATATTTCATGTATTTCTCCAATGAATTCAATTCCCCATTGGTGGAAAGGATCTTCTACCTGAAAAGGTCTAAGTGGTAAGGCTCCTTGATAATTCAATTTCCTTGAAAAATTCTGAGCAGCCTCACATTTCCTTACATGTACAAAAGAGTCATTAAAAACTTTAGGCTATTAATAGCCAACCTTGAGAATCTTATGTGCAATAGTTTTAGTAGAATAATTTTCACCACACACCCCCTCATACATGTCCCTCAAGAAATATTTTTCTTGTGATTCATCTAGACACAATAGAAACATTCCATCCCTATTCTTCCAAAATAAAACCCCTTCTATAAAAACGTACTTAGATTCTTGCAGCTTAAAATTTCTCTTTTGATTATCATTCAAACCTTCAGGGAGTTTCATGTGCTTGAGATAATACTACATTATCCTCAGCTTCTATATTGCAGATTTTATTTACTTCTATGTTTATTTATGCCATTAGCCTGACCAAAACCTATCCTCTTACCAACTTGGTAATCTGAACTTCCATATTGAACTCTTGTATTTTATTAATCCATCTGTATATTTTTCCTCTCACCTCTATCTATACCAGGATATCTTTCACATTTGCATGTGGGACATAAGAAATTACTTTAGCTCCAACAAGATATGGTCTGAAATTTTGTGCTGCTTTGACCAATACAAATGCCTATTTTTCCATAATGTCATATTTAATTTCTAACCCTTGCAAAGATTTGTGTAAAAACAAATATAGGCTGCTCATGAACTTCATCATTCTTCTGCAACATAGCAACTACTATGGTGTGAAATGAAGCAAAAGAAAATATCTGAAAAGGTTTAGTAATATTAGGGGACTTTAGGATGGGAGCTTCTTTGATATCTATTTTGATAGATATAAAGGCTTCCATAGCTTTAGCAATCCAGTCTAACTTTTCTCCCTTTTTCAACATCTTGGATATAGGTTTAAAAATCTTTGCAAAATTGTATACAAATCTTCTAACAAAGTTAATCTGACCAAAAAATGATTGGATTTCTTTGACAATTCTGGGAATGGGAATTTTATCTATGACATCTACTCTCTCAGGGTCTTTCCTAATCCCATTTGACATAATATGTTCCAAAATTTTACCCTCTACAATAGAAAAATGACATTTTTTAGGGTTAAGACTAATACCATCTTCCAAAGCCTTGATGAATATCTTCTCCAAGTGTCCCACATGATCCTCTGCCTTTTTGGAATAAGCAGTAAGATCCTCTTGGTATACCACCATTATAGCATTAATCAGATCGAAAAATGCCACATCCATGGCCCTTTGAAAAGTGACCCTTGCATTTGTGAGACCAAATGGTATTCTCACATAAACATATGTTCCCCATGGTGTAGTGAACGTTGTCTTTTATTTTTCAGACTCTTTGACTTTAACCTAGTTATATCCATAAAACCCATCCATCATTGATAGTAGCTCACACCTTGTTACCTTGTGCAATATTGCCTCCATATTTGTGAGAGGATAATTATCTATAAGGGAAGCAACATTCAGATTTCTAAAATCTACACATAATCTAATATCCTCATTTTTATTTCTTACTGAAACTAGGTTTGATTCCCATGTTGAATGTCTAATAGGTTTAATAATACCTCCATCTCTGAGTTTTTCCAGTTCCTCCTGCATCTTAGGTTCCAAAGTTGGGTTAATAGGCCTCTTCCTTTGTCTGAATGGCTTTGAGTCTAGTTTAAGTTGAATCTCATGCTGGAAAAGTTCCTCTTTGTATGCCTTGAGATCCTTATAAGACTAATCAAACACATTTTTTTATTTTCTCAATAATGCAATCAACATTCCCCTGATGGTTGGACTTATCTTCTTTCCAAAGTAGACCCTTTTTGGTGCTAACTCAGTCCCTAGATTTTATTATTCAATATATTCTCTCTTGACTGATGTCTACTTCATGAGAGAGCGATCACTCCCATCATATACTCTTTCTAATGCCACAAGCCCTTTGGGGAGCTTGTTGGTTTTAAGCTGCAAGACTTCCTTCCCAAATACAGTCTATTTCCCATCCACTTCCTCCATAAAAGCATTGAAGTCAATCTACTGTGCCTCATACTAATCTATACAATGAAGAAACTTCAAAAGGTTAGTATCATCATTGAAAACCTGCCAAATTTATATGCTGTTAGGGATAGTAGGTCTTGTTTTGAATTCAACCTTAGATATTCCAGCCAAAGTGATATCATCTCTTTTCAAGGCTACATTAGCCAAAAAATCTGCCATCAAATTTTCTGATCTATCTATCCAATCAATTGAGAAAGCATCAAAAAATTCAACTGTGTCCTAGACAACATTTCTATATTGTTTCAACATCTTTTTCTTTGTAGCATATCTTGATCTGATTTGTGGGACAACCAACTCAGAATCTCCCAGGACAACAATTTGATCTTGTTCTTGACAACCATATTTAAACCAATCAATAAGGCCTCATATTCTGCCACATTGTTTGTACACTCAAAGGTTAACAAAAATGAATATTTGAATGTTACACCTTCAGGTGATATAAAAAATAATCTAGCTCCATTACCTTCTTGGCTACATGCCCCATCAAAATACATTTTCCAACACCTTGTTAATCTTTAGAAACATTCTTATCAATTGGGTCAGTATCTGCAAATTCAGGCTGAGATAGTTCCACTTATAAACTCCCTAAATCCACATCATAAAAACAATTGAGTTGTTTTTGAGGATTATACTCAACAATATGATTCATCTTGGGTTCTCTATACAACTTGAATTCTTCACCATTGACTGGTATTGTAGCATATGATAAATCAAACTGTACATTGCCTCCAACTGTGGCACTCCATTGTCTTGACAAAAGCATTCCAAACCGAGGTGTGTCAATTTCAGTTATATCAATTTCAAAATTCACTTGTGGGTAAGTTTCCAATTTCACTTGCACATCTCTCATAATTACCACAACTGGGACAAGTCTACTATCCATGGCATAAAATTTAGCACCCTCAACATCTACCCACATACCAAGTTATTTCATTACCCCTACTGGCATAATGTTATAGAAGCACCTGAATCTATCATACAATTTCTTACCAACTTGCCATTTATGAGTAGGGTAGTAAAGAATGGATCAATTTGTGATGTATTCATCAATGCATCACTTAGAAAAACCTCTGGAAATTTTATCTTTTCCTTTCTATTAGTAGTTTCAAGAATCTCCTTATGTTCAAGGTTCATATTTTGATTACTCCCACTAGACATTAATTGAATATCACGTTCCCTATATTCTTTAATCTTCATCATTTCAAGTAATGGGACACAATTTTTTACCTAGGACAAAGCTTGCATAAAATCAAAAGAGGAACCTTTTGTTTTGATCATCCTCTTTTTCTATGTTGATTCTCCTTTGTTCTCCTCTTTCTCCTTTTTGTTTTTCCTTGGGAAATTCTTTGTTTTCTTCTTTAGGGACATACTTTTGTTCCTTTTTATCAGGATGCTTATCATCTATCCATTTTTAAGCTTCATGGGTCATTTTCTTATTCTTCAAAAATATTCCTCTTGGAACACCTTCATTATCATTCACTATTCTATTCCTTAACCAATATTTGCTTTTGGCTTGCTCAACTACTGCAATGGTCAATATTTTAATTTCTTCCTTAGTTGATCTCCTCATATAAAACCTATTGGTCTAATATGATGTAGTAGGAGGACCTTGTTCATTATCACTTTCTTCATGATCAGAAAAAACTTCTTGTTCTTCCATATGGACATTGTACTTCTAGTGATCAACATCATATTCATACCCTCCTTCTTTGGAAGAAGAGTATCCCTTATCAATAGAGTGAAGAGTGTGGGAAGTTAAATAAATATTATGGTCCTCTTCATTATTGTCTTCTGGTATATCTTTTCCTAGTATTGACTAAGCTATGATAAAATGTTGTGGGGAATGCGGCAAGTCACAAATTGAGCACCAAGGACTATTATCTACCATATATGCCCCTCTTTTCTTTAAAGGATCAAGTGTCTCTTTATTCCTTGGCCTATCCATCACTAGATCTCCATCCTTCCAATTTGTATTATATGGCATGTCATGCAGCCTTGGCCTTTCATTTTTGTATGTATTTTCCTGCCTATTTAGAGGAACATATTGAGGAGCCCTAGGGTTATCCCTCTTGCCAATCATTCTTGTAGCTTTCATATTATTTTAAATATTTAGTGCTATTTTTTGAGCATCAGCTAAATTCCTAGGACACCTATTCCTAAGCTCATATTGTGTCTTAGGATCAAAAGCTTTTAAATAGATACTCAATGCAGTAGGATCGACTAATTTGGATCCAAGAGGTATCTTATTATGAAATTTAGAAAACCTCTGCTGTAAGTCATAAGCTGACTCATTTTGATGCTTCTGGATAGTTACCAATTCATGCAAGGAAAACTCTAGTGCACATTGATTCCCATACTACTCAAGAAAATGTTCATAAAACTCGTGAATGGAGTCAATAAAAGTTGCTGGCAAACTGTTAAACCAATCTCTGGCATCTTCAATCAATGACATCATAAAAAATCTCATTTGTATATCCTCATATTGCATATCCAAATCTTGAATAAATGCATTAAAGCTCCTTCGGTGTTCTTCAGTTGTGACTGCACTACTTCCTATGAATTTTGGGACAAGGCTTCTCCAACTATTGTCCATAGGATAAGGATACATTTCAAAACTAGCCAAATGAAACTATCTGATCATGGTTGTGTATGGTGGAGGAGGTGGATTTTGATGATTCTAGTACTGGTACAATAGATTGCTGTAAGGTAATGGCACATATTTCTGACCTTGTGGGGGGCTATTTTGTTGACCATGTGGAGGCATATATTGCTGGTGAGGAGGTGGCTGGGCATTTTTATATTTTGGTGAAGAATTTGGGGGTGTATATTGATTACCTAGTTGATTTTTTTGGGCTCTTAGGGGATTTGAAGGTCATGCATTATTATTCCCCTACCTATGGGGTGGCACATATTTAGGCAATTTAGTCATTTGAGCATTAATTTGAGCTTTCTGCAACTTCAATTCTTCAAGAACTCTTATTCCTTGGAGTCTCTGCTCATACTCTATTATTTCTCTTTCCAATTCTTGTCTTTCATACTCCAACCGTGCATTTATTTCATCCCAAGCCATGTGTTCATAGTTCTATTCAGAGGCTACTTCATAGCCAAGTCCATCTTGATTCTCTTCAAGTAATGCCATTTTTTGATAATATTCATGTTGTCTCCTTTCCCTTTCAGCCTCAACTCCATCCATGAACTCGTCAACTTTCTTGGGGTGTAGTTGATAGAAGGGATTCCTCTTTTCCTCAGGAGTGTGAGGTTCTCTAGACAGATTGTTTTTAGTTTCCAGTGTACCATAGGAATTATGTGTCTCCAGAGGTGCTTTTGATGTTTTGTCTTTACTTGTTGGGCCCATGTCATCAAAAACCTTCTTTCCCTTATCATTCTTTTGAGTCCATTTACTTTTTTCATTATAAGAATCCTCCTTATAAAAATATATTCCACCATGCATGTTGTGAGTAATTTTGATAGTCTAAACTCTAGGATGATTCCTTTCTGATGTGTATTTCACTTTATTAGTTTCAATGCACTTGTTCATTCAGAGTCACCAATCACTTTCCAAAAGTGAGAAAATTCTTTAATTCGTTGTTCCTAGTAGAGTCTTTTGTAAGGTACTGAATCTATGATGAAGGTGTGGGTTCAGTTTAACGATCCCCATTAGAGTCGCCAAACTGTTAGGACTCAAAAAAATAGGTTTGAGCCATGAGAGGTTGCCAAGCTTTGACAACATTTCTAGCTAATGTACAAGGCCAAACAATAAATTTAAACCTTTTATTCTTTAGGCTCTGCTAAACCTTAGGCGAGTGAACCTATATGCATGAAGAATATTTGAAATATGTGTTTCCTCTAAACAATCTATCCACAATGGAAATTTGGAAGTGGAAAGATACAAACCTATTTGGTATAAATTATATAATTAAATATGTTCGGTTAACAAATATCTGAAAAATATTTAATGAATTTAAATGAATAAAATAGGCGAGACCAGTGCCATGTTGGGTAAAATAGAGTCCAATGAAAGTCCTTGATAGATGGATTCTATTTGGCATAAATTCAATTTTTTTGGCACACAAATATTTTTTTACAGCTTGTATAAAAATGCAGGATAATGATTGACAAACCCTACAAGAGGAAAAATACCAATCCTAATTATCTAACACTTCTTACTGATCCAAATAATATTCCCAGATTACTGTGATTGACCAAAATGAATTTAATTCTTTCTTGAAGAAACCAAATAATCATATCACATAGATATAGAAAATGTGCATTGATTAATTGAATATATACTAGATATATCAACTTAAATAACCAAAAAACATTAAGTTGGAGACAACCAAATAATTTAATAGTTTTAACAAACAATTGATACCGAACTGGAACCACCAAAACATAAGTCTTTCATTATTTTCCTCAAAATTAAACTTGCATCATGGTCTCTACTCTGTAAAAAATTCTTGAAAAACTTTATCTATCTAACTAACCAACCCCCATTCATTGTCTATCTCCTTCTTTTATACATTTCAAAAAAAATTCCTGTGCCTTTCGGTTTTGGTCTGTTTGCATTCGCATGAAATGCCAAAAGTCACATCGCTTCATAACTACACACAACTAAAAATAAAAATCATAATTGTCACAACATAAACAACTAATTTACCGTGTTACCGTGTGCCATCATTTCAATTGCTATAGTACTATGGTAGTATTTCATGTCACTCCATCTACCGGTCTACCCGTCTACTCCTTGTGGTTCCCCGGTGATGCCTAGCTCAACTCTCCCTACTGCCCTACTGCAGACTACATTTTTTCTTCCCACGGTATAGTGGTGACCTACCTTGAATATCACCTCCACCACTCTACCATGGTCTCTTCTTCATTCTACTCCTCCCATGCACACCACTCTACCAAGGGCTAACATATCTCTCCACACAGTATGGTAGTTTCCACATGCTCTATTCTTTGTACCACCCTAACGTGATTTTCCTTTTGCCTCCCCATGGTACCGCAGTGACTTAAATTGACTGCCATCTTCATTGTCTACTGCCTACTGTGGGCTCCTTATCGACCCTCTGTGGTATGGTGGTTATCTTCTTGTACACCACACAACCGTGGGCTTTTCTCCAACTCCTTGTGGTGTGGTGGTAAGGGAATAATATGGCTGCCCTTAATTGCTATACCACGAGCTACTTTGCGAGAGGCCGTGGTAAAGTAGTAAAGAGTGAAATCTATGAAAGGTGAACAACATGGCAGTGGTAAAAGGAATTTTTAGCATTATGGATGGGGGTAAAATGATTTTTCATGAAAAATATAGCGGAATACTTGTGCTCAAATGAAAAAAACCCTTAGAATTTTTTATGAAAATTCTAGTTCTAATAGTGGCTTTTCCCTTGGATAGACAACTAAGTGATGAACCATGAATTCTAGATTGAGACCCGACATGTTAACATAGGTCCACGTAAAGTTCACATTTATTTCTTGTAAGAACGTAGCCAAAAATTCTTGTTCTCCCATGAGAAGTGAGTCAGCGTAGAAGATGATGAGTGGTGGCTCCTCTGTGCCCAAGTTGAGAGGATTGCATTGTTTTGCTAGGACAACTAATTTTTCTTGATGAAGTGTAGTGGGGGAGAGATTGAATCCTTCATCCTTCGGTGCCTCAGAGAAGTTTTCAACATTGGATGCATCCTTTACTTTTTACTATTTTATGGTTAGAGTGTGCCACAGTGTGGTTTTCACTCAATGACCTTGAGATTATTCTCAATTATTAACTTTTACGATTGAAGGAATCAACCGTCTCCCCATAATAGGCCTGTGTGTCTAGTGTGATGTCAAATCCCACCTTATGATCTCCACATGGTACCGTATCCCTTAGTCCCATGAATTTTGAGAGCACCTCATTATTTTCAAATGTGTCTAGAATTAGTGACCCTCATTGGTCATAATAAATGAGTTGGGGGTAAACCAAGTTTATTTTGTGAGTTTGGTGGTCTGACTCAAAGGATAAGGTACTAATCATGAGTAGGGAGGAATCTTCAAAAAGCATGGGTGAGCCAGTTATGGTATCCTCATCATCACTACTACTACATACATTAGTTATATCAAAGGTGAAATTGTCTAGGGGAAAACATGTGGATACCGATAAGCGTAGGGAAGCTATTGATAACTGAGGGGGAGTCCTAACTATGTTACCTAGAGGAATTTGGCCACGTATGGTTACACTTGGAGGGGTACACCAAGGCCAAGATTTTTATTCATCTCTCAACAATGATGGGTTCCAGTCAGCCATTGTCATTCCTTCCAAGGCTTTCATTTCTATTGTAGCCCATACCAAGCATCATTTTTAGCCCCTTGCTTCATTTTTCCATGGGAAGATTAGGTGTGGGCCTTTCATCTCGGTATAGTGAGCTTGAAATTTCTCTTTGATCCACGACTTCCCGACTTAGATCCCCCAACATCAGAATCTAGAAGGGTCCGACTTGAAAGTGTGAGAGGGTGTTTCAGCTAGTTAGGGTTGCCCATATGACCTAGCATATTGAGGTAACTCTCCTACAAAAAAATCATTCTTCTTCATTCTATATTCCCCACACCCATTATCTTGGATCATGAGCTTGATGTCAGATATATTAGGGATGGAAGGTGTCTTTGTCCCAAAAGTGGAGGCAATGTTGGATGGGTCAATATATGAAGTTGAAGGGCCCTCATCATTCTTTGGGACTTGAGGAACTTTATAGAACTTGGCTTCCAGATTCTTCCAATAGGTGAAGGGTTCAGGATCACCATGAATTGTGACCTCTTCATTCTGGTATGAAAATTTGATGCATTGGTGGAATATTCAGGTGACCTCCTTCATCCCATGGATCCATGGGCATCCCAGGAGGATATTGTAGGGAAAATCAAAATCAAGGACCTGACATGTCGTTTCCATAGTATTTGGCCCTACTTGGATTGGGAGTTTGATAGTGCCTTGAGACACTCTTTCCTGTTCATCATATGCTCTGATTGTAATGCCTTTGTCTTTCTCAATGGAATCTTCAAAGATTCCAAGATTCTTTATGAGCTTGAGCGAACAAATGTTGAGGCACGTACCTCCATCCACCAAGACCCTTTTGACCTTTTTCTTGTAAACTAGGACCTCGAGGTGTAATGCACGGTTGTGAGATGGCTGGGTGGGGATTTCTTGATCGGAGAAGGTAAGGAGATTTGGAGTGATGATGTTACTGACCATAGCTTGAAACTGCTTCATATCAAGGTTGGGAGAGATGGTAGATGAAGCTAATGCTTGCTCAAGTATTTCCCTATGGGAAACTAAGATTTTTAGTAACTCCATGATAAAAATATAAACAAGCGTTCTCTTTAATTGGTTAAGGAGGTTGTAATTGTTAGGGATGGATTTTGATGCAGGGGTCTTAGATGGTTGTGATGCCCTAACAATAGTGATTTTTTTTCCATGTGTGGTGACTCCACAATCAAAATTGGGTTTGTTGATGTTGACAATAGTGACCAATTCATCAAGGAATGCGACGAATCCTTCATATACATGGTTCACTTTGCCAAAAAATTCTTACTTTTATCATTTCCTTGATTGTGGTTGGGCATCAAATTCATGTATATCTTCAGATCTTGATTACCAGCCGATTGCTCAACATTTATGATTTTATCATCAATGAGATCTTACATGATGTTTTTCAACTTCATGCAGTTGGCGGTCATGTGTCCTTTAAGATTATGATAATAACAAAGGAGATTTTTGTTGTACCAGGGTGGCTTCAACTAGGGTTCATTGTAATTATCATGGGTGGGGACCTTGATGAGACTCTCATTAACCAATTTTTTCATAATGGATTCAATTAACCCCCAAAGGGCTGTGAATTTTTGTTTGGGGGGATACTTGTTTCGCGGAGGTGGTCCTCCTTGATTATTGAGATTATTGATTTTATTGTGGGGTGGTTGCTAGTTCACCACATTTTCTTACATGTTATTTTGGTTTTTTTTCTACTGTTTATGATGATGCATTTGATTATTTTTCTTTGGAGCAATAATGACAACCTTGGCATCCACCACTTCATCATTAGTGACATTCCTATTCTTTGCCCATGTGTAAGGTTTATCATTGTAGCTTGTGGATGGGTGGCTATCTTGATGTTCAGGATAGGTAGGCATGCCCCCTATGTGACAAAAGCCCATTTAATATTGAGCACCTTGAGGATCAACTGATCGTATGTGGTGATGCATTGCATCTTCAAATAGAATGCTAAGGTCTTTTCCAGATAGGAAATTATGGTACAAATTTTTTGTTCCTTTGGCATAGTTGAATTGCTTCGATTGGCCTTAGCCCACCATCATTGGAGAAAATTGACAATTGATTCCCCCCTTCCTTGTTTGAGCGCCGAAAGTTCTTCCAAACTAAAATCTGTGCAAATGTTGAATGCGTAATTTTGGAGGAGTGCATCTTTGATTTCTTGGAATTTTTTGATGCTAGTAGGCAGATGAGAGAACCATTACATAGTAGCAACAGCCAAGCTTTGAGAAAATATTCACATCAGATATGTGTCATCGTATGCGACCTACATATAATGTACCTTGAACTCCCTAATGTGATCCTTAGGGTTTCCTATCCCACGATATTTGTCAAATTTGAGGATTTTGAATCCGTTCAGAAATGGTACCATTTCCAAACTTTTGCTGAATGGATAGGGACATAAATTCCTGGGTGTCCTTATTGTTTTTCTTGATTGAAGATCAAGAACTTGCTACGAGAGCAGTTTGATTTGTGTCATTGAATCGTGTTATGGATTAAGAGGTGGGATGAACATGTTCTGAGGTTTATGATTGATGGCGAGATGCTGGTGGGTGTTTGTTGTGAGATTTGTTGAGCAAATAATGCTTGTGTTTGTTGTTGAGCCAACAACACTTGTTGTTGGTCATGTTGTTGCAGTGCCAACAATGCTTGTTGTTGGTCATGTTGTTATTGCGCCAAAAATGCTTGTTGTTGTTCATGTTGTTTTTGTACCAATAATGCTTGTTGTTGGTTGTATTGTTGTTGTCTTTGACAGTCTTGCTAGGCTTGCTGATACACTTCTTGTTGCACTTGCAATTTTTCCTAGTACTATGCTTGCGCTTGTGATTGTTGAGCTTGAAATTGGACCTGTGCTTGGGCATGCACTTTTTGGATTTCTTTTTCAATTTGAGCGGTCTGTGCGGCTTGTGTAGCTTGAGTGACTTGTGTAGCCTGGGAAGCTTTTGCAACTTGTTGTTGTTGTAGTAAGGCTTAGGATTGTGCAATCTGTTGTTCCTGTTGCACTTGCTGTGTTGCCAATTGGGCTTGCACTTGCTGAGAAACTAATTGTGCAACTTATTGATTTTAGATTCTATTTTGATGGGTGGATTTTTAAGTAGCTTGCAACGTCATGGCGAATTAATTGGCTATATTGTTCCTTGGTGGTAATGGTGGTGGATTGGGAAGGGTTTGGACCATTGTGATGAGCTGAATGTTCATGTTGATGATCAAGGTTTGAGCTATGGATGGTGTGATTGAGATGCTTGGTCCTTGGGAAAACATGCCTTGGTATGTATTGACTATTGAGGTTTCCTGAAAGGTTGTCATCTGTTGTTGTGACATCGGTGGCAAAATGAGAGGATTTTTTATGATGCTTTGGTTTGATTGATAGCAGGTAGAGGAGGAATACCTAGCCCAAGGGGTGATGTGCATGTGATTGGTAGGGGTGGAAATGGAAGAAAAATGGGTGGTGCAATCCCTTGAAGTGGTGATGAGGGATCAAAGATTCCCCCTACTCCAAACAAATCACCTTCTCCTTGTGAGCTAGGGAGAGAGGTTTGTGTGTCTAGAGGATAAATTAGTGTTACATGATAAGAGGTTGGATTGGAAGAATCATGGAATGTGAGAGGGATATACGGATGTAATGGATTTACCAAGATGGATTGATATGGTGTGGTGTTTGAATTCAACCCTCTGTTGTTCACAAGGTGATGTTTTTGGAGTTTGTGCAGCATGGTTCTTCCCTTGTTAACAACTGATAGGGTTGAAGCAATGGATGTTATGATTTGGAGGATGTCCTGAGTGATGCTTTTACATGGAAGCATGGATGAGATTTAGGGTATGATCCAAAGAGATGTTTCCATAGTAGTGCTTATGTCATAGTTAGAAGGTAGTTTAGCCCCTTCTTTTGCTAACTCAAGCATCTATTGGGAGGGATATAGCCTAATCATGGCATTGAAAATTTGATGAGTCAAGATTTTGCACCGTCGCTAGGATTTCCTCCTATGTCATCTTATTGTCAGTGATATCCTCTACATGACCATCTTCCTAAGGATTTTGTGATGATAGAGGAAAATTTCTTAGGGGATTGCTTGATCCAACAAGATTTATTTTGGGAGCAGTTTGACTTAGGTCACTTGAATTTGATGTTTCCTTGGTGATTTCCATATTATTTTTGTGTTGAGATCTTGTTTGCACCATAAAATACTTTAGGTACAAAAGGAGAAGAACTAGGATAGATTCAAGATCAAAGTGATGATGAAAAATGAAGGATGGATGATACAGATGATAAAAATCTTGAAGGACCTTGGGGGAGATGCTAAAATTTAGGGCTTGAGTTGATTTTATTTTTATTGAGGATAATTTGACTAAGTGTTTTAAGTCAAACAAAGTGATTTTGATAATGAACTTGTAAACTCAAGGAAGTTGTGTTATCCTAGAGTAAACTCGTACACAAGAGGATAATTTGGCTAGGTATGTTAAGCCAAACAAGATAATGAACTCCTAGACCCCAAGATGTTGGATTTTATTAAAGGGGTAAATTCATTCACAAGATTTGATAATTTGACTAAGTGTGTTAAGTCAAACAAGATGTTTTTGATTTTTCCTAGAAGTTTAGCATGAATGATGTTTTCAAAGTTTCCAAGAGTTTTTTGGTGAAATGATTTTTGATTTTGATGGTTGAAAGATGGGTCTGAATGATGATTTTGATCCTAGAATTGACCTAGATAAAACTCATTCTTACAAGACTTCAGTTTTGAAGAACATGCCATACTTCCTATGTGAGAAAAGAAAACCTTTGAAAGAGATTAGGATTTTGCTGATAATAAAACTCATACAAGTTAGGGTTGTTTCTTGAAGCTTTCTTGTAGAGGTTGTAAACCAACCTTTCTCTTACCTCGTGAAGCCTTGAAAGATGTTCTTCATGGTGCTTTGGACTAAGATTTTTGAATTTGGGCTTGTGGATTTTGATTTTGCAAGAAATCATTTGAGAGAACACATGTGTGGGGTCCAACTATCCTTATCTTTGCTTAATGAGTTCTTTTTACCACAAATAATTTCTTGTTAAAATTTCAAACTAAATGTCTATGTATTGATCCCTTTTCATTCCATAAGGTCCATTATGTGAAAATCGAGGTTTCAAGAGCATAGTTTCCTAGGTTGACTTTAGAGAGAGAAAATTATGATTAAAACCAAATACTTAGAAGCCTCTAAGGATGAAATCCATAGGGCAAGAAAGAGAACTTGAATTCATCAAAGGTATTTTCTTCCCTAAAGGGTTTGAAATTTTGAAGATCTTGTGAATGTTTTCAAATTTTCTAAGACCCAAGCAAGGTGTTTTTTATTCGAAGAGCATGCAAAATCCCAGGATGAAAAACAATATTCGTTTGGATTCCCACTTGGATTTTACTTCAGCTACTCATATTCAGTGTAGATGACTAGATGCTTGACCACACAGGCTCCCCCTTATAGTGCACTCAATTCTCAGGTCAGCTAAGCATCAATAGCCATGAATCTCCCATGGCATACTTTTCATCTCTACAATATAACTGCATGTTACATGGGGCAACTTCAAAGGACATGACCTTTTTCACCAACAAATAGTTAAGAATTTTGGCCTTTGCTAAACAAGGGTTTTAATGCAGGAATTCCATTCATGGGGGACTATCCATGTGGTGAGAGACCATTATTTCCCTCATCATCAAAATAATCCTCATGATTCTTGAACTTTTCTCGAGAATCCATACTTATATACCGGCTGGAAGTCGCGCTTGTCCTTAGTGTGTTCTAGGTTGGGTCATTCCCTGAGGTTATTACTTTTTCCCACTAAAAAGGCCCTCTAAGATAAACAAAATTGAGCAAGCATATCCCGTAGTTTAATTGACCTTCACTGAAAAAAAGGGAGAACAGTCACAATATTGCACGCTAACACTTGCAAGATTGATTCAATTTTTAAGACCCAAATGAAATGTGAAGGAAATTACTTAAACAATTTAAGATCACCACCAAGACTTTTGATTCTTAAGATCACCATAAAGTGCTAGAGAAGCGCATACACAATTTTAGTGATATTACCTTGGGTAGGTATTTACAAGACAAGAAAACACTTGTTCATTTTAATCCTCCAAAATAGTAGTGAATTATTATTAAGCACGAAAGGAAATATGAAATTTGTCTTGTTCAATTGTTAATCCTTAAACCAAATTTAGTGAGTTTTTCCTAAAATTAATTTTAATCCTTTGTTTGCAAAATTGAAGACTTTGTAGTTTTCTTTTAGAGCCCAAAGGAAATTTAGTGTTTCGTAAAAGCATGAAGGTAACAAGTTTTCTTTTTTGAAAGAGAGATTAGCATTTCTCTAAAAGTGTTCAATAAACACTAAAGTGTTTAAAAAAACTTGGTACTTTGTGATGATGATGCCATAATGCAACCTTCAATTTCCTTTTCCTCCTTTCCCTAACCTACAAAATTGATTAAAACCAGGAAACACAAAGATAACAAATAGGTTAGGATTTCAAAAATTCAAAGATCAAAAGGAACATGTCAAAATGAAAAGAATTTGTAATTTTTATTCTAACTCAGCGGTGCTATTAGCGAGTGCGATGAAGTTTAGAAACTCCAGCAACACAATATAGCACCACTAATTTTTGACAGTGGCGCTCTGCAGTCAAACAAAGACTATGATTGTGGCTCTATTTGAGCAGCTGCATAGTTTGAACTTTGAAAAGCCAATGACCTAGTTTGGAAATTTGAAATTTTAGGTGGGAAGAGCTCAGTGGTAGAGTTTGGAACTTTAATCCATTTGATATTGCACTGCTTGACTGTCAGCAATTGAGATTCCTGGAACTTGCAAAAAGGCAGGGAAATTATTGAAAAAATGTGATTAGATCTTTAGATTTATCCTCCTTCTAGCGCCAAAATGTGAACCCCAATCCTATACCTGCACAAACATAGAAAAAAAACACAATATTAGATTCAAATGCAAGTAAGAACAAGGATTCCCCATGAAATTCATTAGCAATACTCAAAATAGAAAATGAAATGAAGAAAAAACAAGAAACTAAGTTAAATCCTATTAAAGAAATGTAAACACTTAATCCCACGGGGAATTGGTGCCAATTATGTGTAGAAATTGGCCCTTTCCCAACTCCTTTGTAAGCTTGATGATTTGATGAAGATCGATCCACTTTTTTGATGAAGAACAAGATGATTTCTTGAGAAAACCTACAATAACTTAGCTTTGGTGATGACAAATGCTCAAGAAAATATGTGAAGTTATTCTCAATGTGAAGATAATGACTTTACTCTTAAATTATGGATGAAGATTGAGAAGAGCCTCTTATTTATAGATTTAAAAATTAGAAGAATGAGCAAGATTGAGCAATGTGGGATCATTCAACATCCAATGGCCAAGTGCCAGTTGTCAAGATGTGAATGGGTGAAGGTTGTGCACATTTTGATGAATGACCCAATAAATGTTATTAGGTGGATTTCAAATTTATGAAATGACTTGTTGAAGAGGGAAAGAAAATGAATTGAATGCCACTTGGATCAATGAACAAGGACATGTAAGAAGGGAGTGAATGCTTTGTTGGATGTACAAATCCACTTGGAGGGATTTTTAAATTTGGAGGAATATTCCTCTTTTATTCCATGTTGAGAGAAAATAGGTATTTAATAAATCAAAATAAATGATTTATTGTGCAAGTTGCATTCTCTAGAGGATGTGACATGTATTAGGATTAAATTAATCAAAGGTTAATTAATTTAATGAGAGATTAGGGGATGTGACAATTTTGACTTAAATTTATAAATTGATTTAAAACCAAATTGAGAAGAAAGGTTTAATTAAATAAATGATTTGATTTATTTAACTAAAGGGGATAATGTTAGATTAAATTAAATAAGGTTTAATTTATTCAATTTAATAGGAGGAATTAAAAAACTTAATTTAAATAAAATGAATTATTTAAATGAACAGAGACTTAGAGTTAATTAAATTAAATTGATTAATTTAATCAATAGGGAAGAATGACTTAATCAGATAAATAATGATTTATTTAATTAAGAGCTGAAAAGTGATGACAAGCTGAGAAGGTGATTTGTTATGTAACGATGTTAGTAGTTACGATCAATTGTTTCGATTAATTTTCCATGTCTACATTTACTAAGTCTCTTCCTAAGGATAATTTTGAGTATCTTAGGGAGAAGTTGGGGGTTACCACCCCTCTTCTTTGAACTAGGTGCACATAGAGGTGCATCAGTCCAGTGGATCTACAAATTCTTTATTTTTTTGGACTGATGATTGGGGTCTACTCCTCAGGGGGAGTAGATACTATCATTATTGCTGAATGGTATATGTGTTGTCATGGGTGCACTCCTAAGGGGGAGTGATCAGAGCTTTATGGTTGAAGAATTATGTAAAAACTTTTCTTTGCCATTGATGTCAAAGGGGGAGAGAGAATCATGTGAAAAATCCTATATATATTTGAAAAGGTTGAAAGGGAAAGAGAATATTGCAAGGAGAAGAGAGTGTAGGAAAGTTGTGTAGGTTGTCTAATCTAAAAAAAAAAAAAAGAATCAGGAGAGCGTGTATGTTGTCTTTGATGGTTTTTCACATCATGTGTTTCCATCAATGACAAAGGGGGAGATTCTTGCAAGTATGAATGAGTATGGTGATGTTTTCTTTGATGTAAACATAGTTTAGGTTGTTGCAATGAAATGAATGAAGTGATTGTAGGTGGTATATTTATAGTTGAGATACTGCAGAGATTTTATGAGTACACAAAGCTATCTTTGTGGTGTTGCAGGTATGTTGATATGAAGTGCTTTTGACAAAATTAAAAAATAGTGAAGATAAAGTTTTTGTGTGTGTTATGAATGTGCTGCGTAATGTGCTCTACATTTATTTTGTATTGATACTATGCTTGTGCAGATCTACTATGTTGTTTATGGACATCCTTGGATGATATATCCTAAGTTATAACTTCTAGGTTGATGAAGAGTGAAAGTTGTGTTCACCGGTTTGTGAATTGGTTTGGCAGAGTTGTTTATCTATGGACTGAGAGAAATGTTTCTACTCTGCAATCCTTCATTGGTTTTTCTCAGATCTTGAAAATATAGAAGAAGGCTTGTAATGATATTATCTATGTTCTACAAAATGTTCTCATGGTTTAGTGATCTAGAAGACTTTTTCTAAAGTCACCTTGAGTGTTTGTATAGTCTAGTTGGACTGTTGGAAAGTGTTGTCGGTATGGAAGTCATTGTAGTTGTCGTGGACGTATCTAAGATTTGTTCCAATGTACGGTGAAACATGTTATGGGGTCTGCAGGTGATCATCTTGTTGCAAACATGCATACTTCAATGTTCATTGGTGTTTTCATTAGGTTTGGCTAACTTGGTGTCTACACATTACAACACGATGGATAAGTATCAATTAATAAAGCATGTGATTGATCCAAGATGTTTTCTTAGGTCCTATTTAAGTATTTATTTGGTCCACTCTCATTCTTATCCACTGTGGGAATTTTGAGTCATCAACCTAATTTGAAATTATAAAGTGAAGAATGTGTAGCCAATATTGGAGAAAGTTTCTAAGGTTGTGTTGTGCAATTTATTCACACACGCCCCACTTGAAGCGGGGACCCTCTTTTTCTTTTGCATCTATGCACCTTGGCTTTGTCAATTTCAGTTTTTCTCTTCTTGGGAGGTTATTTTGGGATTAATTTAAGACTTGGTTTGATGAAGACAATATTCTTAGGCTCTGGGGGCTCTTCATTTGTCTTGAAAATTGGAAATGGTGATTTTGAAGTGAATTTTCAATGTTATGTGTAAATATTTTGGCACTAATGGATAGAGGATGAAAAATTAGGCCAAGTTTCTTTTTAAACTTTTCGAAAGTTCCTTTTGGAAAAAAAGTAATGAGGTTTAGGGGATTTTGACCTTGCTTGGATTTTCAGGATTTTCCTCCCTGAGCGGAAATCCCCAAAAATTCCTTCAGAAAATTCCTTCTTGAATTTTCTTTTTTAACATGTGAGCTACTAATGATGATATCTGTTTTTTAGGATTAAATAAAAAAAAAGGGACTTGCATATGGATTCGTGCCAAGAGGGAAAATATGGAAAAGGTCAACTCAAATATTAAAGTGGAGCCTACATAAGAATGTGTGCCACCAGCTGTATACCTATTGGAGAGGTGCATTTAACAAGGAAAGAAATGTGAAGCTATATTTATTCTCCAATGAGTATTTTCTCAAAATTAATGTCATTGGGCCATAATGCAACTGAATGCAATTGATTGGATGACGATGTACCATGAGCTCCCAAATTAAATGTAATAGCTGGATGCTTCTAGAAGTGTAATTAATTCCATTGAATTAATTAAATCTTGGCCATTGATTCAAAATGTAATTTTCTATAAAAGGCTAGTCCCTTCTCATTTGTAAGGGGTTAGACTAGGTTAGCGGATCTGATTAGAACTTGTAGAAGGCTAGAATTGGCAAGTACATTTCAAAAAATAGTTGTAGGAGAGGAGAGAGACTGGAAATTGTTATGTAATGCTGGAGAAGTAATGCAACTGAGTTGCTGATTTGAAAAAAAATGTATTTACCTTTGACAGTTTATGGTTTCTTGTTCTCAATTCTCAGTGTTAGATGTTAGATGCTAGTTTTTCAATTCTTTCATGTCAATGGTGAAATGTTAATGATGTTGATCGATCTCCGGTCCATAATTTTAGCAATTTTTTGATTGTAAGTTGTTGTCTAAAGTTAGTTTGGGCCTTATTTTGTGCTAAGTTCAACTATGGATACTTGTTTACATTGCGCCATTTACTGGATATGTGGATGAATGTTCAGAGTCTAAAAATATTCAATTTCCTTAGAAGATTGCACCATTTCTAGGGAGTTGTGGGCTTCTCCTTGATCAAGCAGAGATTGGATTTATTGGGTATCTATCCATTTGCAACATTCATCACTGTTGTGATTGATCTTAGGTGTTAGCATTAGCATCTCTCTGAAACCCTTATCTCTTTTTTTGCTTATTTTGAATCTGGGTTAGTTTTAGGATTGAAAGCATCACTATATTGCTACATTTGATGAATGTACACTTCCAACATTGTTCATTTGTAAGGCCCCTTGTGATTACTAGCATTTTCACATTTATCACTGAGTTGTTTTGTTGCATTGTCAAGAACTGACATTAGAGACCTTGGGGTTATCTCTTTGCTGATAGAGATTTAACTTTCAAAAGAGATAGGATATCATATTTTGTCTAAGTTATTGTTGTGCAGAAAACACCCTCAATAGGTTGAAGATAGTATAAATACTAGTCAAGTTGTTGTGAATTTTAAGACAAGTGCGACAAGTGTGAGAAGAGAAGAAGATGTGAAAGAGTGTGTGAAAGTGAATTAAGGTAGTGTGAGAGAGGGGGACCACCCATTGCAAGGCCCCAAGTCACAAAAGGCCAAGAGCAGAAAGGATACCCTAACCCACCTTAGTTTAAAGGGAAGTTAGGATGACGAGGATGAGAATGATGAGGATTATGAACCCATCGATCACTCTGCAATCCAAATGTAGGAAGAGGACCAGGTGGGTCAACCTTTAGAGTCAGATTCATGTCTCAGGCAACTCTTTGTCTGAGGATGGAAGCGTAGTTCCACGATGATAGCACGGAGCCCTAGAATCTCACATGTGTAGTCACATTTGTATGGCTAGAGAACCAAGGAGAAAAGGTTCTTACCATAAAAGGAAGACCACTAGCCTAGTCTAGGAATGCTTAGAATGATAGAATGAGATTAAGAGGAAAGAAAAGAAAATTTGAATATGATAAAGGAAATATTACCACCAAGGTGATGAAGATGATCTTTGTAGAATTCTCTCCTTGCCAGCTTGCTCCACGCACTCTCCACCTGCAAACAAGGAAGGGGTAAATTGTTGGGGTTGTATAGGGGCCTTCCTTAGTCAGACCCCTATCTTGGTGTTTCCACCTCCATGGACAACCAAGCTTGGTATATTATAGAGAAATGATAAAGGAAAGAACTACAAGCTACGTATGCAAGAAACACCACAAAACAGTAAGTTCTTACCCAATCAAAAGAAAAAGGAGAGAAGGGAGGAGCTTTACCGCCTCTATCCAAAGTATTCAAGGCTTGTGGAGGAGTGAACGAGAGGGAATCAAGCCTCTATTTCCATAATGTATGTCTTGTACTCGCCTTCTTGGAGTGACGAAGTATCGAGTTGCTGCAATGAAGTGAAGAATGTTGCTACAAAGCTTGGGAAATACTTGAAAATGAGGAAGCTATGGATTCAATATCTTGCAAAACTCTATCCAAAACATTTTTGAAGCTAGCTATGGATCAATGAGTTAAGATTATGAAGGAGAAGGAAAAAAATGGCCATATTTGGGTTGGAAAACTGAAGAGGGGCATTACTCTTTGACTTCCAATAAAAAATGTAACGCCTTTGTAGTATTTGTTGCAGGAATCTGCCAGGGACGTAAGCGCGCCATGTGGACATCTACGCATCGTGGAGTCATCCGTGTCATATGAACATCTCTGACAGAAACGCCCCCACTGACACACAAACAAGGCACCAAGTGGACTGGAAGGAGTGGGCTTAACTGGAATTAAGTTTCCGCTTCTTATTTTCTAAGGTGTTAAAGGGAAAAAAGGGGATTTTCACTAGGGTGAAAATTCATGTTAATATATTTTTCCCCCACTTTAGTGAGTACAGGTACTTATGAGTGTTTTGGTAAAATACAGTAACAAGGAAGTTGTAGAGTAAGAGATGTATACCTGAATTGACGAGGAAGCAAAGCACAGTCTAGCAAATCCAAAAGTGCAGGAGAGGACTTCATAGTTCCATGGAACCATAAAGCTGAAGTACAAAAGTGCCTTGCAAGCTCGCGGTCCTACAAGGGGGTTATCCTTCAAGAACTATCACATGAAGGAAGAAAAAAAATGCACCCTACAGACCCACAGACCTATAAGGAAGGTATCCCTCAAGAAATATCACATGAGGGAGACTGAGTAGAGGGGAATCCATAGAGACAGAGATTGTGACGTGTTTACCCATAGATAAAACACATCAGGAAGCGGCTACGTAGGGCAATGAACAGGTATTCACGCATACCATTGCCAAGTTGTAAGAATTTTTAAAGGGGTCCATTGGGAACCCTTCAAAAGGAATGAGGGGCCACCCAAGGGATGCATTATTTGAAAGATGAAGTCTAGTTAGGCTGCCCCCAAGCTAGACATGAAAATGTAAAGTGAAGTCCAGTCGAGCTGCCTCTGAACTAGACACGAAGATGAAAAACCGGTCCGGTCAGGCTGCCCTCGGTCTAGATGCTAATAAATCATTTGAAAATTTGGGAAGGGATCCCTTGGGAACCCAATGTGAAGAGGAGGGGTTCACTCAAGGGACGCACTGTTCCAAAGTTAATGTCTTTCTTCTCGAATAGATTCGTCACCAAGGAATCATTTTGAAAGATGTTCACTTCATCAAGGAATTCAAAGGGAAGGAGATGTGCTCATGTGAGGGGAGGACTAAGACTGTTCTCACTTTGGAGGAGGATTTCCAAGTCCTTTATTTATGAACCCATAATGAAGGAAACACCTTCCATTATAGTTCTAAGTTGAGAATTTGATTTCAACAAAGAAGTGTTCAGAAGGTCTTTGAGGAAAGATTTGTTTGGCACAAATACATTTCCTAAAGACTGAGTAACATAGAAGAGGAATTGCCACACATGAAAGGGACAACTCAAGAAAAGAAGAGAGAAAGATAAAGAGCAAGTAAAAATAAAAAAGGGAACACTCACAAAGGGCATAGGGGTAGCCTGATATTTTGGGGTCAAAACTGCTTCATGAATATATATAAGTATAATAATAGTATATAAATGAACTATCATTAACCCCCTACTATATCAGGCCATGTGAGGAATGCATGAGAAGACAAACTAAAAATAAAATAATTGGGTCAACATGGAAGGAGGCCTAAATGCTCCCAACGCTTTGCATCATCCCCAATTCATCAAAAGTCAATCACAAACATGGAAGAATGATGACACATATAGAGTAAGTTTCACAACAAATACACCACAATTGTATCTAAGCACCAAATGGGGTGACATGGGTCATCAAGACACATAGAGCATGATCATGGGGAACACACGTCATGACACACACATGTCTTATCTAAAGATTAAGAAGAGGGTTTCCCCCTTAACATTGGTCAACCAAGAGGTCATCAGCCTCCCACTCTAGATCATTGTAGGAGGGAATATGAGCCTACAATGGGATAATGTTGAGAGGAAGAGATTTTGATCCTCTCGTAACAAGGGCTAAGGAAAAGGGATTTGTAAGGTCTCTGTCGCTTAAATATTTTGTGTCTAAGGTCAATGAACTTGCAAAGATTTTTGACTAGGTTGAAACTTCATCCAACGAGTTAAACATGCATTTGATAGGAGTGCCATGTTTTTCCTAGGTAGACGGAGGATTCTATACCTGAGGTTCACTACTAGGCTCACCGAGGATCTTGAGAGAAGTGACGAACTCGAGGGAGGCTGGAACTAGTTCCATAACTAGGATAGAAAAAGTTAGCATGGGGCCACCTTTCAAGGAAGGTGGGATTTTCGTTCTTCTTCCATCGTTGGAGGGACCACACTCTACCTTCTTCTTTATCAAAGGAGGTGAACTCCCCATATATGAAGCAAGGATTGAGGGAGAAGAGGGAAGAACCACTATGGGCACAACTGAAGTGTTTACCATGTCCACAGGCTTTAGGAAAGGCAGGACATCCAGAACAGAGGTCAACAAGGGTGGCTCCATAAAAAGACGGTGAACACTTGCACCTTTCCATGTGCAGGTACACTCATAGTGGGAGCCAGAAGAAATTAAGAATGAGGTCAAATAGAGGCGAAAGGGGGGAGAGAGGAAGACATAGTAGAAGATGCATTCTTCTCCTCCTTCATCTGTAAGGAGGCTTGCTTAGCCAAGAGAGCCTTTCATCGGTGCTTACACTCATGCACGAGGTGATTTCTATGACTCTTTGCAACATAAGCTAAAACTTGTGAAGGAACTAAAGGATCCTGCTCAACCATGTGGGTGTCCTCCACAATTGTCTCTAACAGAAGGGTAGTATCCTGAATGGGAGCCAAAGTAGCAAATTGAAAAATGGCAGGAGGAGTTACCTCTACGAACTTAAAGGGTGGCCCCTTTTCTGTTTGGGGGAATAAGAATGGGTCGAGGAGCGAAATCTCTTTGCAAGCCTTTATTTCCACCGTATAAATAATACCAGGGCCCTGGAGACCCATTAGGGAGATCTGATATCTTGATCTTGGACTTTTTCCAAGAAGGCATCATTAGACTCAATGGATAGAGTCCAGGCTTGTTCATCTAATACTCTTCCCAAGAGAGAGGAATGAATGAGTCAGCTTGGGAGGGAGCGAGATTCTCCTTTCCCTTTTGGGAGGAGGAGATAGCTGGCGGCTTGGCTATAGGAAGAGTCAAATTTGGTTGTTCCTTGCCTCCAGTCTTGTACTTCACATAGTTATTGTAAGGTAGGTTTGTTCTTTGTGGGAGTGGGCCAACTAGAGCGGGCTAACTAGAGTGGGACAAAATTTGTGTAACAAATATCCTCCATGGGATACCAAAGGTTGATATTGAGTGTCATGCACCACATGCATGACACCTTCATGAGAAAACTTAAGACACTTATGAACCACATAAGTGATCCCATTCATGGAAGCTAGCCAAGGTATTCCTAGCTTCACTCTAAATAGGTTCGACTCAGGAATGATATTGAAGACTGTGTCTAGAGTCCTAGGACCAACTAGAATGGACAACATTATCGATCCATAAGGTTTAAGAGAAATTCCATCATCTATATAGATGATGGATTTGGTTTTTTCATACTCTTCCCTTTGTATGGAATTCAAGAGTAATGTCTCTTATATTACGACATTCACTCTACTTGTGAGGTTGACTAGGACCCCCGTCACAATATTTCAATTGAGGCGAGCAGGAATGTATAACGGAGAAGGTTTTATATTTGTTGGAATGTCTTGTGAGGTAAATGTAACATCTAGAGAGCCTATCATAAGATGAGGAGAGGGAGTAATAGTAACTACATTAACATATGCCTCTAGGTGAGAAGTAGAATCGGTGGGATCAATAATCATGTTGGTAAAATGTGACGAAAATGGATCTATGTATATCTGCAAATCACTGTTAGCTTTGGCCATTGATTTTTTTGTATTGTTCTTACCCCCATCAAGATAGATAGTAACATCCTCGATGTGGTCCTATATCTCTTGACATAGGTGCATGTAGTGTTTGGTATCGTGTCCATAACTTGATGGTATTTAAAATACATGTTATCTTCATACCAGCTAGGGTATGATTCTCTAATTGGTTTAGGGGTAGGCAAGGTAAGGATCTTATCCTTTACCAACCTTTGCAAGATGGAAGAATATGGCTTTGATATTTTCATAAATTTTTAGTCGCGTCTGAGGCTATTGTTATCTACAGTGGCTACTACATTCACAAGAAACTTAGCTTATCTAGAGATCGATACAATAGATCTCCCTTTAGGATGGGAGCATGAGGAGGAACCCTTGAACTGAACCATTATTTGTTGATATTCTCATAGAGCCACACACATATTTGTGAAAGAGGGATACTTCATGAGGGCGAACTTATCTTTCCAATGCCTCTGTAAATTCCCTATGAAGACCTTTTGCACATCTAAATTGGGTAACAGATACAAGATTTGTGAGAAGAGCGCTTGGTATCACGCTATAAAGTTTGTAACCTTCTCATTGTCCCCTTGTTTGCATCGAACAAGGTCTGATAAGGTCATCTTCGATCTGATATTGGCTTGGAATTGTTGAAATAACTAGTTCACAAGCTAATCGAATGTGAGGATAGAATTATCGGGCAAAGAACAGTACTAATCCAGTGTTGTATCTTTAAGGGATCGGGGAAACAGTTTAGCCATCAATGCATGATGATGGAAGAAATATATGCACAGGGTGTGAAAGGTAGACACTTGTGTTTGTGGGTCCCCTTTACCATCGTATTTCTCAAATTTGGGAATCCCCATCCCCAGCTAGAATGAAGTGTTTAGAATCACAACCGAAAATGGGTGGTGCCGAGAGAAAGGTTGAAAGATAGGTTGAGCTAAGGCCTGGGATAGATTCGCTAGTTGATTCTACATCTTCCCCAGATTATAAAGAAGAGTATTCATGATAGGGTAATTAGATGAAAGAGGACCATAGGAACTACTCCCAAATCCACCACAACTGTGACTTCCACTAGCACCACCCCTTCCAATGCCACCTCCACTTCTGAACTTTTAGCCACAAAATCCTCCACCCATCCTTCCACCAAATCCTCCACCATTGGAGGCAGCATAAGGGGTGAAGTGGAAACTCAAAGGGTTTTTGTTTACTTTGATAGTGTCCAAGCTTTCAAAAGTAGAGGGTATATTGATTGAGGGGACCATGTCAGCCATGTGCACAAATGTAGGAAGCATTTCCATCTCTAGTTGCCTCTTTCATTCCTCAAAGAGGCCACCTCATATCATGCGACCAAGACTCGAGGGGACACATTCTTTAGCCAGACCGAAAAGACTAGCCAAGAGTTCTACGTGTGTCTGGTCTTTTTCCACCATGCATCTTATTTCACCAATCACCTTAGCAGCCCTAGCCAGCTTTGGGTTGCCTTCCAGGTGATTCTCTAATGCACCTAACCCTTTACCAGGAGTAATGACATACTCGAAAGGGACACATAAAACCTCATACTTGTCTACAAATGAAGATGTTGGCAATGCAGTAGGAGTAGGGACATGATTGGTTTCATCAAGAAACCTAAGTTTTCCTCGTGATACTTGCTCTTGTGCGGACAACCTAGCCACAGGACCAGAGAAAAGATTGGTAGTGAAGCTAGATGATATCTTCATCTTTTTGATTAGAAGGTGTCGTAGACTTCTTCTAACAATATGTCTAGAGGTCATGGACTGGGTCGTGTAGCTCATAAATTTCATGACTCACAAGGATACAACAACCAAGGGATATAAGAGAAAAATTTTGGAACGCCAAAAAAGGGAAAGATGTTGGTTCATGTTAGGTTTACAAAAAATGTGAGAGAGAGTGACCACCCACTGCAAGGCCCCAGGTCACAAAAGGCCAAGAGTAGAAAGGCTTCCCTAACCCACCTCGGTTTAAAGGGAAGTTAGGATGACAAGGATGAGAATGATGAGGATTATGAACCCTTAGATCACTCTACAATCCAAATGTAGGAAGTGGACCAGATGGGTCGGCCTTTAGAGTCAGATTCATGTCTGAGGCTACTCTTTGTCGAAGGATAGAAGTGTAGTTCAAGGATGACAGCATGGTGTGCTGGCATCCGTATGATCAAAGAACTAAGGAGACAAGATTCTTACCCAAAAAGGAAGACCACTAGCCTAGTCTAGGAATGCTTAGAATGATAGAACAAGATTAAGAGGAAAGAAAAGAAAATGTGAATATGATAAAGGAAATGTATTACCACCAAGGCGATGAAGACGATCTTGTAGAATTATCTCCTTGCCAGCTTGCTCCATGCACTTTCCACTTCACACAAGGAAGGGGGAAATTGTTGGGGCTGTAAAGGGACCTACCACAGTTAGACCCTCATCTTGGTATTTCCACCTCAATAGACAACCAAGTTTGGAATAGTATAGAGAAATGATAAAGGAAAGAAATACAAGCTATGTAAGCAAGAAATACCACAAAACATTAAGTGCTTACCCAATCAAAAGAAAAAGGAGAGAAGGGTGGAGCTTTATCGCCTCTATCCAAAGCACTCAAGGCTTGTGGAGGAGTGAATGAGAGGGACTCAAGCCTTTTTTTCCACAATGTATGTCCTGCACTCACTTTGTTGGAGTGATAGAGTATCGAGTTGCTGCAATGAAGTGAAGGATGCTACTAAAAAGCTTGGGAAATTCTTGAAAATGGTGAAGCTATGGATTCAATATCTTGCCAAAGCCTATCTAAACTTTTTTCTGAAGCCAAAAATGGATCAAAGAGTGAAGATTATGAAGGAGAAGGCAAAAAATGGCCATATTTGGGTCAGCCAGCTGAAGAGAGGTGTTACTCTTTGAATTGCAATGGAAAATGTAATGCCTTTGCAGTCTCAATCGTTGGAATCTGCCAGGGACGTAAGTCCATCGCGTGAACATCTATGTGCCACACATTCATATCCGCACCACACGAGCATCTCTTATAGAAATGCCCCCACTGACACACAAAAAAGGCACCAAGTGGACTATAAGTAGTGGCCTTAAGAGGAATTAAATCTCCACTTTTGACTTTTTAAGGTGTTAAAGGGAAAAAAGGGGGATTTTCACTAGGGGTGCAAATTCACGTTAATACATTTTCCACCACTTTTGCGAGCATGAGTACTGATGAGTGCTTTGCTAAAGTAGAGTAGTAAGGAAGTAGTAGAGTAAGAGATGTATACCTGAATCGATGAGGAAGAATAGTATGGTTTGGAAAACCTGAAAGTGTAGGAGAGGACTTCATAGTTTGGCGGAACCACAAATATGAAGTACGAAAGTGCCTTACAGGCTCATGATATTGCAAGGGGGGTTATCCTTCAAGAACTCTCACATGAAGGAAACCAAGAAACACATCCTATAGTCCCACAAACCTACAAGGAAGGTATCCTTGAAGAACTCTCACATGAGGGAGATCGAGTAGAGGGGACTCCATAGCATGAGAGATGGTGACATAATTACCCATAGATAGAACACATCAGGAAGCGGTCGTGCAAACCAATGAATGGACAGTCACACAGACCATCCCCAAGTTGTAATAATTTTTAAAAGGGTCCCTTAGGAACCCTTCAAAAGGAAGGAGGGTCCACCCATGGGACGTATTTTTGAAAGACGAAGTCTAGTCAGGATTCCCCCAAGCTAGACACAAAGATGTAAAGTGAAGTCTAGTCGGGATACCTCTTGACTAGACACAAAGATGAAAAACTAGTCCAGTCAGGCTGCCCCCAGTCTAGATGCCAAGAAATCATTTCAAACTTTGTGAAGGGATCCCTTGGGAACCCAACTTGAAGAGGAGGGGTCCACTCAAGGGATGCACTATTCCAATGTTAACGATTTTCTTCTCAAATCAATTCGTCACCAAGGAATCCTTTTGAAATATGTTCACTTCATCAAGGAATTCAAAGGGAAGGATATGTGCTCATGCGAGGGGAGGAGTAAGACTGTTCCCACTTTGGAGGAGGATTTCCAAGTCCTTTCTGTATGAACCCATGATTGAGGAAAAACAATCCATTAGGGTTCTATGCTGAGAATACATTTCAACAAAGAAGTGTTTAGAAGGCCTTTGAGGAAAGATTTGTTTGGAATGAATGCATTTCCTAAAGACTGAGTAACATAGAAGAGGTGTTTCCAGACATGAAAGGGAAAACTCAAGCAAATAAGAGAGAAAGATAAAGAGCAAGTAAAAAGAAAAAGGGAACACACACAAAGGGCACAGGGTTAGCCTGATATTTTGGGGTTAGAACTACTTCATGAATATATATAAGTATAATAATAGTATATAAATGAATTTTCATCAACCCCCTACTATATAAAGCCTTGTGAGGAATGCATGAGAAGACAAAGTAAAAATAAAAATATTGGGTCAACATGGAAGGAGGCCTAAATGCTCCCAATGCTTTGCATCATCCCCAATTCATTGAAATTCAATCACAAACATGGAAGCATGATGACACATATAGAGGAAGTTTCACAATATATACACCATGCTTGTATCCAAGCACCAATAGGGGTGAAGTGGGTCATCCAAACACATAGAGCATGATCATGTAGAACACGTCACGAAAAAATCACATGTCTAATCTAAAGATTAAGAAGAGGGTTTCCCCCTTAACATTGGTACACCAAGAGGTCATCAACCTCCCACTCTAGATCATTGTAGGAAGGAAGATGAGCCTGCAATGGTGTAATGTTGAGGGGAGGAGATTTTGATCCTCTTAAAACAAGGGCTAAGGTAGAGGGACCTGTAAGGTCTCTGTCGCTCAGCTCTTGTGGGTCAAAGGTCAAAAACCTTGCAAAGATTGCTGACAGGGCTAGAACTTCATCCAGTGAGTTAAACAATCATTTGATAGGAGTGACATGTTTTTCCTTGGTAGATGAAGGAGTCTGTACCCAAGGTTCATTGCTAGGCTCACCAAGGTTCTCAAGAGTAGTGATGAACTTGGGGGAGGATGGATCTGGTTCCATCACTAGGATAGAACAAGTTAGCATGGGGCCAAATTTTGAGGAAGGTGGGTTCTTCTTTCATCTTCCATCACTAGAGGGACCACTCTCTACCTTATTCTTCATCAGAGGAGGTGAAATCCCCACAGACGAAGCAAGGATTGAGGGGGAAGAGGGAAGAACTACAATGGGCACAACCAAAGTGTTCACCATGTCCAAAGGCTTTAGGAAAGGAAAGACATCCAAAACTAAGGTCAACAAGGGTGGCTCCCCAGAAGGAGCGATGAAAATTGGCACCTTTCCAAGTGCAAGTGTGCTCAAAATGGGAGCTGAAATAAAGTAGGAATGAGGTCAAATAGAGGAAGAAGGGGGGAGAGATGAAGAAACAACATGAGATATAGTATTCTCCTCCTCCTTCTTCTATAAGGAGGCTTGCTTGGCTAAGGGAGCCTTTCACTGGCGCTTATGCTCGCACACAAGGAAGTTTCTATGAATCTTTGCACCAAAAGCTGAAACTTGTGAAGGAACAAAAGGATCCTGCTCAACCATGGGGTTGTCCTCCATGACTGTCTCTAGAAAAAGGGCAGTCTCATAAATGGGAGCTAGAGGAATGGGTTCAGAAATGGCAGGAGGAGTTACCTCTACCACATTAGGTGTGGCCCCTTTTCTATTTTGGGGAACAAGAATCGGTCAAGGATTGAACTCTCTCCACGAGTCTTTCTTTCCATCGTAGAAATAATACCAAGGCCCTTGAGACCCATTAGGGAGATCCGATATCCTAATCTTGGTCTTTCACCAAGGAGGCATCATCAGACTCCATGGATAGAGTCCAGGCTTGTTCATCTATTACTCTTCCCAAGAGAGAGGAACAAATGAGTCAGCTTGGGAGGGAGTGAGCTTATTTTGTGCCTTTTGGGAGGAGGAGGTAGCTAGTGACTTGGCTATAAGAAGAGTTGAATTTGGTTGTTCCTTGCCTCTAGTCTTGTACTTCACATAGTTCTTGTAAAGTAGGTCTGTTCTTTGTGGGAGTGGGCCAAAAGTGATCTAATGAATATCCTCCATGGGATACCACAGGTTGATATCTAGTGTCATGCACCATATGCATGACACTTATTAACCATAGAGGTGATCCCATTCATGGAAGCTAACCAAGGTATGCCTAGCTTCACTCTAAATAGGTTCGACTTGGGAATGACATCAAAGATCATGTCTACAGTCCTATGTCCAACTAGGATAGACAATGTTATAGATCCATAATGTTTAAAAGAAATTTCATCATGTGTACGGATGATGGATATGGTTTTTTCATACTCTTCCCTTTGTAGGGAATTCAAGAGTAATGTCTCTTCTATTACAACATTCACTCTACTTGTGGGGTCAACTAGGACCCCCGTCACAGTTTTGCCATTGATGTGAATAGGAATGTATATCGGAGAAGGTTTGATATTTTTTGGAACAACTTGTGAGGAAAATGTAACATTTGGCGAGCTGATCACAAGATGAGGAGAGGGAATAACAGTAATTATGTTAACATACACCTCTAGGTGAGAAGTAGAATCAATGGGATCAATAATCATGTTGGAAGAATGTGATGAAAATGGATCTGTGTATATCTGCAAATAACTATTAGCTTTCGAGATTGATTTGTTCATATTGTGCTTACTCGCATCAAGATAGATAGTATCGTCCTCGATGTGATCCTGTATCTCAAGACATAGGCACATGAAGTGTTCAGTATCATGTCCATTAACTTGATGGTATTTACAATACTTGTTCTCTTCATACCAGCTAGGGTATGGTTCACTAATCAGTTTAGGAGTAGGAAAGGTAAGGATCTTATCCTTCACCAACCTCTCCAAGATGGAAGAATAAGGCTCCGATAGTTTCATAAATTTTTAGTCATGTTTGAGGCCATTGTTATCTACAATGGGTACTAAATTTGCAACAACCTTACCTTTTTTGGAGATCGATACGATAGATCTCCCTTCAGGATGAGAACATGAGGAGGAACCCCCAAACTAAACCATCATTTTTTGATATTCTCATAGAGCTGCACACATATGTGTGAAAGAGGGATACTTCATGAGGGAAAACTTCTCTTGCTAATGCTTCTATAAATTCCCTATGAAGACATTTTTCACATTTGAGTCTAGTAACAAATACTAGATTTTTTAGAAGAGTGCTTGGTATCATGCTATAAATTTTGTAACCTTCTCATTGTCCCCTTGTTTGCATCGAAGAAGGTCTAAGAAGGTAATCTTCAGTCTAATATTGGCTTGGAACTATCACAATAATTGGTTCACAAGATGATAAAATGTGAAGATAGAATTATCAAGCAAAGAACAGTACCAATCCAGTGTTTTATCTTTGAGGGATCAGAGAAAAAATTTAGCCATCAATGCATCATGATGGAAGAAATATGTGCATAGGGCATTAAAGGTGGACACATGTGTTTGCAGGTCCCCTTTACCACCATATCTCTCAATTTTAGAATCCCCATCCCTAGTAGGAATGGAGTGTTTAGAATCACAACCAACAATGTGTTGTGCCAGGAGAAAGGTTGAAAGATAGGTTGAGTTGAGGCCTAGGAGAGATTCGCCTACTGATTCTACATCTTTCCCACATTCTGAAGAAGAGTATTCAAGATAGGGTCATTAGAAGACATATTTTCATTGGAACTGCCACTAATTCCACCGCCATCGGTGTGTCTTTCATTAGTGCCACCACTATGACCACCCGTGTGAATTCTTCTGGAGCCACCGCCACAACTTCTATCAATGTTTCCACCACTAGTGTGACTTCCACCTACACCACCCCCACCAATGCCACCTCCAATTCCAAAGTTTCTATTTCCAAATCCCCCACCCATCATTCCACAAAATCCTCCACCACTAGAGGTGGCAGAAGGGGTGAAGTGGAAACCCAAATGGTTTTTTTTTTTTTTATAGTGTCAAAGATTTTAGAAGTAGAGGGTATATTGATTGAGGGGAGCATGTTTTTCATGTACATGGATGTAGGAGGGATCGACATATCTAGTTGTTTCCTCTCATGTTCCTCAAAGAGGTCACCTCATATCATGCAACCAAGACTCGAGGGGGCACATGCTTTGGCCAGACCAATGATACTAGCCAAGAGTTCTCAGAAGGGACACAAACAACCTCATGCTTGTCTACAGATGAAGAGGTTGGTGACATAGGAGGAGTAGGGATGTGATCGATTTTTTCAAGAAATCTAAGTTTTCCTCATGATACTTGCTCCTGTGTGGACAACCCAACCACAGGACCAATGAAAAGACCGGTAGTGAAGCTAGAGGAGACCTTCATCTTTTCCATCAGAAGGTGTCCCATAATTCTTCTAACAATATGTCTAGAGGTCATGGATTAGGTCATGAAGGTCATAAAATTTCATGACTCACAAGGGTATGATGACCAAGGGATGTAAGAGAAAAAGTTTGGAACATCGACAAAGGGATAAACATTGGTTCACATCATGTTCACCAAAATTGTGAGAGAGGGGGACCACCCACTACAAGGCCCTAGGTCACAAAAGGCCAAGAGAAAAAAGGTTGTCCTAACCCACCTTGGTTTAAAAGGAAGTTAGGATGACAAGGATGAGAATGATGAGGATTATGAACCCTTCAATCACTCTGCAATTTGAATGTAGGAAGGGGACCAGATGGGTCAGCCTTTAGAGTCAGATTTGTGTCTCAACCAGTTCTTTGTCTAAGGATGGAAGTGAAATTTGAGGATGACAGTGAGACGTGCTAGCGTCTCATAGGTGTGCCGGTGTCCCTACGGCCAAAGAACCGAGGAGTAACATTCTTACCCAAAAAGGAAAACCACTAGCCTAGAATGATATAACAAGATTAAGAGGAAAGAAAATAAAATGTGAATATGATAAAGGAAATGTATTACCACCAAGGTGATGAAGATGATCTCATAGAATGCTCTTCTCGCCAGCTTGCTCCACACACTCTCCACTTGCACACAAGGAAGGTGGAAATTTTTGGGGCTGTATGGGGGCCTACCTTAGTTAGGCCCCCATCTTGGTGTTTCCACCTCCACAGACAACCAAGTTTGGAATAGTATAGAGAAATAATAAAGGAAAGAACTACAAGCTATGTACGCAAGAAACACCACAAAATGGTAA
Source organism: Sequoiadendron giganteum (assembly GCA_007115665.2). Classification (NCBI taxonomy): domain Eukaryota; kingdom Viridiplantae; phylum Streptophyta; class Pinopsida; order Cupressales; family Cupressaceae; genus Sequoiadendron; species Sequoiadendron giganteum. The sequence goes on along the minus strand of CM021106.1, from coordinate 581,885,998 downwards.
GTCCTTACCCAATCAAAAGAAAAAGGATAGAAGGGAGGAGCTTTATTGCCTCCATCCAAAGCACTCAAGGCTTGTGGAGGATTGAACGAGAGGGATTCAAGCCTATGTTTCCATGATGTATGTCCTATACTCACCTTATTGGAGTGACGAAGTATTGAGTTGTTGCAATGAAGTGAAGGATTTTGCTACAAAGCTTGGGAAATTCTTGAAAAATGGTGAAGCTATGGATTCAATATCTTGCCAAACTCTATCCAAAACTTCGTTGAAACCAGCTATGGATCAAAGAGTGAAGATTATGAAGAAGGAAAAAAATGACCATATTTGGGTCATCCAACTGAAGAGGGGCATTACTTTCCGACTTCCAATTGAAAATGTAACGCCTCTGCTGTCTTAGCCTTAGGAATCTACCAGGGACTTAAGTGTGCCACGTGCATGTCTTCATGTCGCGTAATTATCTCCATGCCGTGTGAGCGTCTTCGACAGAAATGCCCCCACCGACACACAAATAATACCCCAAGTGGAATTAAATCTTTGCTTTTTATTTTCTAAGGTGTTAAAGGGAAAAAGGGGGATTTGCTCTAGGGGTACGAATTCACATTAATACAGGCAACAATACTTCATGTTTTTTACTCCTAAAATTAGTGAGTTGATGGTGTCTACAATTTTTTATTAAGGTTGCGAATGTGTGAAAGCTATTGTGGTGAATTTTATGTTATCTTTCTTTATCTATAGGTAGTGAGGCTCCCTTCTAGATTATGAGTTCTATTTGTAGGTAGTGAGCCGTGTATCTAGATAGTGAGTCCTATCTTGGGTAGTGAGCCCTTTGGTAGTGAGCCTTTGTATCCAGTTTTGCATTACTATTATATTTTCAGTTAATCCTCATTATGGTTTTTCCCTTATAGGGTTTTTCACATAAATCTGGTGTTTCTTGTGTTGATATTTCTTTCTATTATTTACAATTTATGCTCATACTTAATAATAGATTAAAGTGGATGTGGAGTTAAATTTTTTTTGAGATTTATGAATGTGATTAGTGACAACTGATTCACCCCCCTCTCAATTTTCTTATGCATTTCAACAGCCTAAACCCTAAGCCAAAAACCCTCAACCCCTATATATTCTACCCTATACATTGGACCCTAAACCCTAATCCCTCAACCCTATACCCTCAACCCTATACCCTCAACCCTCTACCATCAACACTAAACCCTCAACCCTTAACCCTCAACCCTCAACCCTGAAACCCTAAACCCTTACAACCTCTACCCTATACCCTCAACCTAATACCCTCTACCCTCAACCCTAATCACTCAACCCTATACCCTCAATCCAATACCCTAAACCATTAACCCTATAGATCCTCAATCTTATACCCTCAATTCTTAACCCTCATCTATCTCTATCCTTCCCTTCACTTCTCTCCTTCTCTCTATCTCATTTCTCTCTCCATAGCTCCCCCCTCCCTCCCTCTCTCTCTACCCTAATCCCTCAACCCTATACCCTCAATTCTTAAACCCTTAAACACTCAACCCTAAACATGCAACCCTCAACAATTAAACCCTCTATTCTCTTTCCTAAACCCAATACCATAAACCCTCAACCCTAATCCCTCAACCTTATACCCTCAACCCTTAAAATATCTACCCTAGAACCTCAACCCTTAAAATATCTACCTTAGACCCTCAACCCTCAACCTTAATCCCTCAACCCTAAAACCTCAACCCTCAATCCCTAAACCCTCAAATGTCAACCCTTAATCACTCAATGCTAATCCATCAACCCTCAACTCTTAAACCATAATCCCTCAACCCTAAACCCTTAAACCCTAATCCCTCAATGCTTCAAACCTTAAACCCTCAACCATATAACGTCTACAATATACATTAAACCCTAAACCCTCAATTTTCAACCATCTACCCTATACATTGGATCCTCAACCATAATCCCTCAACCATATACCCTCAACCCTCAACCTTAATACCACAACCCTAAACCATTAAACCCTAAACCTCATCCATCAACTCTTAAACCCTTAAGCCCTCAAGCCTTAACTCCTCAACCCTTAAATGCTTAAACCCTCAACCCTCTACCCTATACATTGAACCCTAGAACCTATACATTGGAACCTCAACCCTAATCCCTCAATCCTATAACCTCTACCCATATCCCTCTCTCTCTATCTATCCATCTCACCTCTCTCATACCCTCTCTAATTGTCTCTATCTACCCTCTCCCTCTTTCCACTCAACTCTCACTCAATCAATCCCTACCACTCTCTCTCTCTCTCTCTCTCTCTCTCTCTCTCTCTCTCTCTCTCTCTCTCTCCCTCCCTCTCCATCATGTTAGAACCAAAAAATTTCATAAAAATTGCGAGGTCTTTTACCTTTTTAAATTTTATATATTCACTATCTTTTTATGAAAAAATCATTTGCTGCCTTTTATAATGTTAAAATATCTTCTACCACCATTACTTTATCCCTCATAGCCTTCACCACTTTACTGTGGGCTTTTGCAAAGTGTCTTGCAATATAGTGGTTGACGAACAGTCATGTAGATAGTTACCGCGCAACCACCAAGGGTCAAAAAGAAGACCGTGGTAGCATGATGGGTGGTGAGTTGGTAGCGAGGTGATGATTAGTGAGTAGTCACTGCGATACCGCACCCGATGAGAACAACGACCATAGTAGTGTAGTGGTCATGGAAATAGCAGTGTGGAGCAGTCACCGTCATACTACCAGGAGTTAAAGCAAAGCTCGCGATGACGTGATGGAAGGGAAGATAATGATGAAGTAGTAGTTAAGACCGAACACTATGGTACCACTGGCGGTTAAAATAGAGACCATGGTGGCACAGTGGATGGAGGTAGGTGGTTAAGGTGACTATAGTGGTATCACTGGCAGTCAAGCCATTGACCGTGATAGTGCACTGAGCAGTCAATGGAAGCGGTTAGCGGTTTGCAAGGCGGTTACCGTGGTACCACCACCGGCCAGAGGAGGAACCGTGATAGCATGGTAATGATGGAGGAAGTGGAAAATAAATTCATTGTGATACCACAAGGGGATCCAAAGAAGACCACTATAACACGATAACAGTTAGTGAGCAAGCAAAAGATGTTTACCGCCATAGCACATAGGGTTAACAACATGACCACGGTGGTGCGGTGGACAGGAACAGTGCAATCAAAGTCAACACTGTTGTACCATGGGGAGTGGAAGGGTAAACCATGGTAAGGCGGTAGAGAGTCATAACAAATAGTCACCGCCATACTACTAATAGTTAGAATAAAGCCCATGGCAGATCGGTATAATGTAAAATGAAATAAACATGCGGACTATAGTTTAAGATATTTAATTTGTCGATAAGGCAACTCAATTAAATATTTTACCTCTTGTCAGAGAAATACAAATAGTTATAATGAGTAAATGAAGAGTCATGAATCTTCAGATGTATTGTATAAATATTTGAAAAATAAGTTGGACGAGGAGGATAGGAGTTAGAATAGTTAGATTTTGGACAGAAAATGAAGATTGGGAATGTAAACAATGATATACTTTCTCGAAGAAGAATCAATGGATGAAACATTTTAAAATTGGTGAAATCCTTTATGTGCTCAATTGTTGTGATATAATAATTTACATTTTTTATCTGGTTGTCTCCAACTTGAGATCTTTTATCATTTAAATTAATATATCAAGTATATTTCTGATTTTTCAAAATGTATTCCCATTTTGTGTGATTTAATTAACTAGTGTCTGCAAGTCAGATTTAAATTCTTTTAAATAAGTCATAGTGGTTTAAGAATTTCTTTCAGATATTTAAAGAAAAACCAGGTTAAGAAAGTATTCCAGCACAATTTATGCAAATCATCAATTTAGTGAAGTTATATTCCAATCATAGAATTTCAAAGTGCCTAGCAACTTGAATTAAGCCAAAGAGGGAAATACGTACAATTTTTTATTTTTGACTCCATTTCCCATGTGGGTATAAGGCACTGATCTATCACAACCCAGAGAAAAGATTTCACATAAAATAACATTTTCAAATCCTTTATTTTATGCAGTAGGAGTAGTAGTCATGATTTTATCTATTCACTTCCATTTGTCATTGTGAATAGATTGTTTGAGTAGGAAATATATTTCAAATTTGCAACATACACATAGGTGCACCCACCTAGGTCTAGCAGAACCTAAAGAGAAGAAGGTTCAATTGCATCAAATGGCCTTATACATTGGCAAAAAGTATTGTGAGAGCTTGGCAACCTCTCGCAGTTCAAACCTCCATTTTTGAGACCCAACACATCACTCCCTCTCTCTCTCTCTCTCTCTCTCTTGACCTATCTCTTAGGTATCTCCCTCCCAACCCCTCTCTCTTTTAGGTCTCTCCCTCTAACACCCTACCTAGGTAACCCTCTCTCTCACTCTCTCCCCCCCTCTCCCTATCCCTCCCACCCTACCTAGATAAGTACCTCTCACTTAGACCTCGTCTCTCACACTCCCTCTCTCTCACTCCCTCTCTCCCTATCTCTCAAGTCTCTCCCACTCTCCCCCTCACACTCTCAAATATCTCCCTCTGGCACCCTACCTACATAACTCTCTCTTTCTTTCCCTTTCTCTCTCCCTCCTCTCTCTCTCCCTCTCTCTCAGGTCTCTCTCTCCCACCCCATCTCTCTATCTATCTCTCTCACTCTATCCCTCCCACCCTATCTACCTAACTCCTATTGATAGTGTTTTCTACACATCAACAACTCACACAAAATATGATATCATATCTCTCTTCAAAGGTAAATCTCTATGAACAAAGAGATAACCCCAAGGTCTCTAATGTGAGGTCTTGACAATGCAAATAAAACAAATCAGAGATAATGTGAAAATGCCGGTAATCACAAAGGGACCTTAGTACAAGAAAATGTTGGACTTAGATTTATCAGATCTAGCAATATATTGATATTTCAAAACCTAAACTAACTTAGATATTAAAAATCAAAATCAAAAGATAAGGGTTTCTGAGATAATTTTAAGACTAATTCTAACCCTAGGATTAATAATGCAAATGATAAGATGCTCAAAATGGACCAATCTCTCATAAATAATTCAAATCATGCATATTCATTCAAGACAACCCTATTGCAATTGAAATAAACAAACATTCATAATTGAACTAAGCACAGTTTTAAGTCCAGGCTAACTTGGTGAAGCAACTAACAATCAACTAACTACAAAAAGTATGGAATAGAGATCGCTGCAAACATTTCAAGCATAAAACCCCAAACATTATCAAACCATCTAACATCAAATAACTTAAGAAATTTCAAAGATACAATACCAAGAACCATGATAGATAAAATTCAACACAAGAAAGGCACCAAATCACAATGTCTTTGCTTGTATTACATCACCCAAATTGGCAACAATTCGAGTCTTTTGTTACAACACTTGCTTGAAGATAAACTAAGATATAACTCTAATTCTTCCTCTTATGATTCACTCTAATGTGAAATTCGTCTAACTTAACCATTTTACAAATGAGGCATAACGACAAACTTATAGAGAACCCCCCAAGATATGTCGGCCTAATTAGGGTTTACAATGATAAATGCCACACAAGTTGTCCAAAAGATATTCAAAATAGTATGAAATGTGAAATTGGCACTAATTTCATCCAAGTCGGCTTTGGGTCTCCAACAAAACTTGGTCCAATGCATGCAAAGGAAGAGGACAAAATAATGGGGAAGCACAAATTCTGACATAGCATTGCATTAACTACTTCCCCACTTTGTTTTTAGCATAATCCATCTTATCATGCACCAAAAACAATACCCTTTCCAAGTCAGCAATAGGTGGCACACGCAAAACCCTAATTCTCCTCTCAAGGCTCTTGATGCCATCCCTTGAGTGCTTCACTATATTATCCCAATCCACCTTATTTATTTGATACTGATCAATGATTGTAATGTATTTTGTAGCATCATCTAGCTGATGTTTTGTAATAGGGCCTTCATTGAATTGAGAATAGACATCTTGCCACCACTTTCTCAACTGCTCTAGGTTAAGATGCTTCGGAGCAAATTTCTTTCTCCCTGTCATCACTTCAAAGAAAGAGATACACTTATTGTAGATATTATTCAAAGTGTCCTCAATCTACCTTCGCTATTAATATATCTTCTTCAAGGCCTTTTTACTCATCTGCAGAATTTCAAACCATTCCCAAGGCTCCAAAATTCTTGAGGAAGGAAGAATTCCATCCTTTACCAATTGATCCTCTATATGTTCCATGATAGTCTTTGTCTTTTGCAGTAGGAGATCTGTATCTTCCTTATCCTGAGCTAACACATTCTTCAACCAATCCAAGGATCTCATTGCATCCCCTCTAGTCGATAGGATTTCCTCGATGGCATTATCTCCCTTTGTCTGCACTTGCTCCAACCAACTAGCCATAGCATGTGTGGTTCTCTTCATCCTTTCCAGTTTTGATATTATCTCCTGGGGTAGAAATCCTACAGCAGATGAGGAAGCACTATTGGATTGCAAGGGTTTCATTGACTCTTGCAAATACTTCTTCAATTTATTATTTTCCTTTTTCAATTCTAACTTAGGTTGTACCTCATTCCTAAACCTTCTGAGGATTATAGTACTTGATCCTTCATATTATTCAATGTCTTGTTCCATGGAAGCATGCCCCAGGTTAATAGTTTGTACACTATAATCCTTCCCGGTCAGATAATCTCTATTTTTGTCAAGAGAAGGGGTAGAAATGTGGACCACCCTATTATTCACATCATCCCTCTCAATCCTGTAAATGACTCTAGATTTCTTCTTTGTCTTTCCCTTTCCGATATTTTCCAGTAGGTCATCCCGATTGGGAGGAGTGTAATCCACTACAATTTGTTTACTCTTCAATTCTTTATCTAACCAGCTTGGAACAGTAGTTTTTGATTGTACTTTATCCCATCCATATTGATCCTATTGAACATTGGGTGCACTCTTCTCCATGCTTGGCTCCTCAGGAGTCTTCTCAGCTAAATCATCTTTTCTTGTATTATTCTCTTCCTTCTCATGTACTAGTGAAGGAATCCTAGCTGACACTTCTTTGTCTAGAGAAGGTCTTTCCTCCTCACCTCTTGCAGGAAAACCCCCACCAGCTATCAAGGGAGATTGCAAAACCTTATCTATCTCTACCTAAACATTGTAGAGATGACCTTCCTGGAATTATTCCTCATCAAGGTCCTTAGGATCTTCAACATCTTTTGGCTCATCTAGAAAATTTCCAGTCTCATGACAAGGGGGGATGTCCTCATGCTCGGTAGTAGGAGCAGTCATAGGAGCAATTTCTTTTGGTGCAGCCTCCTTGGGAGAAGGAGTCCTCAATCTCTTGGTGTAAACTTGTGTCTTCTCTCCCAAGATCTCAACTTCCACTACAGGTGTGTCACCTTCCTTTTTTTTTCTTTAGAAGCCTCCTTCTGTGATAATCTCACAATTCTCCTTCTCTTTGGTGAGGGAACAATGACCTCTTCTTTTTCTTATTCACCTCCCTCAGCCTTCTTCATTCTTCCTCCTTAATCTTGATTTTAAAAGGAGAGCCCACCATGGTTTTCCGTTTAGAATATTGCTCAAGTGACTCCTCATATTTTGAGTGAGACTCCAAGTCTCCCATGAGATCATAGGTGCATTGCACACCCTCACCTTCCAACTCCAAAATTTTATGCTTGAGACAAAGCTTGGTATACTTGAAAACTTGAGTCATGACCTATTCTAGCTCTGTCCTCTGTTCCTCCATCCAATCAACCTTTTTAATTGGCTTATCCTTCACATCCTCAAATTCATGGCCTTAGATTAGATTCCCATCTTCCTCAACCTAGTCAAGAACAACCCTTATGTTGTAAAACCAAACCAAGCTAACTGGTAACCTGGAGAATTTCTTTTTTTTGAATTTGAATTCATCAGCAAGGTTGGCCTAGTATTCCTCTATGTTATCCTTGTGGTTGTACTCTCTGCTTGCCTTCTTCTAGGCTTCACCTATTATATTAAACCTATATCTATTGGAGTGGAAGGAGAGACCAAGAGTTCTCATCTCTTCTTTAGAAGCGTAGGATGGGTTGATAGAAGGGAATAATTCATTAGTGCCTATCCTCAAAGGGAAGTCATTACCAAATACGGTCTTGTAATTCTCCCTCTTCACAATTACATCAAAGTCACAGATCTACCTTGTGACTTCTAGGAGCACAACATGATCAGAAGGGTAACTAGGGAGCCTATATGGAGCCCTTTGAAAACCATCAATCCTTATGTATGAAAAGGTGAGGAACTAGATAAACCAAGCTCCAAACTTTTTGATCAATTCTTTGGCTCTGTCTGAAATCCAAACATGTTTTGCACCTTGGAGCAGCCTAGTGATATACATGGTGAATGCATCATTCACCCTCTTCTAGCTTGAGTTACCCAGGTGTAGCTATGGTTAAACTTCATAAATTACATCCTGTGCAAACACACCCCTTGTCCTCAATCCCTTATAGGGGTGGAATCTAGCCAAAGCATAAAATAGATAAGAGGTCATTATGAAACTCTTGGTCTGGTGGACATTGCACATCTTCTCATGAATCCTATTGCTCACAATGCCTACCCAATGGTAGTATATACCCTATTCCATCCTAGAAATAACATGGAGCATCAAATTCTTGAACATTCTTTCACTCTTCAATCCTAGCACCCTACTGAGAAGGGTAATAGCATCATAATATTCCTTCTTGAACTTGAGTCTGACCAACTACTTGGGCAACTTGGAGAAATGGGACTTAGGCTTCTCTAACCAAGAATTGATAACCTACTAGGATTTGATAGCATCTTCCTCATAGAAATTCCTTGCCACATCCATGTCAAATGCCACCATATGAGACTTGTCAGGCATGTCAAAGGTCTGAGCTATGGACACCAGATCCAAATTTTCTACAATCCTACATTGGGTACCAATTATCCTCTATGTAGCTCTGTCATAGTGCCTTGCACATTAAAGTACTTGCTCATAGCACTGCACTGTAGGGGGAAATCCAACCACATGGGCCAAATCCTGATTCCACTGTTCTCTTAGCCAACAAAGGAGAGTCCTACGCTACCATCCTGGTCTTGAACTCCTAATATTCCCATAGTCCAACATTGTTGTTAGTCACCCCTAACCAGATAGAGGAGAGCTTGCTCTCTAGAATTTTACTCTTGATATCCAACTTGATTATTTCTACCTCAGAAATGGAAGACCCCTCTTCACCTAGGTCCACTACCTTACCCTTTGCTCCACTTGTCGTTGCTTTACTTGATTCAGCCTACATTTGACAAGAAACCAAAGTAAAGACACATGGAACACAAGTTAATAAAATACAAATATAATTTCATCCTTAATATAAATTTCATGATAATCCAAATGCTCAAAAACTTCATAAAAGTTAATCATTTAAAAGTTTAGGTTTTCAGCCCTTCCACGGAATCTAGGCCAAAGAGGAATTTCGGGAAATTACCAGTCAGACAAATTCTAGTGAAGCAAGCACACAAGCATTCAACAATAATTGAATCAAATTTTATCCACTACGAACCACCATGAAGCATCTTAAAACAAGGCTAATTCAACTATCAAATGCATAATCATTAAGAAAACATCATGCAATTCCTCAATTCTCCCCTATTAACAATATCTCAAAAGCATCCGTCAGGGATGGAAATCTATGGGAATAGCAATAATTCTCAAAGTTTGGGAAAATGAAGTGACCAAGAACCTTTGGGAAAATCCTGAAGACATGGATTCAAATGAAACTAATGCAAATTTCTCCACTTAACTCAAATTTTGGGAAACTAGCAAGTGGACAGACAAACCAGGGAAATCTAAACCCAACGAAATTTTGTGAAGGTCTAGAATCTCTAGATCAATGCACACTTCGGGAGATAGATGGAAAATTGAAAGGTCGGGAAATTATGGTAGTTAAGAAACCCTGCGACGACATTGAAAACCAAGAGTTCACATTTTCTGTGACCTCTCGAAAATAATCAAATGATCACGAATTTGAGAATCCAAAGCCTGGAATGGTGCAACCTAAACCCACTACAAATCAATTTCGAATCTGAAAATCTCCCAAGGGAAATGAGAGGGAGTGGCAATGATGCCCTAGGCATAAAACCCTAAATTTCTTCCATGAATGCACATGACAATCATGAACTCGAATCTCACTATGGAAAGGTAAAAAACTGGCTCACCCTAACTCATCAAGCACTTTAGAAGAAAGAGGGAACAAATGATAAAATTCAAATGGCACAAAACTCCCCAAAAGTTGACCTAATACGCACATTTGGAAATCGCACAATCAATGCAGTCAAGACGGGTCAACCTAGAATCCGAGAATCCCACAAGGTGATGGACCTTCATAGGAATCTAGTCCCAATGGAATTTTGTGAAGGACCAAAATCTCAATATTTTCAGTGAAAAGTAGCCACCACAAAAATTTGAAAGGAATTTGGGAAAATCTGGAAGGAGTGGATTTTCTCGAGTGTAGTGAAAAACCCAGAATGATTCCAAAACCTAAGGTTTCCAATATGTATCATAGATGGACCATTCCAATAGGCAAGATAAACATCAAAGAAAATCCCCAAAATAAAAAAAGGGCCAAAAATACAAAAAGTGAAAGCAAAAAGAGAGCAAAAGTGGGTCCCTACATTCAGTGGGGCATGTGTGTAAAAAGTGCACAAAAAATGGTGACTCCGCTGGGGAAATTCTCCAGAGAATTTCAAGAAAAAAATGGAATCGACAACCCAGAATGTCTAGTTTTAGTCCTTAAATCAAGGCATCCATAGCCCCAATGAGGTTATCACTATGACCCTCCCAAGCATAGCTCTACTACACACCAGGTGTCTATAGCCCCGGTAGAGATACTAGGATACCCCTGATAAGGAGAAGATTTATTTTGATTTTCTATACTTTCTCTTTTCTTTATTTCTTCTCTTAACATTCTTAAACCTTCCTTTCACCTCGTAAGTAATGAAACTCACACTCAAGGATGAGGAACACAGTAGCACTAAAGAAGACTATAAGATTTTTCACCCGACCAAATTACACAAGAACGATATGCAATTCTAGAATCCTTTTAAAATTTATGTGAAAATGTGAGACCCAAATATATTCCAAAGTTCATCCAAAACAAGTGACTCTAATTCTAAGTACAAGGGACATTAGATAAAGGAACTCCACCACTTGACTCCGAAAAAATGACTAGATTTTGTAAAAGAAATATCTAGAACAACCCTGGGTGAGTAGCCCATCATGAAGATGCAACAGCCCCAAGAAATTCAGGAACCAAAAGAAAAAAACAAAGGGGAAAGAAAATCCAACTAAAGAAAACCTACGCTAACCAAAGAAAAGAAAAACAAAAGAAATGAAACCTACACTAACCAAAGCAAAAAAGTAGACAAGAAAAGCAAAGTAGAATGAAAACCTACTCTAACCATGTACAAGGAAGAGCTGAAAAATAGTTCAAGATTGGAAGTAATGCTTTAGATACTACCCATTGACAAGCAGCGAGATATCCTCACCAATGAGGGTTTTTAGGCAAAAAGCATTATCTCCTAGAATTTCTAAAATCTGGTAAGGGCCAAGCTAGAGTTTGTCAAATTTACCAAGCTCTCCCTTAAGGTCATGGGATTTATCCCAGTAGAGAACTAGGTCAAATATTCTAAAGGATTACACCTTAGCTCTCCTATTAAACCATCGCTTCACTATGCCCTGGTGTTTGGAAAATTTTTCTAGGGCTTCATCTATCTTCTCTCCAAGGTGTAACAACTCAGCCAAACGAGCTTCACACTTATCCTCCTTGTTATAGTATTCATTAATGAACTGTAAGGTAGGGATCTTCAATTGGATGGGAAAGATAGGTTCCAAACCATACACTAAGTGATAAGGAGAGGTTCCTTTGGATGCCTTTCATCTAGTACGGTAATCCCAGAGAGAAAATTGAAGTTGGGTGTGCCAATCCTTAGGATTTTGTTCTAGCAACTTACATATGACTGTCAAGAGATTCTTATTGGAAGACTTGGCTAGACCATTAACCTGAGGGTAGTAATTGGATGCATACTTTATGATGATTCCATAATGAAAAGCTCAATTGGAAAATTTCACTGATGCAAATGCAGGACCTTTATCACAAACCAAAGATAATGGACAACCAAAATGATTAATAATACCCGACTCAAGGAAATTGATTACCACATCAAAAGTACATTCCTTACATGCAAGATCCTCAGTCCAACTAGTAAAATAATCAGTTATGGTTAGAATATACCAGTGGCTTGCAGAAGAATGTGGGTTAATTGGACCTATAAAATCCATTCCCCATTGTGCGAATGGTTTCACCTCTATGATCAGCTAAAGCGAAAGGGCTGCTTGTTTTTCCTTACTTGTTGCCATCTGACATACATGAAATTTCCTCACATTGTTGTGTGCATCCTTGAATAGGGTGGGCCAATAATAGCCTACCCTTAGGATCTAAGTGGCAATAGATGATACAGAACCATGGCTTGTGCAATATCTCTCATGGAATTCAATCATCACTTTGGTAGATTATTCCTTCCCCAGACATCTTAAATACACACCCTCATGATTTTTCTTATATAGGGAACCTCCTTTCATAATAAAACTACCACTCTTCAAGTGTAAGGCCTTTCTTTGGACTGTATTCAGGTGATTAGGACACCGCTGGTTCAATAAATAATAGACGATTTCATCATATCGGTCACCTAAAGATACATCTTGGAGATGAAAATGCTGAGCTATGAGATCATAACCTATCTTAGCCATCATCTTCATCAATCCCTATCCTCTCACCAATTTCATGAGTTGAATCTCAATGTCATATTCCTATAACATAGTCACCCATTTAGCTCTTCATTCACCTAGCTCATTCTACATTAGTAGCAACTTCACTACAAGATTAGGTACTATGGAAAAAACCTTATTCCTCAGAATATAGTGTCTAAAATTTTTCACTACTCTGACCAAAACATAGGCCTGATTTTCTACATTATGATATATCAACTCTACATCCTTTAAAGGAGTACTCATGAAGGCTATAAGATGGTCATCGCCTTGATCAAAATTTTGAGTCAACATTCCAGCATAAGAGTGATCCAAAGCAAATGAATATATGTAAAAGGGCTTAGCATAATCTAGACTCACCAACACTGGAGCCTCACTAATAGCCTTCTTGATTTTTGTAAATGCATTCTTAGCTTCTGCACTCCATTCCACTTTGGCCTATTTTTTTAGCATAACATTCAAGGGCTTCACTATCTCTACAAATCCAATGATGAATTTTTTGTAAAGTTCATCTTCCCAAATAAAGACTTCATTTCCTTCTTGCTTGTAAGAGGCTGAATCTTAAAGATAGCCTCTATTCATTTGGGATCAATGGCAATACCTTGCTCTGAAATAACATGTCCTAGAAATTACCCATCTGTAACCCCAAAAATGCACTTCTTTGGGTTAAGTGAGATGCAAAACTCTTTGTACCTTTGGAATACTTTGCATAAATCTGCTATATGATTTCCTCGCTTCTTAGAGAAGACAACCAAATCATCCATATAAATAATGATGCACTTACCAATTATGTCCTTAAAAGCAATATCCATAGCCCTCTAGAATGTAGCTCCAACATTGATAAACCCGAAAGGAATTCTTCTATAGGGAAAAGTTCCCCATTTTGTGGTAAAGGCAGTTTTGTGCCTATCTTCATATTGTACCATAACTTGATTATATCCAGAATACCAATCCAAAAAGGACATCATTTGAGATCCATTGACGATCTGAAGCACCTTATCCAGTGAAGGAACTAGATAGTTATCCTTTTCTTACGCTCTGTTAAGATTTCTAAAGTCCACACACAGTCTGATTTCTCCATTCTTTTTCCTCATAGGAACCAGATTTGCAACTCAAGTTGAATGCCTCACTGGAAATATAATTTGTGCTAAAATTGGCTTCTACACTTCTTTCTGAATGATGGGTTCAAACAGAGCATTAATTGGTCTTTTTCTTTGCCTGAATGGTTTGACATTTGACTTCAAGGGAATGGTGTGAGTAATTATTAAAGTACCATATGTTTTCAAATATTTATAACTCCAAGCTATCACATTTCAATATGTATGTATAGCATCAATAATTCCTCTCCTTTCTTTGGGGGTGCATACTTTACCAATAAAAATATTCTTTACATCATTCTATGTTCCCATGTTGTACGTTTCACATTGAATACTGAGAGATTCCCTTTTGACTTGTTGTTCCTAGTCTTTTATCTTATCCAAATCAAAAAATTCATTCGAATTGCACCATACCTCTTGGGATAGTGTTGGTCTTCAAGTTGATAACCCCTTCTAAGTCCATTCCTGCCTCTTGAGGCTCTATCTCATCAATTACTTGAGAAGCAACCACATCACAACTTGTAATGAAATCCAAAATGTGCTTATCATCTTCAAATACCGAAGGTAATAGAGTGAGTTCCATAGTAAACTTCTTCAATCCTAAAAGTTTCAAAGGTTGCAATGTACTAGCCTCTTGTACCAGAGAATCTGTGACTTGGTTCCTATTGCAAGGAATCATCTGGATGTCTAAAGCATCAAATCCCTCAATGAGATCCCATAATCTATGTCTATAATTACTCATCCTCCTATCATGACATGAATACTATTTCCTCACCTACCCGACTACCAACTCAAAATCCCCAACAACTTGTAATATCTTAACTTTCTACCTTGATGCCATTAACAACCAATGGATTAAGGCCTCATATTCAGCCACATTATTGGTACATTGGAATTGCAATCTATGAGTAGAAAAATAGCTCCTACCTTTAGGACTGATCAATTCAAACCCTTCTCTAGCACCTTGCTAAGATTTTGATCCATCAAATCTTAACATCCAATAGTCATCAGGCTTTGATTGCTTTGATTCATCTTTCATTTTACTACAAATAGGAGGCTTCTCAGGAAGCATTGGGTTTTTACCCTTGTCATTATGTGGTTCTCCTTGTATATTCAGTCTAACAATTGGGATTGTGTTAATACACCTTTGTACTTGCTCCATAATAGCCTGACGTGCATCACATTCCAACTTAGAGTGGGGGGCATCGTGGACTCAACAACAATTGGGGAGCAACAATTCTTCAAAATTCATACTTCTACTCAGTTGGATCTGATTCTCCATACACCTCTGGATGAATTCCTAAAATTTATCCAACAAACTGAACTACATGTCCTCTTGTTCATTAGTTTCATTTGTTTTATCACTCAGTGTTTCAGAATCACTGATGGACTTATCTTGCATCATGAAGATTTCCTCAGACCTTCTAGATTCTGATGTATATTCATAACAGGGGCCCTACAGCATAAAGACCTCTTCATTATCTGAGATTGATACAACCAACACATAATTCCCCATGCTGACCTTTGATATTAATATCTCATTTGAAGCATTCTAGTACTTAGTGATTAGATACTTCATTTTGGGAACTCTTTTAATCCTGATATCGTTTGGGACTCCTTTCCCTGGTAGCCACATGTGAGAGTGGTCTATAGATGTATACCCATTCAATGACTTAGTGAAATCCTGACCCAAAATAAAACCATAGGTGTTAGGAATGTCAGTAACTTGAATGTTGATCACCTGTTGCACCCTTGGATCTGATGCAACTTGTGTGAAGATCATGTTCAGTTCTACTACTACACTCACCTCTATCTTATATAATTGAGTGACCTTATTTTGAGAAGCAATAGGAGTAATACCTAAATCTTTACAGACAACAAAAGACATAACATTTGTAGATGCTCCTGAATCTAATAGGCAATTATGCATATTTTTTCCAAAGATACAAACATAAATAAAAAAGGGAGAGGTTTTCATCTTGTCCTAGAATAGGCTCAAGTGGGTGTCATATTGTGCAACCTAACTCTTATTAGGTTATATTTCCCTTTGTCTATAGGTGGGACCTAGCCTTTAGGTTCCTATGAATTAAAGGACCTTAAAACTTCCTTACTAGTAGTTACTCCTTGTGGTGTTGTGCTTAAATTAAAAGATCCCAAGAAAGCATTCCTAATAGCAGGGACTCTTAATAACTCAAAAGAAGAAAGACTTGCCTTTACTTTCTTGAATTCTTCAGTCACATATTCACCCAATTGATCCATGTCAGTATCAGCATGAGCTTCCTTGCAGCCACTAATTTGTTTGTCTTTTTATACTTCAACATTGCTTCCCTTTGACAAATACTGTGTTGGCACATGAGGGTAAGATGGTTTATTACTGGCTTGCGGGTCTAGTGGAGTAGTGAAATTATTTGGAGGAATAGAAGCCATGAAGGGACCTCCATTTTGTGGACTACTGTTAGGCTTGTTCCTCAAATCATATTTCTTTATGGGTTGTTGAAACATCTGAACTTCTTCAACACCGAATTCCACTTCATCCAAAGGGCCATTATCATTCTCATTCTCTTCATTAAATAACTGAGAGATTTCATCTTCATTCAACACCTACTCTGTCTCATTATCCTGGTCACTAAACTCTTTTTCTGGTTCATTCTCCTTACCTTTTGGGAATGGAGCATGGTTAAGTACCATTACTGGGGAATCATAAGGATTTGAGGGCACAATATCCTGACCATTGGAATTGTTCTCAGCCATACTAAAATATGGAAGTAGCAATTTGAAACTCAGAGAAATCTAACTCAAAATTTTGGCTTGTCTTATGGAGCCTACACCATCCAGATAGAGCTGCTTCTGCTAGATACACACCACTTGGAGGCTTTTCCTAGGTAGGAGGCTGATCCAATGGAGTAGGAATTCCCCCATTATTAGGTCCATCATTCCAAGGTCTATTCTATCTAGGTGGATGCCTTCTATTGAATCGCTGTCCACTTTGTTGCCCCCTATCATAATTCTAGCCAGAGCCTTGTGCTCTTTCAAAAATTTGGTTTCTGTTAAAATACTGCTCTCTATCAAAGTCTTTTCCTTTAGCAACATCTTTGTTCTCTCTGTTATAGTTCGATTGCATGTTCTTCTATGCAGCCTAAAGTTGGTTGTTCTGATTTTTTAGGTAGGTCACCTCCATATTTAGTTTCCTCACTTGCTCAGATAACTCATCCAACCATTCTTTATCTAGACCATTGTGTGGTGTTGAATTCACATTACTGAGTGGGTATCCGGATGCTCCTCTAGAACCAACAACCTGATTCAAGACTTCTGAATTCTGTAGATATGTAGGAAAACTAGTCTGTTTCTATGGGTGAAGGGGTTGATTGGCTCCCTTCTGAGGATAAGAGGCCATTGGCTGAGCTTGATTTATTGGAGGACCAGGGTGTGGGACCAAAGGTAGTGAGGGTATTGTATTCATAATCGGAGCATGATTAGTCAAGGCCTAGTTAAGAGCTTGGACTTGTCCAGGGTGAGAAACTAGTCCTAAGGATGGCAAACATCTTGAAAAATGTTGCCTCAAATATGTGCTAACCTTAACAACCTTTGTGTATGTGGCGAGCAAGGTAGTTGGGGGATTATTCCCCCATTTTAGGAAGGTGGATGTAAGGCTATCAAGGTCCTCAAAGTATACCTCTAGGGCAACATCCTCATTTCCAACATAAGGTGCTTGAAGTCTAGTGTATGCTTGATGGAATCTATTATTAAATGATCCTATAGAGTCATTAATTTCCCTCTTGACTCTAGTAAACTATATATAGAGCTCATTAACACTGATGGGAATTTTAAATTTCTACAAAAATGTAGTCTCCAGTTCTATCCAATTATGGATGGAAGCAGCAGGTAAGTGATTGTACCAATAAAAGGCCTCTTCCCCTAGTGAATAAGGGAAAATACTGCATGTGAAATCCTCATGGTTGATTCCTCCATCTCTTAGATAGGTCTGGAAAATATCGATACGATCCTCTACTATCCTATTGGGATCATTGGTATGGAACTTTGAGCAGAAGTGCTCGGGATTCTTGGGCATGACATTGTAATTATTGAAGATCAAGGGAGATGGTTATTGGCTAGGAAAGCCATTGGTGGAGGTGGGGGGTGGCAATGGCTGATTTATGGCTGCTTGGGGTTGCGAAATAGGAATGACTTTAGAATCAGATGAGGATGAGGATGATGAGGTTGATGGAAGTCGTTGGGTGGATGATGAAAATTCTCCAGCTTGCTTATTCAATCCTCCTTCTAGTGCCAATCTGTTGATGGTGTTTACTGCACAACAACAACTCATAAAGAATATGATATCCTATCTCTCTTAAAAGGTAAATATCTATGAACAAAGAGATAACCCCAAAGTCTTTAATGTCAGGTCTTGAGAATGAAAATAAAACAACTCAGAGATAATGTGAAAATGATGGTAATCACAAAGGGACCTTACTACAAGCAAATACTAGACTCAAATTCATCAGATCTAGCAATATATTGATACTTCAAAACCTAAAATAACTCAGATAATAAAAAGAAATAGAAAAATATAAGTGTTTCTGAGATATTTTTAAGACTAATTCTAACCCTAGGATTAATAATGAAAATGATAAGATGCTCAAAATGGACCAATCCCTCAGAAACTAATTCCTATTTAACCCAGATAAATTTGCAATCTTACAAAAATAGTGCAATCTTCTAAGGTGTTAAATATTTTCAAATCATGCATATTCATTCAAGATAACCCTATTGCAATTGAAATAAACAAACATTCATAATTTAACTAAGCACAATTTTACATTTGGGCTAACTTTGCAAAGCAGCTAACAATCAGCTAACTGCAAAAAGTATGGACTAGAGATCACTGCAAACACTTCAAGCATAAAACCCCAAACATTATCAAACCATCTAACATCAAATAACTTGAAGAAATTTCAAAGATAGAATACCAAGAACCAAACTGTTAGTGTAATATATTATTTATTACACTAGCATAAGTTAACTTAGGTCATTTTAACCTTAGGGTGCATTTAATATTTTTAGGGTTTCCTTGTTGTCACATGTTGTTAGATCAAAACACATGGAAACATCTTACTGCATCTTGTTTCTCACCCTTTCCTATATAAGGAGGGTTTTTATATCATTTGAATCATCCTTTTTACCTCATCATTTGAGAGGTCTTAATATTAAGCAAGTTCATTCTTGAATATCCTCTTGTGGAAGATTTATCATTGTTTTTGCAAGTGTTCCTGGTTATTAATCTTATTCAAGATTTCTAACACATACTAGATAAAAATCAACACAAGAAAGGCACAAAATCACAATTTCTTTGCTTGTATTAAATCACCCAAAGTGGAAATAATTCCAGTCTTCTGTAATAGCACTTGCTTGAAGATAAACTAAGCTATAACTCTAATTCTTTCTCTTAAAATTTTCTCTAATGTGAAATTCATCTAACTTAACCCTTTTACAAATGAAGCATAATGCCAAACTTATAGAGAACCCCCCAAGATATGTCGGCCTAATTAGGGTTTACAATGATAAACACCACACAAGAGGTTGGCCAAAAGATAGTCGAAATAATATGAAATGTGCAATTTCCACCAATTTCATCCAAGTTGGCTTAGGGTCTCCAACAAAACTCAGTCCAATGCATACAAAGGAAGAGGAGAAAATAATGGGAAAGCAAAAAATTCTGATGTAGCATTGCATCAACTACTTTCCCCCTTCGTCTTTAGCATGCTCCACCTTATCATGCACCAACAACAATACCCTCTCCAAGTCAGCAATAGGTGGCATAGGAAAAACCCTAACTCTCCTCTCAAGGAACTTGATGTCATCCCTTGACTGCTTCACTATATTATCCCAATCCACCTTATTTGTTTGATACCGATCAATGAATGCAATGTATGTTGCAACATCATCTAGTTGATGTTTGGTAATAGGGCCTTCATTGATTGGAGAATAGACATCTCCCCACCACTTTTTCAACTGCTCTAGGTTAAGATGCTTTGGAGAAAATTTCTTTCTCCCTATCATCACTTCAAAGAAATATATACACTTATATTAGATATCAATCAAAGTTTCCTCAATCTTCCTTCCCTATTTATATATCTTCTTCAAGGCCTTTTACCTCATTTGTAGAATTACAAACCATTCCCAAGGCTCCACAGTTCTTGAGGAGGGAAGAATTCCATCCTTTACCAATTGATCCTCAGTGTGCTCCATGATAGTATTTTTCTTTTGCAGCAGGAGATCTGTATCTTCCTTATCCTGAGCTAACACATTTTTCAGCCAATCCAAGTATCTCATTGCATCCCCTCCAGTCAACAAGATGTCCTTGATGGCATTATCTCCCTTGGTCTGCACTCCCTCCAACCAACTGGTCATAGCATGTGTGGTTCTCTTTATCCTTTCCATTTCTGATATTGTCTCCTAAGTTAGAAAACCTGCAGTAGATGAGGAAGCACTAATGGATTGCAAGGGTTTCATCAAATCTTGCAAATACTTCTTCAATTTATCATTTTCCTTTTTTAATTCTTCCTTATATTGTACCTCATTCCTCAACCTGTCGAGGATTAAACTATTAGAGCCTTCATATTCTTCAATTTCGTGTTCCATGGAAGCATGCCACAGGTTAATAGTTTGTACACTATAATCCTTCCCGGTCACATCATCTCTATTTTTTTCAGGAGTAGGGGTAGAAATGTGGAGCACCCTATTATTCACATCATCCCTCTCAATCCTAGAAATGACTCTGGCTTTCTTCTTTGTCTTTCCCTTTCCAATATTTTCCAGTAGGTCATCCCAATTGGGAGGAGTGTAATCTACTATAATTTGTTTACTCTTCAATTCTTTACCTAACCAGCTTCGAACAATGGCTTTTGATTGTACTTTATCCCATCCATATTGATCCTATTGAACATTGGGTGCACTCTTCTCCATGCTTGGCTCCTCAGGAGTCTTCTCAGCTAAATCATCTTTTCTTGTATTATTCTCTTCCTTCTCATGTACTAGTGAAGGAATCCTAGCTGACACTTCTTTGTCTAGAGAAGGTCTTTCCTCCTCACCTCTTGCAGGAAAACCCCCACCAGCTATCAAGGGAGATTGCAAAACCTTATCTATCTCTACCTAAACATTGTAGAGATGACCTTCCTGGAATTATTCCTCATCAAGGTCCTTTGGATCTTCAACATCTTTTGGTTCTTTTGGCATATTTCGAGTCTCATGAAGAGGGGGGATGTCTTCATGCTCAGTAGCATGAGAAGTCATAGGAGCTCTTTCTTTTGGTGCAACCTCCTTGGGAGAAGCAGTCCTTGATCTCTTGGTGTACACTTGTGTCTTCTCTCTTGAGCTCTCAACTTCCACTAGGGGTGTGTTACCTTCCTTGTTTTCTTTAGAAGCCTCCTTCTGTGATAATCTCACAATTCTCCTTCTATTCAGTGAGGGAACACTGACCTCTTATTTTTCTTGTTCACCTCCCTCAACCTTCTTCCTCCTAGGGACATGTTTCCTTTTCTTAGCTATTGGCTTCCTCTATTTTTCTACTTCTCTTACCTCCCCTGCATGAACATCCTTAACCTTGATTTTAAAAGGAGAGCCCACCTTGGTTTTTCCTTTAGAATCTTGCTCAAGTGACTCCTTAGATGTAGAGTAAGACTCCAAGTCTCCCATGATCATAGGTGCATTTCACACCCTCACCTTCCAACTCCAACATTTTATGCTTGAGCCAAAGCTTAGTATACTTGATTACTGGAGTCATGACCTATTCTAGCTCTGTCTTCTCTTCCTCTAGCTAATCAATGTATTTAATTGGCTTATCCTTCACAACCTCAAAGTCATGGCCTTGGATTAGATTCCCATATTCCTCAACCTAGTCAGGAACCACCCTTATGTTTTACAACTGCACCAAGTTGACTGGTAACCTGGATAATTTCTTTTTTCTGACTTTGAATTCATCACCAAGGTTGGCCTAGTAGTCCTCTATGTTATCCTTGTGGTTGTACTCTCTACTTGCCTTCTTCTGGGCTTCACCTGTTATATCAAACCTAGATCTCTTGGAGTGGAAGGAGAGACAAAGAGTGTTCATCTCTTCTTCAGAAGCATAGTCCAAGTTGATAGAAGGGCATACTTCATTAGTGCCTATCCTCAAAGGGAAGTCATTACCAAATCTGGTCTTGTGCTTCTCCCTCTTCACAATTACATCAAAGTCATAGATCTACCTTTTGACTTCCAGGAGAAAAAGATGATTAGAAGGGTACCTAGGGAGCCTATATGGAGCCCTCTGACAACCATCAATCATTATGTATGAAAAGGTGGGTAATTAGAGAAACCAAGCTCCAAACCTTTTGATAAATTATTTGGATCTGTCTGAAATCCGGATATATTCTACATCTTGGAGTAGCCTGGTGATATACATGGTGAATGCATCATTCACCCTCTTGTAGCTTGAGTTACCCAGGTGTAGTTGTGGGTAAAATTCATAAGTTACATCCTGTGCAAACACACACCTTGTGCTCAATCCCTTATAGGGGTGGAATCTAGCCAAATCATATAATAGGTAAGAGGTCATTGTGAAACTCTTGGTCTATAGGACATTGCACATCTGCTCATGAATCCTAGCACTCACAATGCCTGCCTAGTGGTAGTCTATACCCTATTCAATACTATCAATAACATGGAGCATCCTATTCTCGAACATTCCTACACTCTTCCATCCTATCACCCTACTAAGAAGGGTAATAACATCATAATAGTCCTTCTTGAACTTGAGTCTGACCAACTGCTTGGGCACCTTGGAGAAATGGGACTTAGGCTTCTCCAACCAGGAATTGATAACCTGTTGGGATTTGATAGCATCTTCCTCATAGAACTTCCTTGCCACATCCATGTCAAATGCCACCACATGAGACCTGTCAAGCATGTCAAAGGTCTGGGCTATGGACATCAAATCCATTTTTTCTACAATCCTACCTTGGGGACCAATTATCCTCTGTGTAGCTCTGTCATAATGCCTTGCACATTCAAGTACTAGTTCATAGCACTACTCTATAGGGGGGAATCCGGCCACATGGGCCAATCCTGATTCCAATGTTCTCTTATCCAGAAAAGGATGGTCATGTGCTGCCACCCTGGTCTTGAACTCCTCATATTCCCATAGTCCAACATTGGTGTCAGTCACCCCTGACTAGATAGAGGAGAGATTTCTCTCTGAAATTTTACTCTTGATATCCAACTTGATTATTTCTACCTCAGAAATGGAAGACCCCTCTACACCTGGGTCCACTACCTTACCCTTGGCTCCACTTTTCATTGCTTTTCTTGATTCAACCTGCATTTGACAAGAAACCAAAGTAAAGACACATGGAACACAAGTTAATCCATTACAAAGATAACTTAATCCTTAATATAAATTTCATGATAATCCAAATACTCAAAAAATTCATAAAAGTTAATCATTTGAAAGTTTGGGTTTTTAGCCCTTCCGCAGAATCCAGGCCAGAGAGGAATTTCAGGAAATTCCTAGCTAGGTAGATTCCAGTGAAGCAAGCACACAAGAATTCAACACTCACTCAATCAATTGTTATCCACTATGAAGCACCATGAAGCATCTTAAAACAAGGCTAAGTCAACTATCAAATGCATAATCATTAAGAAAACTTCATGCAATTCCTCAATTCTCCCTTGTTAAAAAAATCTTAGAATAATCTGCTAGGGATGAAAATCCACAGGAACACCAATAATTCACAAAGTTTGGGAAAATGAAGAGACCAAGAACCTTTGAGAAAATCCTTAAGACATAGATTCCAACAAAACTAATGCAACTTTCTCCACTTAACTCAATTTTCGGGAAACTAACAAGGGGACGGGCAAACCGAGGAAATCTGGAACCAATAGAATTCTGTGAAGGGCCAATGTAGCGCCCCTCCATACTGATCATTCTGGAATTTTGTGTATGTATTTATTCATGATTTTGTGATTCATTGTGTTTCATTTTGTCTTATGTCGTTCATTTTGCGCATTAATCTTAATATGCTAATTGTTTGATTCTAATGTGCTATCATTATTTAGTGATGGTTATTAATTTAAATAAGCATCAAACTTTATTAGTAAGGTGATTTGCAAAATTACCTAAGATTTAATTAAATATTAGATTAATTTGAAAATTTTAAATGATGTTTGTAAAATTAAAAGAATATTATTTGAATTGTCGATATTTAATTTTATTAATTATAAATAATAATATTTTAATTTCAGCTATGTAAATTCCCAATTAGCTATTAAATAATATTGTTGAGTTAATTCAATAATGTTATTTATTTAACTAATAATATTATTTATTTAATTATTGTTAAGAATTTATTCAAAAATATAAATATATTTTTAGGAATCTCATGATGAAATGGTTGATTTAATGTTACCAAATAAAATGATAAATGGGGTAGGTTTAAGTTTAAGTTTAATTTAATTTAATATAATAATGCATTGTTAGCTGTAAAATATTAATCTAAGAATGAAATTTTTTCCCATAAATGAAATCAAATTTAGTGGAGGTAGGTTTCTAAAATGACGAATTTTCCTCCAGGGTGGTTAAACGGGGTAAAAGGTATTTGACGTATGTTAAATTGGAAATTGTGAAATTGCCACCCATCTCATTAGCTTGCCACCCATTTCATTAACTCTAAAGTGTTATTTAATTTATTTTGGGGCAGAATTTGGGAGGAGAAGAGAATGGAAAAACCCACGTAAAATAAAAGTATAGTTGTTTAAAATCCATACTTTCCCTCCGCATCCTTCCACCGCCATAAAGAAAACAACTAAATGGTTAAGTATTTTTATTTTTATTTTTACTTATTTAAACATACGGTACTTTAGTCTTAAAATGAGAATTTGAATGGCTCCATATTCTTTTCTGTATAAGAGATAGATGTCTAGGTTTAAAGATGTTTTTTAGATATTTTAAAATAATTCAAAAAGATATAAAGCTTCTTCAGGTTACTTTTTAGATATTTTGGGTATATTAAATAAATTAGGGAGATATGGAAATTGGTTGTTTTAGAATTTATAAGGAATTACTTTTAGTTATTTTATTTTAAAATGAGTAAATAAATAAATATCGTAAAATAAATAAAATAATCTTGGAATAGGTTAATATAAAATATTAATGCATAAATAAATAAAAGTGGAGGTTGTGTGGATAGAATGATTATGTATATATTTATTTTTATATTATTAATAATTTATAATATTTCTAAGTTAGAAAATAATTAGTATATGGTTTCTTAAATAATGTAGCTTGATTGTGTTAAGAAAGCTAATCATAATTGGCAAATAATTAGATTTATATATATGATTTAATTAATTAGCATAGTCAGGTGATATTGATTATAATCATGATATTAGATTTTACAGTTGTTGGGTATAAAAATTGATGAGAAAATAAATAGCCTTTCCTTAAAATTTAGAATACAACTGCTTGATCTCATTCATTGTCCAAGTCATGAATGGGAACATAGCTACCGAACTTCATGCCAGAAAAATATGAATTCCATAAAGTCATTTCCCAAATAAATAATAATAAGTACTTGTGCATTCAATTAAATTAACAAAAGTGAATTAAAGGCTTAAAAAGAGGGCTATCTGATTATATGTTGAAGTGTGGAGAAAATTAATTATAGTAAATTTAAAATGTCAAGAAATAAATAAATAAAAGAAAATATTTATTACTTTTTACTTGAATTTGAAAAGTTTAATTTGGAAATATTAATTTACTTTTAGACATAAATTTATTTTAAGTAGTAAAAATGATATTAAGAAAGTTAATATCCCCAGAAAAGAAGTAGTTAAGAAATGAATAAATAAATGAAAATATTTATTACTTTTTACTTAAATTTGAAAAGTTTAATTTGGAAATATTAATTTACTTTAACAAGTAAATTTAATTTAAGTAGTAAAAAGGATATTAATTTGAAGAAAGTTAATATCTCGAGAAAAGAAGTAGTTAAGAAATAAATAAATAAAAGAAAATTTAAAGAAATCAATATTCATTTCTTTTTACTTAATTTTTTTTGAAACGTTGAATCTGTAAATATTAATTTATTTTATTAAGTTAAAATGAATAGGTAAATTTGGGAATACTAATGTACTTTAAGAAGTTAAATTATTTCAAAAGAAGTCAAAATGAAATCATTTTAGAGTAAGCTATTATCTCCAAGAAAAGCAGTAATATAAGTATATAGAAATAAATAAATATAAAGAAATCAATGTTTATTACTTTTCACTTAAATTTGTAAAGTTTAATTTAGAAATATTAATTTACTTTAAGAAGCAAAAAAAAATAGATCTTACTGTTGTGTTTCTCACTTAGAGGAAGGGTACACTAGGACTATGCAAAATGTTATGGTATTCTTTTGTATATTTAAATTTATTTGATGATTATTTTATTAATCCAAGAAAGAGATACATGAACATATAGATGGTTTATTGAATTATATATTAGGTTATGAAATTATATTGAAGTGCTTTTAGAAGTCAAGGGGTAATAGTTAATATTTTCATAATTAATAATAGCATTGAAGAGAACCTTGCTTAGGTGATTGTTTTCAATATTTGGAAGTTAATAAAATGAATAAGGATATATTTAAGTTGGAAAAGTTTATCGGTTACTTATTCACTAATTCTTAAGTTGTTATCTAAGTGATCTTCTATTTGTATTGATAAAAGATATATATATATATATATATATATATATATATATATATATATATATATATATGTATATATATACAAAGGTGGCATTGATTAATCACTTAGTAAAACTATTATACTATCCTAGAAGCTATTGAGAAAACCTAGTTCTTAAGAATTTATACTACTTAATGGAAGATATATAGTCATTTTATGGTTCCATGATGTGTGTCTTATTTTTGTGTTAAGTTTGATTAAGGATACTTGTTGCAATGAATTTTTTGTAGTCTTATTTTGTGATGGTTGGGAACCTGAAGTGTTTGAATTACCCTCAGTGAGAGTTTGTGGATTTTTGATATTTAAGGTTTTCAGAGGCGATGGAGAAACTTGAATTGTATTGATTTTCCATGGTTGGACCTTTGTAATTCATTGATCTTATTTCTGATTCTGAGTTCTTGTGGGTGTTACCTTGTACCATGGTGTTGAATTTGATGTGGCTTTGAGTGAGATGGTTCATGCCTCATACGTGCATTTGTTTTATGGCTTTTATGTTTGGTACACCCCTAGTGGTTGTGAGTCTTATTTTGAAAACTGCTGGGGAGGGTGGCTCTTCATGGGGGCCGACACACAAAGGGGTTGTTAGGGTAACCCATGGAAGAGTTTCCTAAACAAGTGATAATATAATTAATGAACTAGTGGGTTTGGGTAGTTAAACATTAAACAATATTAATTATGTGCCTCACCCATATCGTTAGCGCTTTCACAGGCTAAGGATGGGATGAGAAGACCTGGTCGGTAAGATCATTGCCTTGTCCTCATGAAAGGCAAGTGCTCCCACATGAGTCACCCTATGGAGTGGCGCCTTGAGATAGGCAGTCAGGATAACCATAGATGGAGGTGGCACCTTGTGATAGGTTGTTTGGATAATCCACATAAGGCCATGCGATGACACTCTCCCATAGTACCTATTTATTTTTCCCTTGTTGGGTTGCCTCTGGGAGTGTTGTTTGAATTGTTGATGTTGTTGAGGTAATTGGTCCTTGGCATTTGTTGTTGAAGCCTCCAAGTTCTATCTTTTTGTGTCTCACACATGCCTCATGAAAACTTGATTGATGTTAATGAAAGGTTTCCTTGATATTTATTGTTGGTAGATATTGTGATTTAATTTGTAGGCTTTGGATCCTATTGTTGTTGGCACCACTTATGGTTATTTAGTGTTGATCTATAATTTTTGCATTTGGTTTTGTTGGACTTTTCATTATTTTGTTGTGGCTATGTGATGGAAATGTTATGGGTTGTTATCTTATATTGTTGTTATCCTTGTTGTGGATTCTGGTTTGCAATTGGTTCTTTTGAATATTTTGGTTGAAGAATGGGGATCTTTCTTGTCAACTCCTAGCACAGGGGGTGGTCTTTCGGGTCCACGTGGTCGGGTGGAACATGTTATGCACCCCATTGGGTCCCCAGTCTGAGTTCGTGTTGATGTTGTTGATCCTAAACTCCACCTTAGTTCTATTCTACCATGTTCAATTATGTAGCATTCTTGTATTTGATGTATCTTTTCCTCTCCCCGACAAGATGCACATGTACTCTTGAAGTGATGTAATGTACTCCTGAAACAGTTGTAATGTATTATTTTACCTTTGTAAACCTTATGAGGTAGTTGTTATATGATGTGTTGTATCTATGGAAATATACTCCACAACTATTATTTGGAACTATGAATTGAAATGTAATAAAATGTTGTATGTATCTTTTCGTTCCTTTTGATCATGGATGGTTGTATGTTATCTTTATGTAATCTTGATTTGTTCATTATCATTATGGTATTATTTTAGGATTTTGTGATGCCATCTCGTGTACCCAGAGGACGTAATGGTAGTTGTAATCATGTAATGTCCTTATATGTAATATATGTTTATGTTCATCTTATGTGTTGTTCTACTTTAAAAAAAAAAAAAAAGTAAAAAAAAATTATGCGGTAATCGGTTGTCTTTTGGGGTTTGCACGACGGGGCCTCACAACCAAAATCTCCAGATCGATGCACACTTTGGGAGATAGATGGAAAACTGAGAGGTCGAGAAATTCTGATAGTTAAGGAATTCGGTGACGACGTTGAAAACCTAGAGTTCACATTTTCCATGACCTACCGAAAATCGATCAAATGATTGCGAATTTGAGAATCTAGAGCCCATAATGGTGTGACCTAAACCCCCGAAAAATCAATTTCAAATTTGAAACTCACCCAAGGGAAATGAGAGGGAGTGGCGATGATTCCCTAGGCACAAAACCCTAAATTTCTGCCATGAATACACAGGACAATCATGAACTCGACTCTCACTATGGCAAGGTTAATAGCTAGTTCACCCTATCTCATAAAAAATCTAGAAGAAATAGGGAACAAATGATAAAATTCAAATGGCACAAAACTCCCCAAAAGTCCACTTAATACCCACCTTCAGAATCGCACAATCAATGCAGTCAAGACGAGTGAACCTAGAATCTGGGAATCCGATGAGGTGACGAAACTTCAAAGGAATCTGGTCCCAATGAACTTCTATGAATTACCAAAATCTCTGGATTTTCAATGAAAAGCAGCCACCACTGGACTTCGAAAGGAATCCGAGAAAATCTGGAAGGAGTGGATTTTCTCGAGTATAGTGAAAAACCTGAAATGAGTCCAAAACCTAAGGTTTCCAATATGTATCATAGATGGACCATTCCAAAAAAACATTTAAACATCAAAACACATGCCCAAGCAAGCAAATATCCAAAATAAAAAAGGGCCAAAAATACCAAGAGTGAAAGAAAAAAGAGAGCAAAAAAGGGTCCCTACTTTCAGTGGGGCATGTGTGCAAAAAGTGCACAACAAGTCCCTCTCACTACAACCCCTTCTCTCTCACTCCCTCTCTCTTGGGTCTCTCCCTTCCACCCCCTCTCCCTCTTAGGTCTCTCTCTCACTAGATCTCTACCTCTCTCTTAGGTCTCTCCCTCCCTCTCTCCCTCCCACCCTATCTAGATAAATCTCTCTCTCTCAAAATTCTCCCTCCCTCTAAAGACATACATACATACACATATAGGTGTACATACATACTTAAATACATACAATAATACATACATATGTACATATAATCTTACATATATATAGGCATACATACATATATGTACATATAATCTTACATACATACATACATACAATAATACATACATACATACATTCCATACAAGCATACATACATACAAATATATATACATACATTCTATAGATTAGCATTTAACACAAATCAAGACATAACGCAAGCATATTACAACATGCCCACATTTTTTCTTGCTAGACATGCCTTGGGCACAAGCACCAAAAACATGTCAAAGCTAAGAAATAACGTGCTTGCATTATTTCTTTCTTTGGGTATCTCCAAGCCTTGGGCTTGGGAATTTTCTTTGGAATACCAACCCAAAGGCTTGGAGTGTCTTCCCAATGTCCAAAGACATTTTTTTGCAAATTCTACAATATTTCACATAATCACGTTCATGCTAAGCATCGGGTTTGCACATAATTCAAGGTCGAACAAATTGAACACCTGGGTAATGTTAGGCTCTCTCTTAGCTATCTAAGAATGTAATTTTTTTCACATTTTGACAATGTTAAGCCTTTTATCTATAATTTCTTTTATTTGTGTGTTTTTTTTTTTGAAAAAACTAGTGTTTGGTATTTTTTCTTTATAAATTAACTGTTCTTCGAAATTTCAAATAAATTACATTTTTAGAAACTAAACTACATTATACACATACTAAAAAAAAATTCAATTAGTTTTCAAATTTTATAGGGGTAGCACAGCCAAAATTCTACTTTTCAAGAAGTATCCACTTTGAAAATTAGTAAAAAATCAAATGTTCATTGAAAAATTATCATAAAAATTTGGCATAAACTACATACTGTTAGCTAATTTCGCACTGAAGTGATTTTAAAAAAACTAAAAAAAGGTTAACCTTTTGAGGGAGCCACAAAAGTTTCTATGTTATGTGTTTTTTGACAAAAAAACACTAATTTATGTGGCCCCCTCTTTTGAACCCCTTAATCTCTACCATTTAAAAAAAAATAGCAGTTTAGAAAGTAGACTCGGAGCACTACGATCCCCATTTTTTTTAATGCATCTCAATATTTTGAGTGTAACTATCCTCAATTTCACATCCAAGGTCAATATTTCCTGATTTCAAAAAAAAGTGGCCACTTAAGCCCCCTTTCTGGCTGCACTTACCCATATAAGTTCTATAATGATAGGGTTAAAGTATGCATGATCAATATCATTAATATATAAGATGAATGGGGAAAAATCCACTCATTTTATACAAGTGATGTCTCTTAAAAAAATTTGGGGTCATTCTTAACAATGACCTAATCCTATTGTGATAGGCACCCCCAGCAAAAAGAACAAGAAAACCACTGTCAAATTCTATGTAGAATAAGAAACCTCTGATAAGGAGGAGACAAATTTGAATAATAAAAATATTAACAAAGATGAAAATACAAGAGATACTAATCTAATTAATCATGTTGAGAACCCTAGTATGAGGAGATCCCATAGATTGGCCAATAAGCAAGCACTAGTTATTAAAGTTAATGAGATTTCTAGTGATTCTGAGTAGGATAAGAGGGGTGAGGAAATAAAAAATTATGATGACATTGAGGAAGTAGAGGAGTATGCCAATGTTCCTAGTCTATTTCTTGAATTTAATGTTATGCTTAATGAATCAGAGGATTCTACTCCCACTAATGAGCACAAGGAGGAATATTTATCTAATTACAAGAAGACTACTCAAGACTCCATGGCTCTAATGAATATGGTTGAAAAATTGGAATGGAAGATCAACAACCTTTCTTGTTCCGTAGTCAAATTTATACACCATTATGCTATTACTCTCGCCTCTATGCTACAATATGGGATAAAGAATAATAAAAAAACAATGGACCCCATCTTGAGCTAGAAAAATCAAGATGTCTTCAAGTTCCTCGTGGATGAATAGAAAATATACCCAAGTAGGGTGTCCTTGATATTTTTTTTTCTAGTTTCTACAATTTTGTAATTTTGTTGCATATTCATTGTCACTAGTTTGTTATGACTTGTGACCTTGATTTTCTTTTTTCTTTAAAATCTCTACCCTTGGGCCCTTTTGTGTTTGGGTACAATTCCCTATAAATTCTACTTATCTTATAGAAATAATGACCTAAGAACCTACATTTATTTTTTCCTATTAATAATGCATGATAAGGTTGCATTCCATTGAACATTTCAAATATAATCTACTAAAGGTTTTCTAAGCCTCATTTACAAGTAATAAATTATTTGAAAAATAATTGTATGATAATAACTTTCCACTTACCACTCTTGTAACACCTATATTACAATCTGTAGTTTAGAAAATTGTATACCATTACAATTTCACAATATGTTTGGGTCCCTTAATTTATTGGACCTAATTAAGCTTCTAATTTTTAAAATTATGCATTCCAAAACCTTATTCTTACCATTTTCTGAAAGGGGAACCAACAATAAATAAATGTATTTGATAATTACATTTCCTTGGATCATGTGTGTCCTAGAAGTATAGGCTAGGACCCATTCGCCCATGGGAAAATGGGTCCCCTTTATGAGCCAGGAACTAAATTAAAATATGTTTTTGGTGGCATTTTAGTGATCAAAATTCAAATTATAAGTGTCACCTTTTGGAATATAATTTTAGGGAAATTGGATAAACACCTATAAATACATAGACCTTTAATCATTTAAAATATAACACTTAAGGAGAAAATTTTGAGAATCAAGCATTATTTTCAAGAGCATAATTGAGAATTCAAGAGCAGTTTGTCAACCATTTGTAGCAGCAATCAAGATCCTAACATCATGTCAAATTTATGTTTATTCATGTTGTCTTGTGAAGGCTACCAAGTGTTGTAGGTCTTCATACATTCAAGAAAATCAAGAAATCAAGACCCAATTCACTTGAAGTGATGTGTATGTCTTCAGTCCTTCAAGGAAGCTATTGAAGGGTATTGATTTGCACCAGTTTGTTCATTTATCATTTCCTTCCCTTCCATTGAGTATTTCATCACTGACATTTTCATTGTGCAAATGGGAACACTATTCAAAGGGTTTGACTAAGGCAACCCCTATATGGCACAAATGTTTTTCCCTCTTTGTGTATGTGCAGATTACAGGTTGAAGAAGGATTTAAGATATCTTGAAGATAAATTTTGCATTATTGTAATCATTCTTGTCAAGCTATGAATACTAAGTTGCAAAATTCAATTCTAACATTCTAACAAATTTATAGGTGGAAAAAAAAAGCTCGGATCCAACAATAAAGGACCTAAAAAATTGAGCAAAACCCTGGTATAAAGACCCACTTTCCATTTGGAGAATGAGTCCTTGTAGGAACATCAAATTTTTTTATTTTGAGTAGGTTTTCTATCCTCTCTACTTCCCAAATCCACTTGCAGAATATTTTTTCATTTGTCATTTGTTAGGATCTTTCATTTTATGTATTAGGGTATATATGATCATTAGTTTAATCATTCTAAAATATTTTCAATCTATTATAATGCCCCATTAGATGTAGATTCGTGTTTGATTAACTCACCATTAGGGTTGAAAGTCAATCTTTTCAGCTTGGGATCTACATCCTAATGAAATTTGGAAAAAGAACAACTTTTCATCCTAGGTTCTTTATACTTAGGACCTGGGATCCCTTTTTATTTATTTCATTTTGGTGAACCTAACATGTTAACACTACAAGCTTTCCAAAATTGGGAGTTTTTCAAACCCTAGATCTAGGTTTTGCCTTATTACTTTGCATTTATCATTTAGGTTTTCATCTTTGCATCATAAATTTTGCACCATATATTGCATTACAAATTGTATGAGTCATCTTTAGACCATATTTACATCTAATTTGAATTCATTAAGTTGTTAAAAATCCAAAATTGTTTTGAGCATGCAAACTGCATCTTTTATTTTAGCTCAAAAATGAGTAAAAATATTTCATCAAAATTATTATTTTCATATTGTGGAATCTTAAAATTAGTTAATTATTGAATTTTAGATCTAAATTTGCATTACTTTTTTTTCAAAAAAAAATTCACCTTTGTTTCACACTTGTATTTGGCATTACCTTGTCTTACATTGAGCAAAAACTGGAAAAAAATCATTGGTTAACCTGTTTGCAATTGGAGAAAGAAACATTAAAGAGAAACATAAAACTTAAATTTTTTCAATTTTCAAAACCATGTACAAAGACCCATTCACCCTTGGGCAACCATATCCTTCTATAGGTGTCTAAGATAGCTTTTGCATAGCCTTTTATCTCTGTACTATCAGTCTATTTTTGCATGCAATTGTCAGATTTGAAATTATGGAAAAATGTTATTGCATATGCAAGAAAGGTGTCATTTTTCTTGTTTTGTTATGAATTTGGAAAAAAATATTGCATTTCAGTACTAAAAATCATTAGATCTATAGGAAAATTTCTTACATTTTTTGAAGCATTGCATAATTTGGGAAAATTAGTTTTCATTTTTTCAATTCATAACCTTAGGTTGTTACAACACATTGCAAAATTCATAAGGAAAGTAGAGGCATGTTTCCTTTGTCGAACACCTAGAATACTAAGAGGGGGGTGAATAAGTATTCCTTTAAACCAATTAAACATAGGCCATAAAATAATCAAAATAAATATAACTACAATGATGAATGAATGCATGAAGACATCCAGAAAATCACATGACACATGACCACTAGTATTTTTACGTGGAAAACCAAAAAAGGGAAAAACCATGGTGAGGGTTATCTCACAATATATTATATCCGAAAATAGTATATTATAGAAAGGCTCACTACCAAGTCGACTCATTGTCCAAGTGAATTCACTGCCCATAGAAAGTAAGAAATATAGAAAGAAAGGGTGGATATACAATATATTTGAACTAATACAATAAAATTTGTCATATGTTGGATTATAGTTCTAATAAATTACAAATTTATCTTCACACAAATTTGAATCAATACTCTACTCTATCCACAATCTGCTCAACTGTGATTACATTCACATTACATAGATGTAAGTGAAGCACCATACATGTCATATATCTCTCAATAATTGCATGCAACCCACTCTCTGTATCCCTTAATCAATATTCAGATTCCACTCTTGAACACACACCAAAACTCCAAAATTAGCCTTATATATTTATATATATGTCCATATCAAGTGTAACTTCAATTTGGTCGACCTAATTAGAAGTAACACACAAAATTAAACATGTCATCCTCAAAACATCATTTCCACATGTCGTACCATAATTCAAAATTCAGTTCATCTTAAGATAGGTTGGGATGGACCTAATATAGATCCCACATAAGATATAATTACTTGTTTTACCTCCACAAAACATCAAATGTGTTAGGTCGGCCCAGAAATAGACCTAAACACAAAACCTTCATATGTACATATAATTCACCATACGTGTGACTTCAAAACTTGATCTTCCTTTAAATTCCCACTCAGTTGACATCTAATAGTGTATCCTCATCATTGAAGAACAATATAATTATCCATGAAGAGATAAAAAATCTCCCACATTGATACATTATACAAGGAATGATTGTAATATATAGAGTTGAACTCTATCGTTCATATCTTTTGGAATACTTCACAAAATATCACCAAATCTTGAATGTAGATGCATCTAATGATCTCAAAATTTTATTTAGAATTTTAGAGTATTATATCAACTTGTTTTGGAGTGTGGACCCAAAAACTAATGCACTGAACCATAATACTGTCAGAAGAAATACTTAGCCAAATTCCTATATCACAATATTTTTTGGATCAACTTGTTCTATCCAAATGTCTTCAAGAATGCTTCCAATCCATGCTAGAATTATCATAACAATGTTGAAATCAATTACAACACTAGATCAAGCAATATATTCACCTCATGCTCATGTTGCCAAACTACATCAACAATGACAAACTTCGAACAATCTTCCAACAATCTCCCCCTTTTTCATTGATGACAACAAGCATATCAAAAACATTTTCAAAAATGTGTCTCTCCCCCTTACACATATTCTCCCAAGTTTATTTCTCAATATCTCTCCAAGCGTTTCTCCCTAACTCCCCAATTTTTTTGATTTCAAGTATCTCTTCCCCTTTGATATCAATGACAAAGGGTGTACCAGTTAAAAAACTTTGTATACTCCCCTTATATATATATATATATATATGTGAGAAAAAATAATTGAAAGAGTGTGTAGAATCCCCTCAAGGAGTTAACAAAAAACTTCTGTACCATCTACATATATGCAAAATGAAACTAGAAATTGGAAAAATGCATGAGTGAAAATTGTCAACCTAAAGATGTTGACCCTTGAAGCTTTTGCTAGATGACTTGCCAAGTGGATTTACCTTCTTCCCACTGTTCCTTTTCTTTTGAAAGTATCCTATATTGTAACTCAACTTTTACTAAGATCTCTTTTCTTTCTTCCAAAGTACGGGGGTTAAGATTTATCTCTAAAATTCTATTTGTGCTGGCAAGGGCACTTGAAACATGCATATGCTTTATTCTCACCAAGTCCCTTAGCTTCTCAATTTTTTTGAATGTTTCTTCCTTTTGGCTCTGTAGGGTAAAATATTCTTCATGTAAGGTTACTAGAGCAATCCAAGTCTGAATTTATCTATCATGTATTAGGTCGTAAGTATTTGATGTATAGATTATTTGTGTCTCAATTATATTCATAACATATTTTATGCTTTGTGTAACATTAGTCCACTTCATACAATATAGAAATAGGTCCCTTTCTTCCTCTTCACATGCATGAACATCTCTCAAACTCTCTTCCATTTTGTTGTGTGTAGATGCACACTTCTCTATGGTGTCCAATAACTTATTATCTATAATCCATGCTTGAACTTTTGCTTCAACTTGTTCTCTTAGTCTAGAGACACATCCCTTGAAGTTATCCATTATCTCTTGTGTTGTATTTTCTTCTATAGTGATTTCATGCTCATTTTGAGCATCATCTATATCTTCTTCAGCTTCCTTTTTCCTCATGGATTCCTACTTAACTCTCCTTGTAGTTTTCTTCTCTTTTGCCTTGATGGCATGGACTATTAGAGGACCACCTATGGATTTTCTCTTCTTACCAAATGTAATAGATTATATCTAAGAGATAATAGATGACTCTTATATACTCATGTCAAATCAAGCTTTCTATATAGATTCCCTAACAAAGTCCATTAAAATTTAAAACTCTTTGGAACATGATTCTACCTCAGCCTCAATCTGTTTCTTTATCCATGATTTATTGAATTTATGAGAAATTTACATTGTCTTCTCTTTAAAGTTTCCAAATATTGGTCTGGTAGGATCCTTAGGACTATTGAGCAACACTTCAACACAACCATTGGCTACTTCTTCTGTCACTTCATAACCAAACTTTGGGACCCAAATAGTTTTGGGTTCATCTGCTTCCATTATACATTAATCTATGGAAAAAAAAATGTAATGGAATCATGTAATTTCTTATCACATCTCTCATAATTATCTATCTCATATTCATTCTCCTTTGAAACATTGCAAAGAACTTTGTAAGGGAATCACCCTGAGCATCCAAATCTCTTAGATTTCTTATGTAGTCTCTTATTTCATGAGCATCAAGTTTTTAATTTGACCTATCAACCTTTCCAAATACCAAAAATTCCTTCATAAAGTAGAAAACCAAACAAACTATCAATGTACCATACTTGAATACATGTTTTTTCTTTTTGATTTATTTTAGGTTCTCCATTAGTCATTGCTAGAGCAACTAAAAACTTATCATATTTACCATTATTCTCAATCATATCCACTGCCACATGAATTTTTGTGGTAGAAATAAAATTGTCTTCATAAATCATGTTTCTAATCATAGTTGTATATTAAATTGTTGTATTTCTGATAGGATTAATTGCAATACTTGTTTGCAACATAATGTCTTTTTTCTTGGTGGATTTTTGGACTAGAATCGGTCTAATGGACCATAAACCAGTGATTTATCTAATCACTTCTTTGGTAATCATATGAGGATGATCAATCCACATGAATTGATCATTTATTTTTCTTAATTCCATTCTCATACACTTCTCTTCATTTCTAAAATCTTGAAACCGATGCCACACATCTAATTTCTTCTCTGTCAAGATACCGTATTCTAGTTTCAAAGTGTAATCTTATTCAACCAACTCATCTACCCATAGATAGAACAATTTTTTGTATGTGTGCTATTCCATATTCACATGAATATAAGCTCTAATATCTTTAGTAGGTGC
Organism: Sequoiadendron giganteum; assembly: GCA_007115665.2. NCBI lineage: Eukaryota > Viridiplantae > Streptophyta > Pinopsida > Cupressales > Cupressaceae > Sequoiadendron > Sequoiadendron giganteum. The sequence continues at coordinate 581,847,989 of CM021106.1, read as the reverse complement.
AACCTCAAGAGGTATATGCAAAAATGAACCTAGGGGGTCAACTTCTAAAGCTTTGGAAAAATATCTCTTAAATTTGGGTTACGATATTTGAGAAATATCTACAATTTCTAGTTTCAGCATTGTATTCAAATTTCCTTCTACTATTAATTATAAAAAATAGATTGTACAAATATTGTTAAATACCTTTTTCTCTTGCTCGACGAAGTAGGTTTTTGGAATTTTGCAACTTGGAGATGCTTCAAACTTGCTTCTTGCTCCTCTGTTCTTCTTCAAATACTTTCAATGAGATGGATTTTTCTTATCAAGAAAACTTTTAACTCTCCAATTTGACTCATTTCAAAAATGAATGCTTTATACAAAAATATGGTAACCCTAAAACCTTGTATACATAGTCAACTTTCAAAGCTCCACAAATTTCCACATTAGAATAATTTCTTCCATAATTCTCTTGCTCGGATTAATTATTTCACTCTTCATCACATATCTCTATGTTGTATCTCAAGCACCTCCTTTCCTTTCAAGTGACATAATATATTCATTAAATATCCTCGTAAGCCATAGCTTTGGGCTTAGTTACTAGACAAAACATATGCACTAGAGGGTGGTACAAATTCTCCCTTATCCTCAGTCTCTCCCTTCTTCTCCATATATTTTACATTCCTTCTTCAATTCATATGGATCAATATTTTAACTATTTCATTCTTCTTTATTGAATAATTCATCGTTGTGTTTTTACTTTTGTAAAATTTAGCAATATGTCTAGGCCTTTTGTAGTTGTTGCATATGATATTCCATTGAGCATTATTCCTTTCATTCATTCTAGATTTGCATTGGTTAGCCTTGTGTCTAAATCCATAACATGTATAGTAGTAACCTTTGAAAGATTGAATCATTCTACCATTGATATATACATTCATCATTTGAATTCTACATTCACTTGCTCTATGTCCAAATTTATTGCATGTAAATCATTGACCAGTAAAGGATGAAACATTCTAATTCATTCTACTTCTACGTTCCTTTGTACTATGTCTAAGTTATTGAAAAAATAACAAGTACCTTGAATGATGAGTACCTTTGAGAATTTGGTTGTCCAATAGGAGGTCTCATAGCATTGTTTCTTTGATTTTAGAGCATACCATTGTTCTTCTTGTCTTCAGTCTTCTTTGCATTCTAGTTTGATTTAGGGATTTCTCCTCTTTCAAGTCTTAAACAACCTTTATCTTTGGATTATTTATATCTTTGGTGCAGGAGCACTTGTTTGATTTCTTGACTCCATGAGGCCATTTGTAAATAGTTTCTCTATTTTATGTATTGAGTATTATAATAAGGTTTATCAAACCATTTTATAGGTGTTTGATTCTTAGGAAGTAATATTTGAAGTCATTTGTCAAATAATGTTTAAAGTTGTTCTATATTGTAAAAATTGTAAAAGTTGCTCAAGAAAGTTGTCAAGCAACTTGTCAAAAGTGTCATTAAGGTGTTTTGTCAACAAAATAACTAAACGGTGGTTGAAAATAGTTGGTTTTGGTTGTAAATGTATAATTACACCCTCCAAAACTCGAATTGGGAGGTTGGAGACATTATTTGTGAAGTTTGATGAATGGCAACCTCAAGTTTGTGTGCATTTTCTGATTTTACATTGTTTCCAGGTTGAAGTTGTGATTTGTACGGCTTGTTATGCACTCAAATAATGGATTATCATATATGGATGGAAAGATATTTGTTTCTAGTTTCCAAATATTTTTGTCTCATTCAATTTTATTGAGTTTTGTGGGAGATATGATTATTTTGGTGAGACTGCCTATTTTAACAATATTGTGCAAAATTTACAGTCTGAAAGAATGTGATGGTACGGATTTTAAATTATATATTTTGGGTCTGAAACAAAGTTTATGTTGTTCCTATATGAATCTACTTTCATTTTCTTCAAGTCTCATAAAATTTAATTAAGATTTGAATAAGTTATGATCATTTTAGTGAGGGCAGGTTTGAACCCTGTCTAGGGTTTGCAGTTTTGGAAAAAATGAAATAACTTCTTTTGGGCTACCATGGTTATGTTTCCAATGTGACATAGAATGAATAATAGAATGTGTTATACAAAGATTGATTTGGATTAATTTTGAAGGATTGTGAGATATGTTGTTGAATCCTCCTAACTCTGCATCAATCTTACAATTAACTCATCAAGAATTGTAGAATTTGTCTTGAATTTGTCCTCATTAATTTTTTCTTTCTCTAGATTTGATCTCATATTTGCCACTTCTTATTCAAGCCTTGTGTATTCATTAGATCTGATTTCCACCATTCTATTTAGAAAATCCTCAATATTTTTATTTCCTTCCACTTACACCTTCAATCCGATGATGTTCTCATTTTCTTGTTTTCATTGTTCATTAACTTTCTTATGCATTTCCCTGAATTTCTTGATTTGCTCTCTCAATCTGTTGATACATTCATTTTCCTTTTTAAGGTTTTCCTTCATATCTCCATTTTCATCTTAAGCTCTATTAAGATATTTAAGAGAAACTTTGAGTTCTTCTTTGTCAATCATGCAATATTATTTAGTGTATTCAATAGCAAGAATCTCTTTTAGGGGAATAGGATACTTTCTATCAACCATGTGTTCAAATTCCAAGATCTTTCCAAAGAGTTCAAGATAGTTCAAGGGATCCAATCTCTGATACCAATTATTGGAAACCTAAAATACTGAGAGGGGGGTGAATAATTATTCCTTTAAATAAATTAAACGTAGGCCATCCAATTATCATAATAAATATAACTACAATGATGAATGAAAGCATGAAGGCATCCAAAAAATCAAATTACACATAAACATACATATTTTTATGTGGAAAACTGAAAAGGGGAAAAACCACGGTTAGGGTTATCTCATAATATATTATATCTAGATATAATATATTATAGAAAGGCTCACTACTAGGTGGACTCACCATCCAATTTAACTCATTACTCACAAAAAGTAAGAAAGATAGAAAGAAGGGGTGGCTATACAACCTATTTGAACTGATACAATAACATCTATCATATATTGGACTACAGTTCCAATGAAGTAAAAATTTTTGCAAGAATGGAAGGAATGAAAGTGATGTCATTGATGTTAACTAGTCAATTGGTTATCAACAGGTTGTTGTTAAATATATATGTCAAGGATATTGAGAAAATTGTATTGAAGGAAGATTGCAAGTGTTTAGGTTTTTCTCCTATGTTTGTGTGGTTCAAATATGTTGATCATGGTTGTTGGAAGATGTTATATGTTCTATGTGTTTTACACTGGTCTAGTCGACCTTGTGTGGAATACTACTTTTAAAGTTAGTGAAGTGTGTTGGGTCTATTTATGTCCTTATGAAGTGTGTTTTTGGGTCACCCTCATTTTAATTCCACCCTAGGATGTTTTGGCATTGGCCTAATTTGAATTTAATAGTGGATGGAAAACTTTGGATATGTTTCAAAGTTGAAGATGCTATAAATAAAAGATGAGTTAGTGGTGAAGAGACACACACAAGAATGAAGAAGAGAGATAAGTGAAAAATAAAACTGCAGATAGATGTGAGATTGATGATATTCAGTAAGTGTGTGTGATGTGAGTGTGGTAGATCAACGCGAAGCCTAAATGCTGAGTTTCTGGATGTAGTGAGAAAAATGTGTACTCTATCATTCATGCATGTCCATAAGTGGTTGTGGTGGATTTATCTATTTCATTGAGATTTTTGTCTCTCTCTAATATATCTCTTGTATCTTCTTTGTATCTTTGTGGTAGTGAGCCCTTCAGGTTGTTAGCTCTATTAGATAGTGAGTCCCTATTTTAGTAGCGAGCCTTGTTTCTCAAGAAGTGAGCCTCTTGTAATTGGTTTTGATATTATATATAGTGTGAGTTAATCCTCACCCTCATTTTTCCCTCATCATTTTTCCATGTAAATCTAGTTATGTTGTGTTTGTGTGATGGTTTTCAATTTTTGTACTTGCACTTAATGTTTAATCATTTAAGCAGTGTTAAGGATTAGTTTCAATAATTGGATTAAAGGTTTAATTTTGTGACAACTGATTCACACCCCCTCTAAATTATCTTATTCAACAATTGGTATCAGAGATTGGTTCCTTGGTGAAGATCTTAATCGCTTGAGGAAGGTTGGGGATGGCTGGAAAAATGGTTTATGATTATTTGAGGTTCAATGGAACTAATTATGCTATTTGGAAAATATTGATGGAAGAATATATAGAATATTGTGGATATGATGTGGAGAAAGCTTACAAGAATCCTTACACTCCTCTTGCTAATTGTTCGAGCAAGGCTGATGAGATCAAATCACATGAAGTGAACAACAAGGAAAAGTACATTTTTAAGAACAATCTGGTACATTCTAAGTTAATTAAAGTTCAAAATCTAAAGATTGACTAAGGAAGTCTAGGATTATTTGGAAAGGGCACATGAAGGTGATGAAAGAGTTAAAGCCTGGTAAAATTAAAAAAATTGGTAACACATTTTGAGCTTCTACACATGTCTGAAGATGAAAATGTTAAATCTTATGTACAAAGATTGGATGAGATAGTGGCTAGAATGTGAGGACTTGGTGCTACTGTAGATGAAATCATGATTATAATGAAGATTCTTAGAATAATCCTTGATGCTTACATCAAGAAGGTGTGTTATTAAATAGATTATAGAATATAAGACCTGCACTAAAGATCTATTGTTGGGATTTTTGACATATTATGAGATGAGGAAGCCAAATCTAAGGAATGGATGCAAATCAAAAACTAATTTTAAGGTGATAAAAGATGAAGATCTGGATGAAGAAAGTCTTGATTAAATAGAAGCTAAATTTTTAAGAGGGATGAGAAAAGGTTCTGAAAAGTATGAAGGTAAGTTATTAGTTGTGGAGAAATAGGTCATTATGTTGCAAAGTGTCCGGAAAGAGGTAAAAGGAATATACAAATATATGAGAAAGAAAAGAAACATGAAATAAGATTAAAATACCATATTATGTGAATGATAATTCTAGTATATCTAATGAGGATTCGAAATATGAAGATCTTGATGACAGTGAATTCTTGCTATTGGAAATAAAGGATGAACCTACTTTTGCTAATTCTAAAAAATAGGTGAAGGAAAGCCCTTTGAAGAAGGAGAAAAATGAAGTTACTGTTATCTCTGCCCTACATGCTAAACAAGAAAGGAACTATTGGGTTGTTGAAAGTGGTTTTTCACATCACATGAGTGGTGATAAAAGTAATTTTTTTAAGCATGAAAAATATGATGGAGGCTTGGTTATGTTTGGACATGATACTGGTGCTAAAATTTATGGGATAGGTTCAGTAAGTTTTGATGGAAAGCATAATACTAATGATGTCTACTATGTTAAGGGTTTAAGGAATAATATTTTGAGTGTTGGATAGATGTGCAATAAGGTATATGATCTTGTGTTTGAGGATGTGAGGTGTGAGATCTAAAAAGGATAAAAAAAATTAATTGTTGTTAGAAATATATTTGAAGGAAATATCTACCAATTAAAGGGTGTTGATGGACGATGCTTTATGCCTCAGATTAATGATATCTAGCTATGGCATTAGAGAATGTGTCACATGAATTTTGATAACTTGGAGAGGATTAGTGCTATTCAGACTATGATATATTTACCAATGATTACAAAGCCTATTAATTCTATTTGCAAAAAATGTTAGTTTGGAAAGCAAGCAAGAAGTCATTACAGATCAAAGGAACAATATACTACTAGAATACTAGATTTAATTCAAATAGATCTATATGGTCCTACAAGAGTGAGAAGTATACTAGTTGAAAGGTACTTTATTCTTTTGATTGATGATTATTATAGATATACATGGGTTACATTTCCTAGATAGAAATTAGATGCATTAGATAGATTCAAGAAATTTGAAGCTATGGTTGAAAATGAAGTAAATTTAAGGATACAATGATTAAGATCTAATAGATGTGTAGAATTCACCTCTCATGAGTTTAATATTTTTTGTGAGGTGTATAGAATAAAGAGACAATTTTCTACTCTGAGAACTCCTCAATAGAATGGAGTTGTTGAAAGAAAAAATAGAACAATTCATGAGGCAACTAGATCGATGATGACTAAGGCTGGTTTACCGGAAGTTTAATGGAAATAAGTTATTTATACTATTGTTTATGTATTCAATCAAGTTCCAGAAAGATAAAATAGTACACGGACTCCCTATGAGCTATGGCATAGAAGAATCCATACCATTAAGTATTTCAAGGTATTTGGAAGAAAATTTTATATTAGAAGAGATGAAGATACTTTGAGAAAGTTTGATGCAAGAAGTGATGAAGGAATTTTTCTTGGATATTCTACTAAAATAAAAGCATATAGATGTTTCAATAAAATATTGAGAATTATTGTAGAAATTTCTAATGTCAATATTGATGAAGCAATGAATAATTGTATTGATATTGATAGATATGTATCTGATGAACTTGACTGCGTAAGCATATAAGAGATTGTGGAAGGATAGGAAAAGGATGAGTATGAAAAGTAGGATGAATAGAACAAAAGAGAAGAGGAAGATTCAGTGGTGTCCCCTAGGAAACCAAGGTATGTACATAAGAATCATTCAAAAAATCAGATTATTGGTGACAAGAAAAAAGGTGTATTGACTGGAAATAGAGCTGTTACTGAAGTAAACCTGTGTTTACTTTATGAGATTTAATAGAAAACTTTAAGTGAAGCATGTAAAGATGAAAATTGGATGGAAGCTATGAAAGAAGAACTTATGTAGATTGATAAGAATCAAACTTGGGAGTTAGTCCCAAGATTGACAGACAAAAAAATTATTGGATCAAAGTGGGTGTTCAAAAATAAGCTGAATGAGAATGGAGAAGTGGTTAGAAAGAAAGCAAGGCTTGTGTGTAAAGGTTCATGACAAGTAGAAGGCATATATTTTTAGGAGACCTTTGCCCCAATAGTAAGAATGGAAGATATAAGGATGTTCTTAGCATCTATTGCTCCTAAATATTTAAAGGTCTATTAGATGTATGTCAAGTCATCATTTTTAAATGGTGATCTAGAAGAGGAAGTCTACATGGAACAACTGGAAGGATTTCAGTTGTTGGATCACTAGATATGATGTTCAAATTGAAGAAAGCTTTATATGGATTGAATAAATCTCATAGATCTTGGTATACGAGGTTTGACAGGTATTTGATTCAACGAGGTTTCAACAAAGATACGAAAAATAATAATCTATATTTTAAGATTGAAAAAGACAAAATATTGATTGTGGTTATATATGTTGATGACATTATCTTTGGAGGAAATGAAAGTATGTGCAAGATGTTTTTTGAATAATTTGAAATGTTTCTATTTGGAGAGATGAATTTCTTTCTTGGGTTATAGATCGATCAAATAGAGAAAGGAATTACTTCACGATCTAAGTATGTGAAAGAGATGTTGAAGAAGTTTGGGATGGATGATTCTAAATTGGTATGTACTCCTATTGTGACTAGTTGCAAACTGGGTAAAGATGATGATTCACCTAATGCTAATCAGAGAAAGTATAAATCTATGATTGGTGGACTACTTTATTTGACTGCTACTAGACTAGATATTATGCATGATGTTTTTCTTGTGGATAGATTTCAAGAAGATCCTAGGGAAACACATGTTACTTTTGTTAAAAAAAAATTTAGATATTGTAATGGTGTTGGTTCTCAAAAATGCAGGTTTGAACCACGAGAGGTTTCCAAGCTCTCACAATGCTTTTGGTCAACATACAAGGCCAATTGATGTAATTGAACCTTCTTCTCTTTAGGTTCTTCTCGACCAAGGTGGGTGAATGATCTGATTAGGATCTAGACTAATTGCATTTGAATGCTTAATGTTTACAAATCGTGGAAATCCAAATTACATAAACAAAATTAACACATCAACATGTGAATTAAGCGAAAATACAATTCATGCATACATTATTGAAATTATGCATTAAAAACTGAAGGTGAAAAGAACGAAATTGAGAAGGAAGAAGAGAGAGAGTGCAAACGATCTGATAACGGAGTTCGCCACAAACGTGACTATGTCTCTGGGTCTGCTCCAATAGAGTGAGACCAATCTGATTAATCTCCAAAAAATTAGTTACAAATGCACCAAGAGCACTTCGGCAGCATGACAATACTCTGACTTACAAAAGGCTCAAAACAATCTCCTTAGAAAATCTCCCTATTTCTCTGATTCACAACTTCACCAAAAATTCTTCAAAAATTACTTAAACTCACACCCCCCATTCTACCCTTTTTATACAAAAAAATTACTCAAATTGGTTCATAACCAATTGATTTTCAAAACCTCCCAATATCCCCTTTACATAGAAAATATTATTTGAAAATCCCCCCTTTTTTACATAGGGATATCCTCCCGTTAAAACAACCCATCCAATTTTACATAAAATCTTCACGGATGGCCTCTTGTAATTTTATTCCATAATTCATTTTAGGATTTATTAGGAGATCTTAATAATTCACCTTTGAATATAAACGGGCTTGATTTTGTTAAGGATTTAATCCTTAATTATAGGGGGTGAATTGGTTGGAAATTTTTTTTTTCTTTAAAAATAATGTTTAAGTTCCCCTTAAAAAGGGGATCTCTCAACCACATGTATTTTTAAATATTAAAGGGTTTTATCCCATTTAAATAGGGGTAAATTTGTTTTGTTTTAAATTAAGACCCCACCTAATTTTTCTCACGTAGGCCTTAAATTAAGGCTTTTAAATGGGAGGAGTGGTAGGCTTTTATATTTATTTATTTATTTTTTAAATAAAGCCATGTCCAACAAATTGCCGCCACATGTAACTTCGGGAAGCCACCATGTGTCACCTCATGATTCATCCATGTCAGCATGATGATGTCATGCTGACGTCATCATTGTACCTTCAAGTCAACTGAGCTTTGACCTTCCATATCTCGCACATACGAGCTCCGATTTGCGTAAAACAAACACCGTCGAAAACTCTTGCCGAGCTCTTTCGCGTTAACATAAATTTTGACCACTTTTGGTGACATCAAATTTTGACCTTTTTTCTTGCCTTGGGCCCTGAGTTGACCAGTTGTTGACTGAACTTTGACCGGCAATAACTTGGGCTTCGTAGCTCTGTTTGACTCCATTCAAGTTGCATTGGAATTAGGACATCGAGCTCTTTCTAATGGTGCTAAAATCTGGAGTATTGGAGACACTTCAATTTTTGTGAAAATATCCCCCGGATCAGGCCTCCCCACTGAAGAACTTTTGGACCTCCAAAAGTGGCATTTATTCAAACATCAAGTGAGGACTTGGCCTCCCCACTTGTCCTGTATCATCTGTACATTTGTATACCTGGCTCACAATCACAACAAAGACTGCAACAACATTGTTGAACATAAACATCACTTTATCACTTCCATAAGCATCTACATCAACTGTTGTAGCCACTAACCAACAAACATTGACTAGCATCAAGTTGAACAACAATGCAAAATGAAAGAGAATAAATCAACAAGATATCGATCCTTTACAATAGGAACATTTTTACCCAAGGAACCATCAATGCTTTCAATCATCATTCCCTCATGTTGTACTACGGTGCATCCTGCAACATCTGACCCTGGTTAGCTACTCCAAGTTCAAGTTTAGAACCACCTGTACTGATAGACATAAGAGTTAACTCTTTACTTGCATTAATTACCCTCTTTAACTGCCCTATGTTTGCAAAAGAATGATCAGTCTTAATCCTGTGAGAATGTACAATATACTGTATGCCATCTTTAAACAAGTGATAATGATTCTTTTCCCTGTAGAAAATTGCTTTCCTGATCATATAAATAAGGGCTACCAAGCACTATCCCACAGATATCCAGTGGAACCACATCAAACTGTACTTCATCCACAAACTTACTAGTGATTGTGAATCTTAAGGTGCATTGTCTTGTTACTTGCAACTTATCATTTTCACAAATCCAGCCTAGTGGATAAGGTTTCTTATGCTGTGTAGTTTTTAATCCCAAGTTTCTTACAACACTTTCAAAAATTAAGTTAACTTGAGAACCACTATCTATGAGTGCATCAATTTTACTATTCTTAGCAACAACCCTTAAATGAAAAAGCTCATTCCTTTTTTCATCTTCAGAGGCATCATTAACTTTAGAAGTAGAAGCACAACTATCAAAGGAAACATTGGAATTAGGAGCTTTACCTTTCAAACCCATAGCTGTTATCTTAGTTTCATCATCAGAATTGGAACCAAGATCCATAACAACGTTTGCGGCTTTCTCCTTACCTTTCTATTTTTGATTACGTTTCTGAGCCCACTTAGGCCTCAGTTCAGGATGCAACTGCCAACAATGAGAGCAAGCAAACTTATCATCCTTCTTAACTGTAGCTGTCTTCTTTCCTTTCCTTGTCTCTACAACTTTAGAAGATTTCTTTACAGAGTTATCATTATCAAACTTATCAATAAAAGATCCTTTACCCCTTGACTCTAAGTGGGTAGCTTGGACACAAACTCCATCCAAGTTGTTAGGATTCAAAACCAAAATAGAATGCCTAAGGTAGGAATGCAGACCTCCTATGTACTTCAACAAAGTGTCCTGGGTGTACAAAGGAACATTCAAAGCAATAGCCCTTTTTCTAAATTCATGGGTGTACTCCTGGATAGATTGACCCTTCCCTTGCCTAAACATTTTCCAGTCCATCATTAACTGTTGCATATGGCCTAAGGGATAGAATTGCTTTTTAAGAGCATTAATAAATTATGCCCAAGTTAAACTGACTCTACAATGTTGTGAAACTTCTTCCTTAGTCTTACTCTCCCACCAAGTTAAAGTTGTACCTCCTAACCAAAGAGTAGCTAATTGGATCCTATCAACATCATCTAATAGGTTCTAGACTCTACAGTAGACTTCTACTTGCTGAATCCAATCATCCAATTTTTCAGCATTAAGTTCACCACAATACTTTGGTAAATCAAATTTTACATCCAATTTAATTTTAGGCTTATTCCCACTCTTAAAAGGATTAAAAGAAGTAGAATGAGGAGAAGATGGAGAAGAAGGAGAAGGAGAAGAGGGAGGAGAAGAAGAAAAGGGGTGATCTGGTTGCTTGCCACCATCTTCATGTTGTTTCCCTTTCTTGTCTTCATGAACATCTTTCTTCGACGAACCTCCTTCATGTTCCTTCAGTTCTTGTCTTTCTTGGAAAAGAATGTCCACCTTAGCCTTCATCTCGAGGAATGCTCTTCGGAATTCCTGCTCACTGATTTCTTTAGGAACCTCCATTCCAAGCAAAGACATCTTCAAAAAACTTCTTTGCTTCCCGATCTCAGGATTAAAGTCTTCAAGCTTGCCTTCGCCCTTCTAAATCTTGGATCTCGTTAGCATTCAAGAAAACAACTGCAATAATAGTCAACTGAGCTCTGATACCACTTGATCTGATTAGGATCTAGACTAATTGCATTTGAATGCTTAATGTTTACAAATCATGGAAATCCAAATTACATAAACAAAATTAACACATCAACATGTGAATTAAGCGGAAATACAATTCATGCATACATTATTGAAATTATGCATTAAAAACTGAAGGTGAAAAGAACGAAATTGAGAAGGAAGAAGAGAGAGAGTGCAAACGATCTGATAATGGAGTTCGCCACAAACATGACTACGTCTCTGAGTCTGCTCCAATAGAGTGAGACCGATCCGATTAATCTCCAAAAAATCAGTTACAAATGCACCAAGAGCACTTCGGCAGCATGACAATACTCCGACTTACAAAAGGCTCAAAATAATCTCCTTAGAAAATCTCCCTATTTCTCTGATTCACAACTTCACCAAAAATTCTTCAAAAATTACTTAAACTCACACCCCCCATTCTACCCTTTTTATACAAAAAAATAACTCAAATTGGTTCATAACCAATTGATTTTCAAAACCTCCCAATATCCCCTTTACATAGAAAATATTATTTGAAAATCCCCCCTTTTTTGCATAGGGATATCCTCCTGTTAAAACAACCCATCCAATTTTACATAAAATCTTCACGGATCGCCTCTTGTAATTTTATTCCATAATTCATTTTAGGATTTATTAGGAGATCTTAATAATTCACCTTTGAATATAAATGGGCTTGATTTTGTTAAGGATTTAATCCTTAATTATAGGGGGTGAATTGGTTGGAAATTTGTTTTTTTTCTTTAAAAATAATGTTTAAGTTCCCCTTAAAAAGGGGATCTCTCAACCACATGTATTTTTAAATATTAAAGGGGTTTTATCCCATTTAAATAGGGGTAAATTTGTTTTGTTTTAAATTAAGACCCCACCTAATTTTTCTCATGTAGGCCTTAAATTAAGGCTTTTAAATGGGAGGAGTGGTAGGCTTTTATATTTATTTATTTATTTTTTAAATAAAGCCATGTCCAACAAATTGCCACCACATGTAACTTCAGGAAGCCACCATGTGTCACCTCATGATTCATCCATGTTAGCATGATGACATCATGCTGACATCATCATTGTACCTTCAAGTCAACTGAGCTTTGACCTTCCATATCTCGCACATACGAGCTCCAATTTGCGTAAAACAAACACCATCGGAAAACTCTTGCCAAGCTCTTCGCGTTAACATAAATTTTGACCACTTTTGGTGACATCAAATTTTGACCATTTTTCTTGCCTTGGGCCCTGAGTTGACTAGTTGTTGACTAAACTTTGACCGGCAATAGCTTGGGATTTGTAGCTCTGTTTGACTCCATTCAAGTTGCATTGGAATCAGGACATCGAGCTCTTTCTAATGGTGCTAAAATCTGAAGTACTGGAGACACTTCAATTTTTGGTGAAAATATCCCCCGGATCAGTGAACTTATGTGAATGATGCAAATTTAAATGTGTTTCCTAGTTGATCAATCTATCCACAATGGAAATGGGTAGTGGACAGATCAAATTACTACACTTAATCCTACTCCTACTACACAAATGAAAGGATTTTGAATAAAATGTTTGATATGAATTTGTATCTATGGGTTGTGGACGATCAGTGCCTTCTATCCACATGGGCAATGGAGTCAAAAAATGATATGTGTTTCCTCTTATTGGCTTAACTCTAGTTGTTAAGCACTTTGAAAATTCTATGGTTGGCATAAAAATTTACTAAGTCTATGGCCTGCATAAATAGTGCTGGAATATTTCTCTATCAAGTTCTACTTCAACTATCCAAAAGAAATCTTAAAACCACTATGATTTATTAGGAGAGTTTAATTCTCACTTGCAGACATCAATTAATCAAATCACACAAAATGAGAGTGCATTTTGATAAACCAGGGATATGCTTGATATGATGATTTAAATGATTAAAAGACTTCAAGTTGGAGACAACCAAAATAAATAAAATGAGTGTATACAACACAACAACTGAACACCAAAAGAATATCACCAATTAAAACATTTATCTCCATTAATTCTGTTTTAGGAAAGGCTCTGTCATTATTTACATTCCAGTCTTTTCTTGGGAAAAAATCTAAGTACTGTCTAACTAATGCCTCTCTCCTTTACAACTGATTTTTCAATACATTTTATACAACCCAGCTCAAGGGGCGTGACCCTTGAATTAACCGGTTAAAAAACTGTTTGCATTCTCTGGTGGCAACAAAATATTAATTGCATTGCCTTACTGGAAATTTAATATTTTCAACTATAGTTTTGCATCCAATTTTAATTTTAATTATTTTCCCACCTTTATCTTTCACCTAACAACTTGTTGCGATGTCTTCATTTGTCTTACCACTCTATCACAGTCAACTTGTTGACCGACCACAGTATAGTGGTAACTGCTTCTCACTGGTCTCCACTTCTTCTTACCGCTCTGCCGCGGTCTTGAGTTTTGTTCACTGTGGTATAGCAATGGCCCATTAACTATTACCCTTTCCATCTAACGCATTACCACAGTCATCATATTGAACACTGGCGGTTCCGCAGTAATCGTTTGTTGACCACCACCTCATCGCCTCACCGGTTGCTAACCCTATCAGTGCAGTCACCACGGTCTTCATTTGAACTCCTTATGGTTGAGTGGTAACCACTTTGAACACTGTCACTTCCTTGCTAACTATTTATGATAGTCACCATGGTTTCAGACTTGACCATCAGTGGTACTATGGTGACTGTCTATAACTGCCACCTCGATGCTACCTCAATGTTAACTACTTGTTTTTGCCAACCGTTGACTATCACCACTGCTACCTACTAACCCTTCTAACCATTTACCGTGCCACCGTGGTCACTATTCTGAACACGCGCGGTGTAGTGGTAACAGTTGTAATGATTGTCCCCCGACTGGTTACTCACCGCCCACCATAATATCATGGTCTATGTTTAGACCGCGTGCGGTGGTACAGTAAGAGATTTGTGCCTTCCTACTTAACCACTACCGCCATACCATGAGCCCATTGTGGGAGGCTGCAGTAAAGTGGTGAGTGAGATTTTAATAAATGATATGTCAGAGGTATATGGTGCAAGCTATACATGGATGGAATTTTATTTTTTAAAGGAAGGATAGTGAAATATGGATATAAAAAAATAAAATTCCTTAGGGTAATGATGGAAAAATTAGATTCAAATGGGAAAACCTTAGGATTTTTCGATGGTAATTTTGGGTTCTAACAGTGGCTCTTGTTGGGGATGAGTGGTTTTGCAAATCACTGCAAGAATCTTGAATTTTAGGAGAGCAAACCAAGTAAAAGATAGGAAAAATGAAGGCAATAGCAGCTAGAGGGAATGAACAAGAGAAGAGATGGAAAATGGAGAAAAGGAGAATGGAAAATGATCCTAAGCTACTGTACATGGAAAGGAAAGCAAAATTTTCAAAAAAGGGAACTTTTGGGAATGTCCATGTACTAGAAAACCCAAACCGTTCAAAGATTCCTTAAAATTACTATGCATGGAAAATAATTTTTAAAGATGCATTACTATGTCCATGCACTGGCAATCCTTAATCTTCTATACCTACCATGGTTCAAAAATTAAACCATAAAGGATGGCCCCAGACCACCCAAAATAGAAACTTGCACTTTCCTCTATCATAGACTTTGTTATAAATAGAGCTCATCAGTTTTCTTTTGAAACTATCCATTCCACGTGCCCTGCAACACGCGCTACCATTGAAAACCTTCCAGAAATCATTATGTTAAACTTGAATTGTACTCATTTCACCATTCTGCATTTCATCATTTTTATTATCATATCAAAAATATTTATCACCCTCAACATAGAAAGTGTATCCACATTCAACAAAACAGGCATGCTCACTGTTATATGTTGCTAAATGATCAAGCACCTGTACTGGGACCTAAAAATCTGAATACTCATTATAGCAACCAAAAAATTCAATCTCATCAACATCCTCTAAAACAATCAAATCAGAGCTACTCTCCATTTCTTTCCTATTCTTAATTTACACTGACACACACTCTATAAATGGAAAGGCTGAAAAATATTCTTGATTAAATCCCCAGCAGAGTCGCCAAACTATTGGTTCTCAAAAATGCAAGTTTGAACCACAAGAGGTTGCCAAGCTCTCACAATGCTTTTGGTCAATGTACAAGGCCAATTGATGCAATTGAACCTTCTTCTCTTTAGGGTTTGCTAGACCAAGTTGGGTGAACCTATGTGAATGATGCAAATTTAAATGTGTTTCCTGGTTGATCAATCTATCCACAATGGCAATGGGTAGTGGACAGATCAAATTACTACACTTACTCCTACTACTGTGCAAATGAAAGGATTTTAAATATAATGTTTGATTTGAATTTGTATCTCTAGGTTATGGAAGATACGTGCCTTCTATCCACATGGGAAATGGAGTCAAAAAATGATACATGTTTCCTCTTATTGGCTTAAATCTAGTTGTTATGCACTTTGAAAATTCTATGGCTGGCATAAAACTTTACTAAGTCTATGGCTTGCATAAACAGTGCTAGAATATTTCTCTATCAGGTTCTACTTCAACTATCCAAAAGAAATCTTAAAACCACTATGATTTATTAAGAGAATTTAATTCTAACTTGCAGACATCAATTAATCAAATCACACAAAATGAGAGTGCATTTTGATAAACCAGGGATATGCTTGATATGATGGTTTAAATGATTAAAAGACTTCAAGTTGGAGACAACCAAAATAGAGAAAATGAGTTTATACAACACAACAACTGAGCACTAAAAGAATATCACCAATTAAAACATTTATCTCCATTAATTATGTTTCAGGAAAGGCTCTGTCATTATTTACATTATAGTCCCTTCTCGAGAAAAAATCTAACTATTGTTTAACTACTATCTCTCTCCTTTACAACTAATTTTTCAATACATTTTATACAGCCCAACTCAAGGGGCGTGATGCTTGAATTAACCAGTTAAAAAATCATTTACATTCTTTGGTGACATAAAAATATTAATTGCATTGCCTTATCGGAAAATTAATATTTTCAACTATAGTTCTGCATCTAATTTTAACTTTAATTATTTTCCCGCCTTTATGTTTCACTTAACAACTTGCTGCGAGGTCTTCATTTATACTTACCACTCTATAGCGGTCAACTTGTTGATTGACCGCGGTATAGCGGTAACTGCTTCTCAACGGTCTCCACTTCTTCTTACCACTCTACCGTGGTCTTGAGTTTTGTTCACCGTGATATAGCGGTTGCCTATTAACAGTTACCCTTGCTGTCTACCACATTACCGCGGTCATCATCCTGAACACTGGCGGTGCTGCGCTAACCGTTTGTTGACCCCCACCTCACTACCTTGCCGGTTGCTAACCTTGTCACCAAAGTCACCGTGGTCTTTATTTGAACTCCCTGCAATTGAGCAGTAACTAATTTGAACACCACCACTTCCTTGCTAACTGTTTACTGCAGTTACCACGGTCTTAGACTTGAGCGTCGGTGGTACTGCAATGAATGTCCATAACCGCCACCTCGATACTACCTCACTATTAACTACCTATTTTTGCCGACTGCTGACTGTCACTGCCGCCGCTTGCTGACCCTTCTAACCGTTTACCGCACCATTGCGGTCACTGTACTGACCACGCACGGTGTAGCAATAATGGTTGTAATGACTGTTCCTTGGTTAGTTACTCACCGCCCACCACAGTACCGTAGTCTATGCTTAGATTGCGTGCAGTGGCGCAGTAACCGATTTGTGCCTACTTGTTTAACCACTATCGCTATACCGCGAGACCATTGTGGGAGGCTGTGGTAAAGCAATGAGTGAAATTTTAATAAATGCTAAGTCAACGGTATATGGTGCAAGGTATATATGGATGGAAAAATATTTTTTAAAGGAAGGATAGTGAAATATGGATATAAACGAATAAAATTCCTTAGGGTAATTATGGAAAAATTAGATTCAAATGGGAAAACCTTAGGGTTTTTTGACGTTAATTTTGGGTTATAACAAATGGCACTCTGGATTATGGGTTATGGTATCCTAGATATAATGATTTTACTCTAAGTGCTCATACAAATGCACATTAGGTTGGATTTGTAGATGACAAAAAGAGTACAAGTGGTGGTGCATTCTTTCTTGGATGTAGATTGGTGGCTTGGTTGAGTAAAAAGTAAGATCTAGTCTCCTTGTCTACTGCTGAAGCTAAGTATATTTTTGTTTCATCTTGTTGTACACAAGTTCTATGGATGAAATAAATATTGAAAGATATCATAGTGGTGTCTGATAATCCTATTTCTATCTTCTATGATAATACAAGTGCAATTAAAATTTCAAAGAATCATGTGATGCACTCAAGGACAAAGAATATATCTATCAGGTATCATTTCTTGCTAATATATTTATGAAGGCTCTTCCTAAACATACTTTTGAGTATCTTTAGGAGAAGTTAGGGGTCATTGCCCCTCCTTTCTTGAGCTAGATGCATTAGTCTGGTGGATCTATGGATCTATCTTTCTTCTATATTGATTTATGGTGGCTACCTCTTAGGGGGAGTAGGTAGTGTCATGTGTTTGTAACATATGAATTTCTACAACACAGAATTGTTAGCTGAACATTATAAAATCTTGCATATTAGATCATATAACAATGGAATACAATAGAGAATAAACGAGAAAAGAAATAAACTAGATTGATCTCACCCATGTCTTCTCTCCTCCATGCTTCACTTCCATTGTACCTTCTTAAGATTGTTGTGATAATAATGCCCTCAGATTATACGTGTGAGAAAATTATCTATGCTTAGCCCTGGCAATGCCTTTGAAGGATTTAAATTACTAAACTAATGTGCAAACTAGAATCTCAATCCTAATATGCAAATATTAAAATAAAGCCTAGAATATGAATATGCCTATAATAAAAGTAGATTTAAACAAATGATCATGGATGCGAAAATGAGATCAAGATTGTCATTTTATAGAAAATGCAATCTTGAACGGATGCACAAGATGAGAGCCTTAAGGAATACCCTAGAATCAAAGGTCAAGATTCAACAAGACAACTCTCAATTAGGGTTAGGGAAAAATACCCATATGTGTGAATAATATTTAATTAAATGAATTAAATCAAGACTAAATGTGACAGTGGAGATGAAATTAGTAAAAATCAGAAGACAAGAGGATGGGATTTTAGAAAATCAGTAATTTTAGAAATTACTTGATTTGTAGAAGAATAAATTCTATTTTGAATTAAATTAATTCAAAATAGGGATTTTGTGAGATAAGAAGTAATTGATTTTTGAAATTAATTTCTAAATGAAGAATCAATTAAGTATGTGAGATATTTTTAAATGATTTGTTTTATTTTAAAAATACCAAAGTGTCACATGTCATAATTAAATAATTAAAATAATTATTTAATTTAGGAGAAGTATTTAATTAATTAAATAAATTAATGAATTTATTTAATTAAAAGAGGATTTAGGAATTAGTGACATATTAAATAGATATATTAAAATATATTAATTTAATAATGAGGAGGAAATTAATGATAAAGCTTTAATTAAATAAATATGATTTTATTTAATTATTAGAAGACTTTGACAATTAGTGACACTATTAAATAAATAAATAAGATTTATTTACTTAATAATTATGAAGAATGGGAGATTATGAATTAATTAAATAATTATAAATTATTTAATTAATAGTTGAATGTGGGTTGGAAACATAATTAAAATGTTATAATCATGTCATGACGAAAGGTGGTAAAATAGTGCTCGTAGGTTGAGGTCATTTTTAGGTGTCTACATTTGCCCCTCTTTGTCATAATGTAGCTTGTTGCATTGTGGCAAAGAAAAAAAGTCCAAAATATGCCCTAGCAAAGGTACGGAGTGCCTATGCCCCCTCGAGAAAATTTTTGAATTTCGACCCGAGGTCAGAAAAAATTTGAAAAATATCCCGACTAGTCAAACTAATGACCAGATAAGTAATGACGCAAACAATTTCAGAAACGGAGGACGCTAAGCTAGCCAAACTACTAGTCAAAAGTGGTCAAATGAGCCTCCAGAAGAACCTACTATGTCAAAACCCTAATTTTCAGCCTATAAATAGGTTGAAAAGGTCAATCCAAATGTCTTTTTCTCATTTTCTATATAGAATATTTCAGAAACCAAAGCTCTGAGAGATGATGGTGATTCTGATGACTACACACTATGGATATCGCATGCGCACATTTCGATGACCCGAGGGCACAGAGGCACCGGTAAGTGCCCTATCCAACTTGTCAAATTTCAATTTTTATACATTTATTAGGGTTTAATGGGGGGATAACACATATGGTGTGACACAAATGTTGTTGCGTAAGCGACAAACACATTCACGTTCGCCGCATTTGATTGTGTCATGACGCAAGTGCAATAGGTAGACTAGGTTTTTTGTGCGATTGCGCATCTGCAAGGGTGAACGACGCAATCGCCATTTTGCGACGCAATTGACAGATTTGCGACGCATTTGAGAAATTTGTGATGCATTTGATAAATTTACAACGCATTTGAAAATGTGTGACACAATTGACAAGACTAACGATGCATTTGTTGTTAGATCATGCATTTGCTATTTAGAATGACGCATTTACTATTTGCCGAGTCATAATTGGCTGGTTGTGATGCATTTGTGGTCAATGCAATGCAATTGATGTTGACTAGAGTTGACATTTGTTGACTTGTGTAGAGATTAACTTTTATGTACCTTTGACTTGCCAGTAGTAGTAAAATTTTCCGTAATGTTTCTCAATATGTGCTAATCCTTGGCCTTTCCTTGTGCAGAGTTGGCTTGTGCCCATTTATACTCGAGAGTTCTGACCAACGACCTATGTGTTCAAAGATCATCTCAGTGACAGACAGAGATAGCGATTGATGGCCCAAGGCCTATACCATGTTACTTACATGCCCGTTATTTGGGAAAATAGAGGTTTGTTGATAGCTCTTTGTGAGAGGTGGCATTTTGAGACCCGCTCATTCCACCTGCCTACTGGAGAGGCGATTGTGACTTTGGAGGACATGCATCGTATTCTCTAGATTTTGATTAGCGAAGAGAGGGTGGTCTATGAGCCACACTGAGGGCAACAGGTCCTGACAAAGAGATATGAGGGTGTTGATGGTGCTTAGTTTGTCCTGGATGGTTACGAGATTGACTAGGACATTGTAGCCAACCGATTTCCTCGGTTTGATGCCATGCTCATGACCTTGATCGCTGGATTACTGATCCCAGATTTTCATGGTCATGGGTTTCCTATTGGATGGGGGGATGTTCTTGTTTGCATGCGACTATAGGGGACTATTTTTGCTTGGGGGCCATGCTTGTTGGCCATGCTGTACCACCAGTTACACAAGGTTGTCTATCACTAGGGGCATAGTATCAGTTGTGGTACTACCCTCTTCATGATTTGGGTATAGCAGTGCATTCTTGTGTTTCGACCACTGGTGCAGATTCAACAACTAGGTGATGGGATGCCCTATGTTTACTTATACGCATGATCAGTTATCCAGACTCACGTGGGAGACACCAGGTACTGGGGTTATCGGATTGATACGATGATCAACTTTGTTTGGAGACCCTATAGAGATTTTTCTTAGTGGTCAGATGAGGACAACGACTTGTCCTTTTGTAGATAGTTCCGATATCTTATTGGCCGCACAGTACAGACTTAGCAGATCATTGCAATGTACTTGCCCCAGCGGGTACTATGACAGTTTGGAGAGTAGCAGATTGTGCCAGTAGGCACTATAGAGTATGTTTGGTTGTCTAGGGAGACCATGTGGGGGCCACCCATATTAGTCATAGTGGTAGAGCAACAAGTTGACAGCTTGGTGGCAGTTCAAAGGGTATGGAGAGGGGGTCCAATAGATCTAGGGATGTTTGTCGAGTTTGACACCTGGTGGCAGGTTCACAGGCCCATCCCTTTGACAGATCCCGATGGTCTATCACCTATAGATCAGAGGTCAATCATTCCATGGATTCTGCAGAGAGGTCAGGGTGGCAGAGATGTAGGGAGGGATGGCAGAGGTGTCAGGGGTAGAGACGGTGGCAAGGGAGGAGGAGGTAGAGATTGGGGAGGTGGGGGAGGTGGAGGGGGTGGAGGAGATGATAGAGGAGGTGGAGATGGAGGAGGTGGGAGAGATGGCAGGGGCGCCAGGAGGAGGAGAGATGACCGAGGGCAGAGGTAGCCCAGGAGAGTCAGACAGAGAGTGGGTGGTCTACCATTGTCACCCATTTGGGAGGAGGGGGAGGAGAGAGAGCCAGAGGCGAGGGCCAAGGAGGCTAGAGGAGGTTAGGAGGAGGTGGAGGTGGTGGTTGAGGAGGAGCTGGAGGTGGTGACGGAGGGGAGAGTGGAGGTAGAGGTTGCGACGGAGGAGTGAGTAGAAGTGGATCCACTTGTTGGGGGACACCCTCTTGACATATATGTGGAGGAGGTCCGGGCTGAGGGGGAGAGAGATGAGGAGGAGGATGAGGCAAATCAATGACTACGAGAGCGCATGATCTCTGGAGATGATGAGGTTGACAGATCACCCATTTTTCCTACGGATGCTACCATTGATCAACGGATTGTAGATCTACAGAGCAAACTAAATGCGGCCTTGTCTCAGAACAAGGCCTTGGCAGCGGAGCTAGAGGTCACTCGAGTGGAGAGAGATCAGGCCATTCTCCGATGGTAGGAGTCAGATTGAGAATGGCCAGATATTGGCAGCTGGACCCACAGCAGCAGGTCCCATAATAGTAGTCACACCAGTGCTGGAGGGTCTACTACATTAGGGTAGTCATCAGGCCATGGATCTCATAGCTCTCATAGACACTCATCAGGTCACAGTCACAAGTCAGAGAATGGACACAGATCAGTGTCATCAAGACACCAGGTAGAGCAGAGAGTGAGACACCGGAGAGGACACCTATTCAGGTCATGTTCCACTTGATGGATCAGTCACAGTTACCCCACAATTCACCTCCACGGG
This sequence comes from Sequoiadendron giganteum, assembly GCA_007115665.2. NCBI lineage: Eukaryota > Viridiplantae > Streptophyta > Pinopsida > Cupressales > Cupressaceae > Sequoiadendron > Sequoiadendron giganteum. The sequence goes on along the minus strand of CM021106.1, from coordinate 581,825,511 downwards.
ATGGAGGGCCATCTTAGGAATTTCTTTTAGACACATGTATATTTTGATATTCGAGCCTGCGAGCTCTATTTTTAGGATATCATATGACTTTATCCTGTGACATTCATGTTTTTGAGAGTATCTATATATATGCGATGCAGTTTTGATGTGGCCTATATGGTGTTATGTGTTATGGTATTGTAATGCTTTATGAGATGCTTATGTTATGTTTTTATGATGCTATGAGGTGTATGGATATTATGCTTATGTCTATGTATGCAATTATGGATGTGGTTATGTATGCATTAATGTGATGATGATCTAATTTCTATATGCTGGTGTAAATGTTTATTTATGATGCTTATATGTTGATGCAAATGATTTTTTTATAATGTAATATGGATGAATGTAAATGATAGAATTATGCAATGTGAATTATGGTATTTGATTTATGGAAATGTGAATATGAAATGCTCGTCGTTATGTATGCAACTTTGTTTTTGTATGTCACAGGATATCATCAGCGAACTAGAGAAGAGAAGATGAAATATGGATGTTAGTGTAAAGAAAGATATGCATGTTAGTGTGGAAACAAAAATCCTTCAAAGCTTTGCTATAGTGCTATCCTAGTTGCTCTTTAATCATCATTGGGAAAAAATATCATGATAGCCAACAAACACAATGATATGACATAGATCAATAGTGTGCCAGGTCAAACCATCACATAAACCAACAGTTGCAGACAAGGATGATCATGACTCATGCAAGGAACGTAATTGCCCCTAGTCACTTTATCATGACCAACCATCAGAAAAACTAAACCAATCATGAGACGTTGTTGCTTCTCTAAATCCTAATGATAGGACATCCTTGAGAAACTAGCCACATGATAGTAAAAACAAACAGTAAAATCATCATACTATGTTTTTGCTTCTCTAAATCTTGAAGTCAGGACATCCTAGAGAAACTAATAGTAGAGTGATAAGAAAACAAGGATAATCATTATGATATGTCATTGTTCCTAAGACATAAGGAACTAATATCCTGATAATCATCAAAAGATAGAAAAAAAACAAAGTTTTCCAAGTGTTTGCCAAGTGTTTTAATGTCAAGTGTTGTTAAATGTCGAGCGATATCAAATTTAGGAAGGAAACATCCTGAATGACGTTGATATCTAGGAGATCGATTCTCAGAGTTAGGAGAATCCACTAAAATGCCAGATGATGATGATGATGCTTAGGAAGGACATATCCAAAAGCATAAAGAAGTGATGAGAGTTGCTCTTCAGAAGGACACATCTTGAAGATGAACTCCAAGTTTTGACATGATAAATTGTCTTGATATGATTTTGACTACATGTCATTACTGACATGCTGAATTGGCTGAAAATGTTGATGAAATAGATTGCTGATAGGTTGATAATTCCAGATTGACATAAGATTCGCTTAGTTTGAAGATAGCTTGACGTGTGTGAAAATGTTGTGCCATGAACCCTAATGGACTGACCTAGTGCAGCCTCGAGGGTACATCGATTGATGGCCTTGCCTACGTCATGAACTCAGAGACCTCGTAGTTTGACACGACCAATGACATTGTCCAAAGGACAAAAGCTGAATCATGATTTATTTTGTGATGAACCTAGAAGGACTAACCTAATGTCTCGGGGATTCAAAGATGAATCTTGCCTACGTAGCAAAAGCGTAGAGACAACGTAGTTCAGACCAGGATGAAAAATAAAATGACGTGATCAATTGAATTGATCAGATTGACTTTGATTTTGGGATTTTGACACTGATTTGGATGTTTTTGTATTTTTAGATTTTTTTTAGGACTTTTTCAAATTTTTATGATTTTTTTCAGGACTTTTTCAGATTTTTATGATTTTTTGAAGACTTTTTAAGAATGCAGGATCATGTGTGGTACCCATTGCAGTTGCATGATAAAGTTCTTGCCCCCAGATAGGTTGCGGAATACTCGAGTTCAATGATATGGAGATAGGTAGACAAAAGGCAAGGATATGCAAGGGATGAGGTCAACCAAATGCTTAACCATGGTCAGAATCGATAGGACTTAGGATGGATGTCGTGAATGTGTCAGGCCTTTGTGATTATGACAAATGATTTTAAGGTCAATTTGAGTAATAGTAGATGGCGAAGAAACGATTGACTACGCATGGCGCCTATTTGCTAGGTTTTCACCATGGTACTTATCCAATGCGCCTATTTGCCAGGTTTTCACTATTGGATGAATTCATTTCTTTTTACTATTTTTGCCATTTTTTTATTTTTTTTTATGTCACCAAGATGCCTGTTTGCCAGGTTTTTATCAAGGGACGATTTTTTTGCTATTTTTCATTTTTTTTGTATTTTGTAGGTTTTCAGCCCAGCTCTCTGATGCTATGTGTAGAACTTTCTCAGATGTAAACTGTTGATAGGTTTGGTCAGCTATTCTTCGTCAGGTGTGGCCAACTGATAGGCTCTGGAACCAAATGCGGTAGTAATGATATAGGGACCAAGCCAATGAGCCTCAAACTTTCCCATTTTTTCACAGTCTACCTGATTTCTAGGGTTCTGCATGAGAACCAAGTCACCAATTTCAAACTTTCTCACCGTGACTCTTTTGTTATAACTTTGGCAAAGACGGTTTTGATATGCCTATAGATGATTTAAGGAATTTTTCCATCTTTCTTGTAACATTTCTAGCTCATGTAGGTGGGTATGTCTGTATTCTTCATCATCAATCATTCCTTTCAAAGAGACTCGTAGAGCCTCGATGGGTAATATGGCCTCAGATCTGTAGACCAAGGAAAATGGAGTGGCTCCAGTGGGAATATGGATGCTGGTACGATAGGCCCATAAAGCAGGATTAAGTTGTAGGTGCCAATCTCGGCCAACATCATTGACGGTCTTCTTCAGAATGTGAAGGATTGTTTTGTTGGATGCCTCAACTTGGCCATTACCTTGTGGGTAATATGAAGTGGAAAAATGGTGTTGGATGCGGAATCGCTCACAGAGTTCATGAGCGTCCTGATTTTTGAATGGACTGCCATTATCTGTGATGATGGATTGTGGGACACCATACTGGCAAATGATGTAATTTAGGATAAACTTTGATATTTGTTTACTGGTGATGTAGGTGAGAGGGACGGCTTTAATCCACTTAGTAAAATACTCTGTGGTGGTTATTATGAATTTATGGCCATTGGAAGAGGATGGATGAATTTTACCCATGAGGTTGAGTCCCCATTGTGCGAAAGGCCATGAAGAAGTGATAGGTCTCAATTCCTACACAAGTGCATGAATTAGATCACTGTGCACCTGGAATTTCCGACATGTTTTGACAAATTGAAGAGCATCTTTTTCTAATATCATCCAGTAGGACCCAAGTCTGGTGACTTTCCTAGCTAAGGTTGGACCACTCGAATGAGATCGACATATACCCTCATGTACTTCTCGTAAAGTTGTTTGGGCCTCATCAGTGTTGAGATAGCGAAGAAGGGTGTTGTCAAAGCCATGACGGTATAAGGTGTCACTCACGATGGTATGTCTAGCCACTTTTTGGATGAAGGACTTTCTATGGTTGTTGGATAGGTTGGGTGGGAGGGTTTGGGATTTAAGATAGTCGTATATGTCCTGGTACCAAGGCAAACTGGGACCAACAATCTTGCACACCATTTCTGGCTCTAGAATGTCATATGCAGGCATCAGTAGCTATTCCACTAAGAATTTAAATTGTGACACATTCTTAGGGATGTCTAGGAGAGATCCAATGGTAGCCATTGCATCGGCTGTTTTATTCTGTGTTCTCAGGATTTGTTCAAATGCAATCATCTTGAAATACATTAGGAAACTATCCACCATTCTTTTGTAGGGAAGCAACTTCTCATCTTTTGTGTCATAGTCATCATTCACCTAATTGATAACTAATTGAGAATCTTCGAATACAAGCAATGTCTGAATTTTCCATTTGATTGCTATTTTGAGACCTGTGAACAATGCCTCATATTCTACTATATTATTTGTACAAGGGAAAGCGATTCAAAATGATTTAGGAATTGAATCCCCTTGTGGTGTGATAAATAATATTCTAGCTCTTGAACCGTGACCGGTGTGGGATCCATCAAAGTATAGTTTCCATGGTAATGTTGGTTCTACGTGAAAGATAGATTCATTAGGAAAATCAGTAATCAATGGATGAGTGGCTTGGATTGGTGCATCTTCCAGTTGATGTACTATTACTTGACCTTTTATAGCCTTGTGCTCCACATAGTGTATGTCATACTCGCTCAAGATCATGACCCATTTTGCCAAACGGCTTGTCAATGCTGCTCGACTCAGGAGATTTTTTAATGGGTCAATCTTTTCTACCAAATGTGTTTGATGGCTTAGCATATAGTGTCTTAGTTTCTACACTGCAAAGACAATTGCCAGGCATGCCCATTCAATGGTTGTGTAATTGAGCTCATATCCGATTAATGTACGATTGATGTAATATATGGCTCTTTCTTTGTCTTCATGGTCATTTTGCACCAGTAATTCCCCAAGTGCATTTGTTGTTGCAAAGACATATGAGATCAAAGGTTTTCCCTCAATAGGAAGCATTAACACTAGTGGTGTTAATAGATATTTTTTAATTTGGTCAAAGGCTATGTTGCACTTATCTGTCCATACAAAAGGAATGCTTTTGCGTAGTAGATATTGGAATGGTTGACACTTGTCAGCCAACTGTGCAATGAAGCGGTGAATAGACTACAATCTGCCTTGAAGTGTTTGTAATTCACTGATTCCTCTTGGAGGAGGCATGTCCAGAATTGCTTTTACTTTCGCAGGGTCGACCTCAATGCCTCAGCGTGAAACTATGTATCCCAGTAGCTTGCCTGAAGTGACTCCAAAAACACATTTCTTTGGTTTTTGCCAATAAGTCATCTACATAATCTTCCATTAAAATATGCATCATGTCATGGAAGATTGTTGTCATAGCCCTCTGGTACGTGGTGCCTGCATTCTTTAGGCCAAAAGGCATGACATTCCAAAAGTATGTTCCAAAGGACAAGTGAATGATGTTTTATGTTGATCCTTTATTGCAATTCGGATTTGGTTATAGCCTGAAAAACCTCCATGAGAGATAGCATCTCATATCCTATTGTGAGGTCAACAATCAAGTCTATGTTTGGTAGGGGGAAGTCATCCTTTGGGAAAGCTTTGTTTAAATCTTTGAAATCCATGCAAATATAGATTTTTCCATTGGGCTTGGTAACAGGGACCAGATTGGATATCCAATCAGCATAGTCTATTGACCTTATGAACTCAGTATCTAGTAACTTTTTTAGTTCAACTTTGACAAGTAGTGCAATCTGTGGATGCATCTTGTGCAAATTTTGCTTGACGGGCTTGATTCTAGGGATTAGAGGAAGATGATGTAAAACCAATGTTGGATCAAGACCCAACATGTCAGCATATGACCATGCAAAGTTAACTTTCCTGTCTATGAAGAATTGTTTGAATTCTGATTTTTCTTCATCTGACAATGATGCGGCCAAGAGAATCATTTTGGGATTCTCTGGTGTGGCTATGTTAACTTCCATTGTGTCCTCAATGAGCATCACTGACTTTTCCTATGTTACGGGAAGATAGTCCAATCCTCCATCCTTAGGCGCCTCAGAGAAGTTTTCACCTTTGGATATGTCCTTTGTTTTTACTATTTTATTGCCAGAAGGTGCCTTGTAGTTTTCACCTAAAGGCATTTCTTTTTCTTTTTTATTTTTTGTATTTTTGCTACTGGAGGATTGCACAATCTCCCTGAAGTAAGCTGCACAATCCAGATCAATGGAGAACCCTATTTTGTGATCACCCGATGGATTACCTTCTCTTAGCGCCATGAATTCTACAATTGCCTCATCATTTTGAAATATGTCCATCGTCGGTGAGTCTTGTTGGTCCCAGTCGATCAGTTGTGGATAAACAAGAGCGATCCCATCGTCAGTGTTGGTGAAGGGTGGGGAGGATGCAGAAAGTGTGCAAATTGATGCCTTCAGTGTAAAGGAAAAGTTGTCAATTTCCACTTCCGTGTCTGATGCAATGGATGGCCCAAACTCTGAGTCAGATGAATCGAATTCAAAGTCATAATATGGGATAAAATTATCAACATCATGACTAGTTGTTGGTGTTTCAAAAGTATGGATAGTGGACTTAGGTAGGTTAGGCTCATGGGTGGGCTCAGGAATGGGGTGGGATGATTTAGGTATTTCTGACAACACCTTGTGTTCTTCTGGGTTCCAAGGGATGCATACCCATTCCTTATTTTTAGAATGTTGGTCAATAGGGTCTATGTTATATTCTTGGCAAAATCGTTTTTCAAAGGAAAGTTGGCCAGGTTCCAAGAATAGTTCATCAATGTCATAGTCACTGACTGTTTTGTTAGATCCCCACTCCCATTCATTTGAGCTAGTTTCAGTGAGGGATTCTCCGCATGTCTCAACACTTTCTGTAGCCGTTACAACCTTACTTTAAAGTTCAAGAGTACGTTGATCATCAGTTTTGACTTGGTCAAACCCTAGCCCTATGTGTCTTGGTCTTGCTATCATGATAATAGGTTCCCGTCTTCCATTGCTATTCTTTCCAAGGCCACTTCTACCATCAAAACCTTGGGCTTTGCATATATCATATCCTTTTCCATAGAGATGTAACGGTAGTGGGGGTAACTCTACTGGGTCTTTGTAGATCCAGTTATCCATGTCAATAATGACTTCATTACCCATATCGCCCCACCATGTAAAAACACTTTTTGGTGGCACTTTGAAAGTTATTTTGGGCTCTACTGCAAAACTTGGTCTACCATAGACCTTAGGTGGCTTTGGTATTGTGGTTATACAATAAGCCGTATTTAATTTGAATTCCCCACAAACGAGGTCTTGGATCTGAAGGTCATTATGTGGGATGGAGGCCAATGGAGATGGTGTGGTAGAAGATGATGGAATGGATGATTTCATGAGTGTAGATGGGTCAATGTATTTGGATGAGGCCTCCCGATTGATGGGTACCTGGTGCTCAGTAGTGGCTCACAAGTTGGTGCAATATTGGAATGGATCAGGATCTCCTGGGATAGTGATCTCAGTTCCATTAAAAGAGAATTTGAGGCATTGGTGGCACGTGGATGGAATGGCTTTTAAAGCATGAATCCATGGGCGAAAAAGTAAGATATTGTAGTGTATATCCTGATCTAGGACCTGGCATGTTATGTCTATGATGATGGGTCCTACTCGGAGTGGAATGGTAATGATGCGTTTAGAAGTGCGTTCTTCATCATTGTATGAATTGATGACGATGCTCTTGCTAGCATCTACACATGCGTCAGAAAAACCAAGAGCTTTGACCAATTTGAGAGAGCAGATGTTCAATCCTACTCCACCATCTACTAGGACTCATGCAACCTTAAGCTTATGGACAATGACTTCAATGTGAAGGGCATCATTATGCGATGGTTTGGGGGAGGAATAGTCACTGTCGGAAAAGGTGATGTGGTGAGCTGAATTCAGGTATCTGACCATAGTCTCAAAATGGTTGACATTGATGTTGGTAGGGACAGATGACTCTTGTAGTACTTTATCAAGGATCGCCTTATGCATGGGTGAAATACGAAGTAGTTAAAGAATGGATATTTGAGCAGGTGTTTTATTTAATTGCTCAAGAATGTTGAACTCCGATTTTGGGTTGGACTATTCAGCGGATGAACCAGGTATGGTGATTTTTGGTTGACGGGCAGAAGGACCTGGGATAGTGACCTTGCCTTTATGTGTAGTCACATTGCATTCTGGGGCTCTTTTAATGTTGATGGTATTAACAGATTCATCTTCATTAGCAGCGTGAATATTGTTAATAATAGTACCATCGAGATAACTGTATGCAAGACGAGTAGTATTATAAACCAGACGTATGTGGTTGGCTTGATATTTTGTATGCTTTGTGCTAGACAAGGAAGCTTTACCATGATCCTGCAGTGGATTTTTGTGTATGGTATGATCTACATTAGATGTAAAAGATTGACCACCCAACTCGATGGTGTGGTTCTCTATGAGGTCTTGCCCTAGATTTCACAATTGGCGACAAGAGGAAGTTTTGTGCCCTTTGGCACGGTGGTAATCACAAAATGAACTGTCATCCCACCATGATGGCTTGAAATGACCTGAGTCATACGGTTTTGGCTCTTCCAACTATATGATGCCATTTTGAATAATTTTCTTTAAGATAATTTCAATTGGTTCACCCAAAGGGGTGTATGTGCATTTTTGGAATTGTCGAGGTTGACGCAACTGCCTTTGATTTGTTTGTGCATGATTTCCTTGGATAGCATTAGCAGTTGGTGTTGGTGTAGTTACAGGTGTGTTTTGATTTTATACTCCTTTGATTGTGAGTACATGATCTGTTGCATTGATGGTTTTTGCATCAACTACACTGTCACTAGTGATGTGCTTGTTCTTAACCTAGTATTTTTTCTTGTCATTTGAGCCACTTGGGTTATTATTGGTGGTGGTGTTGATGCTTTTGCCACCATATTTCAATTCATATTTAGCGATCAAGGCTTTCTCAAATTGAACACCCTTTTCAATAAGGTCAACAAAAATGGTGCAACAATGGACTTGTAATCCATACCTTAGTGCTCCAAGGAGAGTTTGTACAAACATGGTTACCTTCTCCTTTTCAAGTATTTCTACTAGACATATATTTGCTAAGGTTCTCCATCTTTGAAAGAATGGAATGAAAGTATCTCTTGCATCCTCTTGGGTAAGTTTGCATAAGGAGGCGATGTCGATGTCTATGTCAATGTTGTAAGCATAGTTTTTGACAAACTTGTTTGCCGATTCATCCCATGTTTTTATTCCCTTAGGCAAAAGTGAGAACCATTCTAGTGTATGACCTACAAGACTTCTAGAAAAGAGTCTCATAAGATAAGTTTTGTTATACGCAATGTCGATGCAACTAGTGGTGAATTCTCTTATGTGTTCAATGGGGTTTGTTTTTCCTTTATACTTGGGAAAATGAGGGACCACGTATCCATGAGGAAATGGTGGCATATACAAGGTTGTGTCAAATGGATATGGACACAAGTCATGTGACATGTATGACTTTTTATTGGATTGTTACAAGGTCTCCACTTGTGTTTGAAGAGTAGCGAGTTGGAGTGTGAGTGCTTCCACCATTGGATGGTTGGTAGCATCACCTATGTTGGTGATAGAGGTGGCTTGAGTCCCCAAATGTTGTGAGGAGATGTGTTGATTTGGGATGGGTTTTCGGTGAGAAAAATGAGTGTTGTGATTAGGCGGTTGTTGGAAATGAGTATTTTAATGAGGGATGTGTTACTGCATATGGACTTGAGAGTCATAAGTAGGGATGTGATATCCTCCCATGTTGGACTGAATTTGATGACCTTGCTGGTTTTGATTTTGTTGATGTCCAAATGGAGTGAGAGATTGATGGCCTTGCTGATTTTGATCTTGTTGATGCCCAAATGGAGTGAAGGAGTGAGCACCTTGATTGCCCTGCCCAAATAAGAGATTGTGGCCTTGAGGGATGTTGGTGTTTTGAGTCTCAGGAATGTTGGTATTAACCTGTGAGGAAGTGGGTTGGGTGCCTTGAATGAAAACTCTTCATTTATTTCTCCCAAATAGGTTGGATGAGTTGGTTGCTATGGCACTTGAAGAACCTAATAAAAAGTTTGCTGATGTACTCATGGAACTAGATGTGGTTCCAAAGAGGTTTGATGTGGTTGCCCTCATTGTTTGTGACAGAATGGTGGATGTTTGTTGGGGGATGGATTGTGATGTGGTGTTGGTTTGGGAAGATGATCCCCCAATAGATGTTGTGTTGGTTGTGGTGGTAGTATGACCAAGGGAGGTAGCATTGATTGTGTTGATGATATTTTGTGAAGAGGCTCCCATGGAGGAATTATGTTATGTTGGAGTGGGAGAAGTTGGTCTAAGAGTGTTAGGATCAAATCCCTTTGGTAGCTTAGCCCCTTGGTCAAGGAGCATGGCTAGGAATCTAGAAGAGTCATTTAAGACCATTTCTTCCACAAAAGAGGCCACTTCTGGGTTTTGACCAGCAGCTTGTATGTCTTCTTCAAAGACATCCCCATTTTCATCCCATCGGATAAATGGTTCAAAAAGATGTGATGGAGATGATGGGATGTTCATCTCACTAAAAGGATTGAAGTTGGAATTTTCCATGTCAAAACAAGGATTGTTCATGGCATTAGGAAATGAGTTCTTGCCGATTATGAACCCAAGAAAGTTGGTGTCTTGTCCAAAGGAATCCATGAGTCTTTTCTTTTTCTGTAGTCTAGTTTCAACCATACAAAGTTTTTCTCAACTTGGGATGATGGAGAAAATGATCTAAATATGAGACTATGCTTTTGGTTTCTTTTTGGATTTTTAAAGGATGCTATGGAGTGCGAGCAAGACTAAAAGCTTGTGAATGCAAATGGTGTGACACTAAATGGAGATTCCAAGTGATATGAAAATAAATGATCCTAAGATGTACTTACTAGTGGGAGATCTAAAGAGGACAAACTTGGGCAAACAAAGTTCTTGCAGTGATTCAGTTTTGGAGGATCAATGGACCATAGAAGGACTATAAATAGGACAAAGTGAAATCTCCACACTAGACTATTGAGTGGGAAATGCTTCAAAAAAGGATTGAAAAAGTGACAAGGGTAATTGGGTCCAATGAAAACCTACTATTGAATGCAAAGTTTGGACAATGAATGGTAAGAGTCAACTCCTAAAATCTGCAAAAGTGAGTGTTCTAAGGAGATGGAGAAGCTATCAATGCAATCTAATGGAAGGCCAAATGAAACCTATTGTGAGCCTAAAATGGTACCTAAAATGCAATTTTTGATGAAAAGTTGAGCAATTCAAGGTCTGGTTTGGACTGTAATAGTGAAGGAAGACTTGATTGAATTGAAGACAAGTTGTGGACTTTATGTTTTTTCTTTTTACAGTGAGGAGTTGTTTTTAGTTTTTGGCAAATGCGTTGCAGCAAATACGACACAACAAAGTAAATGTGGCTCACATAATAGAATGCGGTGCAGGAAGTGTCGATTGTGACACAGTATGGCAAATGCATGTTTATGTCTAGCAAATGCGGCTCAAATTACCGAATGCGGCTCACTAATTGCAAATACGGCTTTGTATAGTTCAAATGCGGTTTAATAGAGTGAATGCAGCTTAGGATGGCTCAAATGTGGCTCATCAGAGCGAATATGGCTTGGTATCTTGCGATTGTGGTGTAGCAGAGCACTTGCATTGCAATATACAATTTTTGGGAAAAAAAACCGAACACAGTTTGCAATTTTGACAAGTTTTTTTCTTTTCTAGTTCCAATTTGTGATTTTGAATTTGAAGACTGTTAAAAACCGTTGGCAAACATAGAAATCAAAATATGAAGTGCATGTTCAAACAAAATCACTCTTAATAGTCAAATGGGTCATCGTCGCAATCACATCCCACATCTTAAAATCACATCGACTCACACAGCCTTGTCACCCCCTAGAGGGTGCCTGTGTTTTTGTCTTTTCTAGGTGCGTACTCAAAGTGACGGAAGTGGATACTGAATCCCTTGAGCAAACAGTCCATGGTGATTATATGGTGAGTGTCTTGGGGGGAGATTCTTCCCTCCCCTTGCACCATGATTGAGACAACGTCTGGCTACTGACTCAGCTAGCTTCTACACTAGGTTCTTAGTAAGTATTTCCATTCAGTGTGGCAATAGATATACTCCCTCGAGAGACCTCCCAACCTTTAGAACAAAGGCTTTGGGGATGGTTATCCTGCCTACTACTATCAAGTTGGATTTTCATCAACAACTTGCTTTTGATTAGAGTGGGTTGGAAACCTTGGCTTTAGGTGTTCCCACTTAGGTCGTTCCTCTTGGGTGAGTAATTTTTCCCACAAGAGCAAGCCTTCTAAGGGTTGTAATAAAACGTAAAATGCATAAGTATGAAAAATGGATAGGTCTGGCTTTTTTATCACCTAGTAAAGGGGAGAGCATATGCCTATTATCCAATCAAACACAAAAAGCAGGTTGTTCAATTTTAAACCCAAACAAAAAATTTCTATTCTAGGTGAAGATGTTGCTTCACAAAAACATGGTGTTCATTGTTAACCAAAAAAAGACAAGTGCGGTGACTACCCTAGGGTTGATAAATTCCAATTAGATTGCCTATCCTAGGATTGGTAAATTCAAATTTAAGTGTCTATCCTAGGGTTGGTTATTTTTCTTTTAAATGCCAAAAACAAAAGAAATAATCAAACACTGGCCGCAGATGCGTCGGATCCAGATTACAACAACAACCAGAAAAAAATTTCACTAGTTACCTACGGCTCGGTTTCTGTCAGATGCATCGTGTCCGGTCAAATGTGTCACTTGATGGAACTTATGCATCATGACAGAGTGATTGTGTTGCTTGCGATATAAAATGCAATGTGATAGAGTGATTGCACCATTTGGGCCTGCAAATGCATCGTTTCGTACTGTTCCTGCAAAAAAAAAAGTCTGAAGCCATACGACACCTGCAAAAGTTCGTTATAATGTCGGGTTCACCAATGTAACATATGAATTTCTGCAACACAGAATTGTTAGTTGAACATTATAAAATCCTACATATTAGATCATATAACAATGGAATACAATAGAGAATAAATGAGAAAAGAAATAAACTAGATTGATCTCACCCATGTCTTCTCTCCTCCATGCTTCACTTTCATTGTACCTTCTTAAGATTGCTGTGGTAATAATGCCCTCAGATTATATGTGTGAGAAAATTATTTATGCTTAGCCCTAGAAATGCCTTTGAAGGATTTAAATTACTAAACTAATGTGCAAACTAGAATCTCAATCCTAATATGCAAATAGTAAAATAAAGCCTAGAATATGAATATGCCTATAATAAAAGTAGATTTAAACAAATGATCATGGATGCGAAAATGAGATCAAGATTTTCATTTTATAGAAAATGCAATCTTGAACGAATGGACAAGATGAGAGCCTTAAGGAATACCCTAGAATCAAAGGTCAAGATTCAATAAGACAACTCTCAATTAGGGTTAGGGAAAAATACCCATATGTGTGAATAAGATTTAATTAAATGAATAAATCAAGACTGAATGTGATAGTGGAGATGAAATTAGTAAAAATCAGAAGACAAGAGGATGGGATTCTAGAAAATCAGTAATTTTAGAAATTACTTGATTTGTAGAAGAATAAATTCTATTTTGAATTAAATTAATTCAAAAAAGGGATTTTGTGAGATAAGAAGTAATTGATTTTTGAAATTAATTACTAAATGAAGAATCAGTTAAGTATGTGAGATATTTTTAAATGATTTGTTTTATTTTAAAAATACCAAAGTGTCACATGTCATAATTAAATAATTAAAATAATTATTTAATTTAGGAGAAGTATTTAATTAATTAAATAAATTAATGAATTTATTTAATTAAAAGAGGATTTAGGAATTAGTGACATATTAAATAGATATATTAAAATATATTAATTTAATAATCAAGAGGAAATTAATGATAAAGATTTAATAAATAAATATGATTTTATTTAATTATTAGAAGACTTTGACAATTAGTGACACTATTAAATAAATAAATAAGATTTATTTACTTAATAATTATGAATAATGGGAGATTATGAATTAATTAAATAATTATAAATTATTTAATTAATAGTTGAATGTGGGTTGGAAACATAATTAAAATGTTATAATCATGTCATGACGAAAGGTGGTAAAATAGTGCTCGCAGGCCTAGGTCATTTTTAGGTGTCTATAGTGTTGTCATTGTGAGTTTTCTATTGTCAGAGGAGAAATCAATGTAAATATCTTTTTCCTTTTCCATTGATGTCAAAGGGGGAGAGAAAATAAAGAATGTGAAAAAAAAGACAGAGGAAAGGAAGAATTTGAAAAAAGAAGAAAGGAAGAATGTGAAAAGAGATTATGTGATTATCTACTAGCGGGAGAAACATAAATAATTTTTTTAAGAAGTGTATTCAAAGCTAGTATGTTGCCTTTGATGGTTTTTCACATTATGTGTTTCCATCAATGACAAAGGGGGAGATTGTTGCAAGAATAGAAGGAATGAAATTATTTTCATTGATGTCAACTAGTCAATTAGATATCAACTAGTTGTTGTTGACTATATATGTCAAAGACATTAAGAAAATTGTATTGAAGGAAGATTGCAAGTGTTTAGGTTTTTCTCCAATTTTTTCTCTAAAGTTTGTGTGGTTCAGATATGTTGATCATGGTTGTTGCAAGATGTTATATGTTCTATGTGTTTTACATTGGTTTGGCCGACCTTGTGTGGAATATTAATTTCAAAGTTAGTGAAGCATGTTGGATCTATTTAGGTCCTTATGAAGCATGTATTTGCATTATCCTCATTCTAATTCCACCCTAGTATGTTTTGGTGCCAACCTAATTTGAATTTAATATTGAATGGCCAACTTTGGATATGATTCAAAGTTAAAGATGGTATAAATGCAAGATGAGTTAGTGGTGAAGAGACACACAAGATCAAAGAAGAGAGATAAGTGAAAAGGAAAAGTGCAGATAGATAGGATACTGATGCTATTTAGTGAGTGTGGTAGATCAGTGTGAAGCCCAAATGCTAAATTTTTGGATGCAATGAGCAGAAGGTGTAATCTATCATTTATGCATGTCTACGAGTGGCTGTGGTGGATTTATTTGTTGCATTGATATTTTAATCTCTTTGTAACATATCTCTTGTATCTTATTTGTATCTTTGTGGTAGCGAACCTTCTGGGTTATTAGCTTTGTTGGACAATGAGTCCTGCTCTCAACAATGAGTCTTGTTCTAGACACCAAGTCCTTGTTTTGGAAGTGAGCCTCTTGTAATTATTTTTGATATTATCAATAGTGTGAGTTAATCCTCACAGTGTTCTTTCCCTCATTGGGTTTTCATGTAAATCTAGTGTTGTTATGGTTTTTTGATGGTTTTCAATTTTTTCACTTGCACTTAATGTGTAATCATTTAATCAATGTTAAGGATTAGTTTTGGTAATTGGATTGAAGGTTTAATTTTGTGAAAAATAATTCACCCCCGATCTCAATTTTCCTGTTAAACACAAATTGATCTTCACACAGATCTAAATCAATGCTCTTCTTTGTCCATAATCTGCTCAACTATGATTATATGTACATCACACACATCTAGGTGAAGCACCATACATTTCATATACTTCTCAATACTCACATGAAATATTCTCTCTCTATCCCTTCATCATCATTTATATTCCAATATTGGACACACATAGAAACCGCAAAGTTAATCTCATATATGTATCCATATCAAGGGTAACTTCAATTAGGTTGGTCTAATTAGAAGTAACACAAAATTAAACATTTTTCCTCAAAACATCATATCCACATCTTATTTCATTATTCAAAATTCACTTAATCTTAGGATAGGTTGGGATGGACCTAATATAGATGCCACATAAGGTAGAATTAATTTCTTTGCCTCCACAAAAAATCAAACATGTTAGGTTGGCCCAAAAATATACCTAAAGACAAAACCTTCAAATGTACATACAATTCGCCATATGTGTGACTTGAAAACTCAATATTCCTTTGAGTTCCCACTCAACCAACATCTAATAGCTTATCCTCATCATCACAAAAAAAATAATTATCTGCGAAGAAATGTAGAATCTCCCACACTGATACACTATACAAGAAATGACTATAATATATAGATCTAAACTCTATCACTCATATCTTTTGGAACACTTAAGAAAATGTCACCAAATATTGAATGTAGATGTATCTGATGATCTCAAAACTATAGTTAATATCACAGAGTAATATATCAACTTGTGGTGGAGTGAAAACCCAAAAAATGATGCATTGAACTACAATACTATCTGAATAAATACTTAGCCAAATTCATGTATCACCATGTTTTTTGGATCAAACTGTGTTGTCCAAATGTCTTCAACAATGCTTCCAATCCATTTTATAATGATCATAACAATGTTGAAATCAATTAAAATAGTAGATCAAGCAATATATGCACCTCATGCTCATGTTGCCAAACTACATCAACAATGACAAACTTCCAACAGTCTTCCAACATCCTTTTCAAGCATATAATTTTCATAGGGTATCACATGGCTTGTATAATTTTAATCTCCCTACATATGAGCATAATCTAAGGGAAAAAAATGACACCATTGAAAATCATGTTAGTCACCCTCCTAATATCTCTTCCATTTGTGAGAATGTTATAGTGCAAGAGAATTCAATCATGGATAATCATGAAAATCACAATTTTTATTCTCCCAATACCTCTCCTCCTTGTGAAGAAGGTGCTTTTATGTTATAAGACCCAATCATTGAGTTCCATGAGAATCTTATTCATACCTCTTCTAATTCTTGTACCATTTATGAAGATATTATGGCACAAGAAGAAAAAAAAATTGACACATATTCTTAATATCACTTTGCCTAATCTTCATTCATCTCCCAAAATCTCCCCCCTTTGTGAATATTTTTTGATACAAAATGATGCAATGATTTAAAATCATGAAAATCATACTTGTTCTTCTCCAGATACCTCTCCTATTTATGACAAATATATCTTGGTGTTAGAAGATACAATCCTTGAGTGACATGAGAATCTTGTTTTTCTCTCCCCCTAGCCCTCCTACTTAAAAATATATTGCTTGGAATAAAGATAACAAGATGTATTGCTTACAAGATCATGAAAAATCACCTTCCTCAAAATAAATGAAAGAATTTTATGGAAGAGGTTATGAGCTTTTGAAAAAAATTGGGTATAATGAAAAAGGTGTGGGATACGAGAATAAGGTATCTATGTCCCTATAGATCCTAATACACAAGAAACAAAAAGAGGTATTGGTTATTGTACTTCAATTTAAAAAAAAAATAGTTAATGCTCTCTGGAATGTGGTAGTTGTAGTATCATAACATATTCACAACCATGCATGGGGGTATAAACTTGGTTTTATTCAATCATATTTTATTTTGCATGGAGAAACATATCATGATCCAATGGGCTCACCTTTTATCCTTACACTTGGGGAGAAAGGGGTTAGGTAGCCTTGTCCTAGGTGTATTCCTTCTAGAAAGGGATCCCTCTCTATCTCCTTAAAATTTTAGTGTAGCGAGTTCACTAACATTTTATGGGGGGCATATGTCACTCAATTATTGTTTGCATGTTCCCTTCTTAGTGATGATGACATAAATCTCCTAGGAAGTGTGACCATATTAATAAAAGTGTGGATTTCTCAATTCATGTGAAGTATCATTTTTGTGGTAATGTTAGACTTGATGTACCATAAGAGTATGACCTTTCCTGGCATATGATTTTACTCTTAGTGGTAATAATATGAATAGTATTGCATACGGTTTGATCTTCTATTCATTGACTAGTCCTCTCTTGGTGGTGATGTCATGTGTGATGTTCCCTAAGGTATGGACTTTTATGGATTAAGTAAAGCCCTTTTTATTATTGTTGATAAAGTTAAATTTTTGACCTTATCCTAATGTTTTTTATTTATCCCCAAAGGATGGTTTTGTTTGCAGACCTTGAGGTGAGTTTTGTTGCACCCCTTGAGGTGAGTTTTGTTCTACCCCCTAAGGTGAGTTTTTTTTGCACCCCTTGAGGTGAGTTTTTTTTTCATCCTCTAAGGTGATTTTTTTTGCACCCCTTGAGGTGAGGATTTGTTTTCACCCCCTGAGGTAAGTTTTGTTTGTATTTCCTAGGGTGGGTTTTTTTTGCACCCCATGAGGTGAGTTTTTTTTACCCCTTGGGGTGAGTTTCACATTTCTACTTCACTGTGTTCATGGATGTCAAACCTATTGTGGCATTGACATAACATTGTCACCTAGCATGATACCCCTTGCTAGCCATGTGGAATCTATTATATTTTTGTGGTTTTTAGGAAAATACAAATTGCTAGCACATAGCCTTTATGCATTTTTTTTGACATTGAATGTTTGTGTACCTTGTATTTCTGCTACACATGTGTGTGTTCATTTGTGCCTATGTTTGTTTTCCATGAGATCATAGATCTTGGGGGCTTAATCACTCTCCTAGATAATTAGTCATCTTATCTTTCCAATATTTATAGAATTGGACCTCCCTTGACATATATTTCTCTACTTTAGCGGAAGTATGAGGTTAAGTTCATTCTATCACTAAAGTGGGGGCTAAATGTAGTGTAAAAAATTGTATACCTTTACAATTTCACATTATGTCTTGGTCCCTTAATTTATTAGACTTAATTAAGCTTCCAATTTTTAAAAATATGCATTCCAAAGCCTTATTCTTATTGTTTTCTAAAAGGGGGACCAACATTAAATAAATGTATATAATAATTAAATTGCCTCGAATAATATGTCCTAGAAGTATAGGCTAGGAACCATTTGCCGATGGGTGAATGTGTCCCCTTTATGGGCCAGGACCTAAAATAGAATATGTTTTAGGTGTCATTTTAATGATTAAAATTAAAACTACAAGTTCCAACTTTTGGATTCTATTTTTTGGGAAATGGGATAAACACCTATAAATACATAGTCTTTTGATCAATTTAAATCTAATACTTCAGGATATTTATTGTCAAGATCATAATTGATCATTCAATAGTAGCACTATCAACCATTTGTAGTATCAATCAAGATCCTAAAACCATGTCAAATTTTATGTTTATTCATATTGTCTTGTGAAGGCTAACAAGTGTTGTAGGTCTTCATGCATTAAAGAAAATTGAGCAAGAAAGATCCAATTCCCTTGAAGTGATGCGTATGTCTATAGTCCTTCAAGGAAGCTATTGAAGGGTGGTGAGTTGCACCAATTTTTTCATTCATCATTTCCTTCCCTTCCATTAAGGTTTTCATCATCAATATTACCATTGTGAAAGTGGGAACACTATTCATGGGGCTTGAATAAGTAAAACCCTTATATGGCACAAACATTTGTACCTCTTTGTGTATGTTCATATTATAGGTTGAAGAATGATTGAAGAGATCTTGAAGAACAATTTTTCATTATTGTCATCATTCTTGTAAACCTATGGAAACTAAGTTATAGAATTAATTTTTAAGATTCCCACAAATATATAGGTGGAAAATAGAAGCTTGGATCTGACATCAGAAGACCCAAAAAAATTGAGAAAGACCCTTGTAAAAGGACACATTCTCCACTGAGTGAATGAGTCCTTTTAGGAACATCAAAAAAATAATTCTGAGTAGGTTTTCCATCCTCTACATTTCCCAGATCCACTTGCAAAATATTGTTTCCATTTGTCAGTTTTTGAGATATTATAATCTATGTATGAGGGCATATAGGATCATTAGTTTAATCATTCTAAAATATTTTCAATCCATTCTAATCTCCCATTAGATGTAGATTCAAGTCTAATTGGCTCACTATTAGGGTTGAAAGTTAATCTTTTCAGCTTGTGATCTTCATCCTAATGAAATTTTGAAAAAGGCCATCTTTGCATCCTAGGTTCTTTACTCTTAGGACCTAGGATTCCTTTTTCTTTATTTCAAAATCATTATAAGTGATTAAAATGCTAACAATGTTGAATCTATAAATATGGATATTTAAAAAGAAGGGTTTGAACTAAATTTTTCTTAGTCATAATAATCTTCACAATTTATGTGTAGGGTAAGTACAAAATATGGGTGACCAAAAAATGGTCTTAATTGGCCACTATTTTTTGAAATCAAGAAAGGTTGACCTTGGATGAGAAATTTAAGATAGTTACACTCAAAATATGAAGATGAAAATCAAACAAGAGTCATAGTTCTCTCAGTCTAAATGGTAGATATTAAGGAGTTTCAAAAGGGGGGCCACACAAAGTGGTCCTATTTTTCCTAGAAACATAACATAGCATCTAGTATGGCCCTCCTAAAATGTTAACTTTTTAAGTATTTTAAAAATCACTTTGGTGAGAAATTAGCTAATACCATGTAACTTTTCCCCAATATTTTTTGTTAATTTTTTAAGGAATACTATGTTTTACTAATTCTCAAAGTGGACACATCCTAAAAAATAAAAAAATGAGTCTTCTCACACCTAATTGTTTTTGAAAACTGCTCAAAAATCAATTTTTTTAATATATATAGAGTGGATTATAATTTTAAAAAATGTAATTTATTTGAAATTTTGATGAATTATTAAAAAAATTAAAAAATAACACACATTGGTTTTTTACAAAAAATGGATACACTAACAAGATAAATTAAAGATGAAAACATTAACACACTCAAAAAGTAAAAACAATTACACTGTTTGATAGCTAAGAGAGAGCTTAACATTATCATGGTGCTCTTTTGATTTGAAAATGAAACACATATAAACCTTATGGGGAGCATGCTTGAGATTAAGTATTTTTTTATAATTTGTAGAAACAAGTCCTTAGACATTGAAAAATCACTCACACCTTTAGGTTGGAAGCCCAAGGAAAATCCAAGCCAAAGGATTGGAAATATCCAAATAAAATAAAAATATGAGCGCATTATAACATGCTTGCATTATATGAATACTTTAACAAAATGCAAGAGCATCATAACATGATTATCTTATGTGAATGATTTCACAAAATGCGAGCACATTATAACATGCTTGTGTTATGTTTTTTATTGAAGAGTTTCCTTTCTCTTTCATTTTTTTCATTCACTTTCTCTTTCTCCTTCTATTTTAGTGAAACTATATACATGAAATAAATATTTAAGATGGCATTTAAATATCAAAATTTACATTCTTATACTTTAAGTTATTTTCATCTATATATTTTTAGGATGTTTGAGAGTTGTTTAGATCTCTAGGAGTTATAATGCAAATTCTAGTTTTGGGAGATAAAAAAAAAATAAATTCTTAGTTAAATTTTAGTAATAAGGAGGTAAAATTTCAGTAATCAACAAGTTGTATAATATTTATCTCTATATCTCTTTTTCTCTCCATCCCTTTATCTGACCGTATCTCCCTTCATCTCAAGACCAAATCTCTCTACTATCCATCCTTATCTCTCTCTCCCTCTCTCTAAATATCTCTATCTCACTTCTCTCTCCCTCTCTCTATCCCTCCCCCCCACCTTCCCCCCTTCCATCTTTACCTCTCTCTCTCTCTCTCTCTCCTTCCCTCTTTCCTCTAATTATCTCTATCTCACTTCTCTCACCCTCTCTCTCTCTACACCTCTTTATCTCACCTCTCTCTACCTCCCTAATTCTCCCTCTCTCCCTCATTCCCTCTATATATATCTCTATACATACCTCTCCCTCCCTCCCATCTCTCTATCTACCTCTCCTTCCATCTCTACTTATCTTTATCTCCTCTCTCTCTATTTATTGCTCTCTCTCCCTCCTACCCTCCTTTCCTCCATTTCTTTGCCTCGTTCTCTCTTAGTCTCTCCTTCCCTCTCTAATTTTCTCTCCCTCTATTTGTTACTCCATCCTCTCTCTCTCTACTTCTCTTTATATCACATATCCCTCTTTACCTCTCCCTTTTTACCCTCTGTCCTCCACAATCCCTCCTTCTCCCTCTCTGTCTCTTTTTACATCTCTCTATCTCACATATCCCTCTTTACCTCACCCTCTCTCCTCTATCTCTCCTACCCTCCTTCATCCCCTCCCTCTCTCTCTCTCTTGTTCTCTCCTTACCACTCTACTTCTCTCTATATCACCACTCTCTCTATCTCTACATCTCCCTCCATCCCTCCCTCCCTTTCAACTTATCTCCATCTACCTTGTCTCTCTATCTCTACCTCTCCCTGCCTCCCCTTTCTTTCTATCTCTCTCTTCCCTCCCTCTATCTCACCTCTCTTTCTCGCATCTCTCTCCCTCCCTCTATCTCACCTCTCTTTCTCGCATCTCTCTCCATCCCTCTCTCTTTCTCTCTTCATTTCTCTCTATCTCCCCTCTCCCTCTATCTACCTACTTCTCCTTCAATAAATCCCTACCACTCTCTCTCTCTCATCTCTCACTCTCCCTCCCTACCTCTCCCTTAATCTATCCTTCCCTCTCTGCTTAACTCTATATCCCCCACCCTATCTCTACCTACCTCTCTTTTACTCCCTACCATTCTCTCTACACCTCTCTATCTCATTTCTCTCTCCCTCCCTACATATACCTCACTCCCTCATTCTCTCTCTACCTACCTGTGTTGACCACCCAAAATACTAAGGGGGGGAATCAGTATTCTCTTAAACCACTCCAACATAAAACATCCAATTTATAATGCATTGCGCACTTTTTCCACACACCCCACTTGAGGCAGGGACCCTCTTTTTCTTTCTTTCTTTTCTAGTTTTCCTTTAGGTGTGAACTTTTCCCCTTAAGGGATAAGTTCCTCTATTTCTTGGTTTCACTTCACCTAATTGAATTGAGGCTCTAATTTCACTTTAGGTGCTCTATTTTGGTATAGTTTCTAGCTTGGATAGTACCTAGAGCTTGGAAATTTCATGAAAATTCCAGTAAGGCATCAAAATGTGCAAGTTTTAGGGAGTTTTGTGGAAATCCATCCTAGGCATATTTTCCCAAAGGAGTGGAATATTCACGGAAATCCACACCAGCTGGATTTTGTTGAGGGATTTGAGCTTTGCGGAATCCACTTCCTCAAAGATTCATAGGGTGTTTGCATGTTCGTGATAATCCTTGGGTGATAGATTTTCCAAAATCTATCAAGGTGTTGAATCCTTGAGCTTTTAAGTAGTCTTATCAAGTGCATTTATCATTTTGTCAGTCATCATACTTGCTAATTATTACTATTATTGGGGTTTCATTTATACTCTTGTTTGGTCATTTGATACTCATTTCGAGTTGTACATTTGAAAAGGGCTTTGAAGGTGTTCTTGAATTTACCATGGGTACAAATTTGGATTTGATAGTGCACCTATGGGATCATTGGCTAGGGTTTCCAAGTGAAAATTTCACCATTATTTCCTTTGTGAGCTCAAAGGTAGGGCTTTAACAATTTCTTATGGTTTTAGTAAAATTTCTTGATTCCTCTAGTTTAATGGTATTTTTTTTGGCATTGATTTCATTTGGTATCATTAATTGATTGCAAGTATTCTTCATCATTTGCATTTGATTATATCAATGGTAGATTTCTTTGGTTTATCAACATTGGATTTTCTTTCAAAATTTTGTTACTTTAATTTTTTATCTTAAGCGAATTAGGGCATCATTCTTTGAGCTAGGGTTCTTCAAGTTATCTGATTGAGATTGGATTAGGGAACCTATGTTTTCATCAAGATTAGGGTTTTGGATTCAAATTGTGTTATTTCCCATGAGATGTGCACTCGTGACCAAAATTTGGATTTATTGATGCCCTAGATATGTGAATTAAAATATCAAAACCTAGTCACCCTTAAACCCTAGTTTTATTTGGTGGGATTCATTGTGATCAAGCTATTCATAGAAAATTGGGTATTGAAGTTGTTATACATTTTGATGATAATTATTGCATTCAAATCCAATCCTGTATTAGGAGCAAGACATTTAAAATTTAAGGAAAATTTTGAACTGGGAAAATTTCAACAAGTTTATGATTTTAAAGGAATGAATGATAAGAAAAAATTTGTGAAAATTTTCCATTGATGGAAAAAACCCAATAGTCATTTCCTTCACTAAATTTCAGCCCCCATGGATTTCCCCAAGTCTTGTGTCCTTCATAGAATAATTTTGGGAAAAAATTCCTTAGGTTTTGATTCCTTCGTGAAAATCCCCCAGCCCTGGATTTCCCCAAATAATTGTTGGTCGAAAATCCCCAAAGTTAGCAATGCAGTTGGTATTTGTGGGTTGAGTCTCAAGAGTGTTAAGTAATGAATTTATGGAGTTTGGAATGTTTGATGACTAATTTATGCTTAGGTTATTGGTGCTCACTAAAATTCACCTGTGAGAACATCGATACCTTCACAAAATCCACTTGACGGTAGATTCCCTAAAAGTGTGTTCACTACTAAAATCAGTGGGAGGCAGATAAACCTGATATTTTCTTAGGATGCATTCTCAATGGTTTTTTCTTGGTTATAATGATCTTGGCATTAATTAGGAAATGGGTATACATTGCATATGCATTTTAATGATGGAATTAAGTTATGTTGTTTAGTTTTCCTCAATATTATGGTAATTATAGTCCTTTCCAAACACATGCAGGGTGAATCCAGTAAAGGTACATGATATAAAGTACAGAAAACTGAGCCAGTTAAAGAAGGACCTCTAAACAAAGCAGAAAAAATGAAGTATGACTTCAAGGGAATTAAGCCAAAATCAAAGATTCATCCAGCATGGGGAAAGATAGGTGACACCAACATGGGTTGTGTGGAATATGATGACTTTAAGTAGAGAATGTGTGGTGATGTACAAACTCATTTGGCCATGATTATATCTCACATAGGGTTGGCTCAAGTTGCTATATTTCCACCTTCTATTCAGTGTGTGAAGCTTGTTATGGAATGTGTCAAGCACTATGATTCTGATAAAAGGGTAATTGTGGGCCCTTAAGGAAGGATTATGGAAAAC
The DNA here is from genome assembly GCA_007115665.2 of Sequoiadendron giganteum. NCBI lineage: Eukaryota > Viridiplantae > Streptophyta > Pinopsida > Cupressales > Cupressaceae > Sequoiadendron > Sequoiadendron giganteum. The sequence continues at coordinate 581,800,956 of CM021106.1, read as the reverse complement.
TTGACTGAGGAATTCATTATAGGAACATTCAATATTGGTTTCCACCAAAATTTGGTAGATATAAATATAAAGGAAGCTGAGGAGTTTTATCAAAAAGATCCTTCAAAGGCTTTGGAGATCATGAATGGTGCTTGGATTGAGAAACCAAAATCACATTACTCCAAGCTATCCAAGAAAATGTATAGATTTGATTTCAAGAAGGAGTATAATGCCATGATTACTCTTTTTGGGGAGAGTCATGGGATTGGATGAGTCCTTCATGTTCAAGGAATGAATTTTATTTGTCATCTCACAAATTGTAAAGGGATTGCATTATCATTGGGTAGGCATTATAAGTGACAATCTAGATATGCAAATCAGAAGTGTGCAAGATACTTGAGTAAATTTACAATGACTTCATATCTACTATACTTGTTGGCTGGAAAGAATAAATACAAAGGCCTAAGTTGCAAGGGAGTCTTAGGCAAGGACAAAATTTACAATGAATATCCTCGATTGCAATCTAATACTTCCAATTATAGGAGGGTGAATGATTATTTCTTGATGTACATTACAAGATTGTTAGAATATTCTCTTCATGTTAGAATTTCACCTGATCCTATGGAGTTGATCAAAAAGTATGGTTATTGGTTTATCTAATTTCCAAAGTTCTCATACATCAGAGTACATGGATCCCCTTGATGGAGCCTCAAATTTCATTCTTTGAATTCCATTATTTTTCTGCCACATTATTGGTTTGTCATGCTATTATGGAGAAACCTAGGGTTGGGGTTTTATCTATGCCTTCATGAAATCCTAATGTTCTATCTTAAACCCTAGGTTTGGTCTATTTCATCATTATATTTTTGAGGGGGGTTTAAAATGACTTATGCCCCATCGACTCATCTAGGTCGGGCCCCTTTTTAATAACTGTGTTAAATATTTCACTTGACTTTATAATATCCTCAGTCTAGGTCAGCCCGTGCCCCACATTTTAAGAATAACCTTATGCCATATTTTGTCATTGGCCTAGGCAATGCCCCCTTTCCCCTTTTAATAATTATTTTATTTTGCAAGGAAATTATTTTAATGAATGTCGATCTTCTTACGGTTGATCTTGACCATTCCCCATGATCTCGTGATGAAATCACCGTTGGGTTTCAATTGATTACGATATCATGGGCGGGCGCCACATGTCTCAGCTGCCGATGCCGAAAAAGGATTAAAAAAAAATATAATATTTGTATAAGGTTTTAATACGTTAAAAGGCGGGTTACTAAAAGAGCTGTGAGATGCACGTGTTCAAAAGTGATGGCGGTGTTTTGATCTTGATGATAAAGTTGGCCGATATTTATGATTGGCGTCGCTGAGTGCTGTGAGTGAAACCGATCGATGATGATGGGAATCAATGGTTGCCCACCTTCACATGATCCAAAGATGCAGGGTGTTTAGTGATTGTGATATCACGGGCAGGCACCACGTGTATCCCTTTGGAGCTGCATATTGTGGTTGGCCCTCAACATGACATGGAGATTCAATCAACCTTTTTGAAGGTGGTTGTTCGATGATCTGACAAAAATAAAAGATCGATGGCTAAAGTTTAAATTCACATCAAATGCGATTGGAGTTGTTGGCACGACATGCAAATGGGATTTAATGGTGGGTGAGACATCTACTAGATAAATTCAATCAACATAAAGTGTTTGATTTCATTCTACCTTCACCACAAAAGCATTCAGGCATTTTTGAAGTGGTTCAGAGTGAGAGATAAAGTTTTTCAAGCAATCACAGTGAAAGTTTGGTTCTCTGCAAGGCACAAAATCCCGTGAGATACTTTTTGTATCATTAGTTTAATTTGACAATAATTCTTGTGAAATGTGTGGTGTATGGGTTAGGAGGTTGTTGATTATTGTTATAGGGTTATTGGTTCGTTTGAATTGTTAGGAATTGCATAAGTGTGTTGTAATTTTTCTTTCTGGGTAGCCCTAATTTATTCAAGATTTTGAATTATAAGAAAGCCCTAGTTGTTTGAGATGGCACCACCGAAGCAACACTTTGGCCATATTGATTACATGCAGAGAAATTTATATGATGAATTTTTGGATCAACTACCATTATCAATAAATGACAGGAGGGGTTTTATTTTAATTAATGGAAAAACCCTAGGTGAGGGAATAGTATGCAGAGACTATAATATTATAGACGCTAGGCTTCCAATGATAGGTCTAGAAATGTTTAGACTCTAGTATGGAAAATGAAACCTACCCCACCCCTTTTCTAATGGTTGGAGATACGACATGGGGAAACTACCAATGTTGAATGTGTTTCCTAATTTGGAACTACTCAGAGCAATGGTGGCACATTAGGACCCAGTTACAAGGGTACTTAGAGATAATGATTGTGGGATTTTAATGAGTGTTAGTGCAATTGAGATCCAGGAGGTTTTTGATTTGAGTGAGCCTAGCTCATTCTTGGTCCAAATTGATTCTAAGGAGATGAAGCAGGAGTATGCGAGGTCAAAACCTCTTTTCAGGTCAAAGTTACATCCTCCTCACCTGGCTAGGGTAGGAAGCTCAGCAATTATTATCAAACCAAATGACTAGGATCCTTTCAGGCTGAATTGTTTTGCCAATCACCTTTTGGAAAATTTTTATTCATTGTGCCAGGTTTTGGGTTTCATCCCAAATACAGTAATTCCCATTGCATACATGTTTATGGGGGCTCAAATTCGGCATCCCAACTTCTCCATGGTGTATGACTATGCATCTTTTTTGGTAGAAAAGATACATGATGGTTTGTTGAAGTTGCTTATGGGGGATGTTAGCACTCATTTCTATTGGTACTCCCTATTAATGCATATGTTCATGTATAGTAATGCCAACTTCTTCTCAGAGAAGATGGAGTTGAGGAAAGAGGTGAATGGAGAAAGGTTACTGGTACAGATGTGGAGTGGAGATTTGTCTTACAATAGGGGAGGTGCAAGCTTTGTGCAGTTTGATAATTGCTTTGCATCCAGACTCAGGGATCAGTTGGTGGTGAATGTGCCAAGAATTCATGAGGATTTGAATGACTTCCTCCAACCAAAGGCAAGGAATCCTGATTTAAAGGTTTGCCACAATTGGGGTGATATCATCTTATACCCCATGAGCACTATCCTAAGGGTGTTTGGTTTCTAGGGAGCTCCTCACATTCTCCCATATAATGTACCATCAAGGATGGGATTTTCTGAGGTCATGTGGTAGCTAGGTTGTATTCATGAAGACAACCTAATAGGAAGAGGAAAAGGGACTTTGTTCCCTGACTATACTATTGTTTTAGATTTTGTCTTTTCCAAGGGAGGATGGGTCCACTTTGGAAGGTTTTTTGGTAACTATCATTTGAAGAGTGGATCTAGGAGAAAGCATAAGCCAAAGGGATTATTTGACTTATTAAGGCAACAAATTAAAGGTGGAAAATTTGTACATGAATTCAACTTTCTTGAGGACCTAATCAGGAATGAATTTGACTTAAATAGGCAACAATTGAATAAGGAGAAATGGATTGCCTATGAGAAGCTGCTAGCCATGGTGCATAAAATGGATCCAAAATATGATCCATTAATGGAGTTTACTCCATTCAACAAGAGAATTTCTTTCTTGTTGGAAAATTTTAAAGAAATCATGGGAACCTTGAGGACCAAGAAGGTCAAATTGGACATAGATTTTGGAATTTAGAGACCAGAGGTGATGCCTGAGGAAACAAGGCCAACCTATCAGCCCCCAGTATACAAACCTCTATACAAAAGAAAGAGGAATGATAGTAGTGAAGAGGATGAGGGGGATAAGAAGGGAAAACAAATAATGCAAGCATCATCACAATCGGCCCCAAGGATCAAAGTGCCTGGAGGGATAAGGATTGTGGATTTGGATTCATCACCAAGAGGTGATCCTGCAGTGTTACCATCAGGGTGAAGCCCTAAGAGGAAAAGGATTGAGGAATCATAAGAGGCTCTGATGAATGAAATAATTGTGACCAATCAAGACTTGTAGTTTGGTATCCCTTCCCCTCCTAGATCAACACAACTAGTGTTATCTGATTTGGATATCAAGGGGCAGTCCGTACAAGATGCCAGGATGGAGGCCTGTAAGGAATTCTGAGATGATGATGCCTTTGTGAAGACTCTTGTTTTCTTGCAGCTGATTTGGAGGATGAAACTGGAGGAGTACCAGGATAAGTGCAAGAGAAGGACAGAATCAAGACCTGATAGGTCTAAGAAGGAGAATGATGATGAGGTCAAGGCCAAACTAATGGAGGAATTCAAGAACAAAACTCCTGAGGAAGGTAGGAGACTTGTGACTCAGGCTGGTGCCTTATTTTTTCCTAAGTGGGACATAGTCGATGCTATAGCATTCAATGCTATCCTATAGTCCAAGCATCCTATGCAAAATAGTGAAGAAGAGGTTAAGGTAGCTTTGCATGATTCTACCTTTAGTGAGGAGTATGAAACTCTAGCCATATGGGCATTGGCACCCCACAGAAGAAAACCTAATGTAGCATATATTAGTCCAAACCTAAGGGGGGGGCTAATTATCAATAGAGCTTCTGAAACTTCAACAACAAAAGCTACAAGCGTGACAGTAAATATGGCCAACTTGGCCTAGAAGATAGCTGAAAGACAAGAGGTTGAAAAGAAGAGTCTAATGGATAAGTACAACATAATAATTGGGGAGGATAGTAGGATGTACCAAAGAAATGTTGAGCTGCAATCTGAAGTAGATAGATTGAAATATGGACAGGTAGGAGAATCCTCTAGTGCTCCTGTTATCAGGGCATTAATTCCTACTTCAGGATTAGTCCCCCCTACAACTCCAATTGTTTCTACTCTAGAATCCCCCATCAAGACACCTACTCTCAGTCCTACACCAAGGCCATTTGAAGAATAAGTTGAGTATTCTATGGATCCCACCAAGAAGCAAATGTTGAATAAGATCACATAATTACAGGTTGCCTTAAAGGAAAGTAAGGATGGTGCTACTACCAAAAAATATGAGGTGGTGGACAAAATTTGGAGGCATTTAAATGAGAGGGTGGATGGTAGATTACCAGTTGTACATTATTTGTATTCTTTATTTTTGGATGGAATAACAAATATAAATAGGGACTGGGAAGTATTTTTTCCTCTAAGTGAGAAGTGGATCCCTAGAGCCAATGACCTAGATATTATGTTTAAGGTTTCTAGGTTTGTTGTATACAATAGGCCCATTCATTGAAGCCTACTCAAAAAAATTTGAAATCATTGAAGGGATTCCAGGCCCTACTCGATGATTTGAGTAGAAGAAATAGGGAGCTGGTAAAGAGCTTTGATGATTGGAGTGACACATTTTTGCCAGACATCACTGATGCACAAGGAAATGTTAAAAACATTGTAGCAGTGGCAAGAAAGGGCAGAGGAAGTTATTAATGCACAAATCAAATTGATTTGTGATGATTTTGATTATGACTTATCGGTAAGTAGCATGGACAAACTAATTAATACCAACACATTTTTAGAGTCTTTTGAAAGAGAGGCCAATCAATTTGTAGTGAAGTATACACCTTATAATATTAAGGTAAATGAGGTTGTGAATTTTGACTAGCCAATAGATGAAGAGTATCAGAAATGGGAGGACAAGTACTTAACCGAGGAGGAGTAAAGCAGTGTCTACTATCGACAACTAACAACTCAGCGATTATGGTTATAAATAATTATGGCTTTGTCTCCATAGTGGTTTTTTGGCATAGGTTTCGAGGTTTGGCCAATGCAATGGCTATCTGCTAATGAGTGGGATCAACAAGAAGATGCTCCCAGACTTGGCGATTGTAATAATATTTTTGGAATGTCACAGAGTGGTCCAATTGACTGGTGACATGTGTATATTTTTGGCTCGTTGCTTGTTTTCTCCTTCATTCTCTATAAGAAGGATTTCAAGGCCAAAAATAAGGGTTGGAAAGTTAGATATTTTGAGGTCGAGTCTAGGCATAGTTGTAGAGCAGTTGTAAATCCTGATTGTTTTAGTGCAAAATGCAGTTTAGGTTTTGTGTCATTCTGTAGTTGGGTTTTGGGTTTATTAAGGTTTGATGCTTCATAACAGTACTAGAATTTGAGTTATAATGATTCATTTCAAGCTCATGTCTCTCCTTTGTATAAGCGTATCATAATTTTGAATAATATAATCAAGGGTTATTGCATTCATCTCACTGTTGTGGTGTGTATGACTTCCATTTTGGATTTAATTCAAAGAATTAATTAAAATGCTTGATTGGAGTTATAGATCGATATGTTTATTAAGGGATTTGGTAAGAAGTATTGGGTTAGAATATAAATTGATGATGTTGTAAGGAAATTATTGTCAGAGATCTTATATGCTATGTGTTTGAACCTATTATGAGATTTTAAATATTTGTGAACTTTACTCCCCAATGGTATATAGCACTAGTATAAATCATGTGTGTTTATGGGGTTTTGTGTCTATTTGTCTCTATTTAGAGCTTGCCACCAAATTGAAAATTAAATAACTATTTTAAGTTCTCAAATATTTTTGTAATCATCTCATGCTCCAAGTAGTGGTATCACTGATGAAAAGATAATTCAAGTTAGCATTATCCTATTTTGTCGAGCTATTAAATGGGATTATCTGTTAATTGTTAATGATTATAAGTTTGGTGTAGATATTAAAAACACATTATAGGGACCACCCTCCTGGGTTTTGCAAATCCCAAATTGTAGGAGGTTTATTGTTAAAATCCTCGTCAGTTGGTCCAGGTCCTTCGAGTTGCCCTTGATTAGAATTTGTAATTCTATAGGTAGAATAGAAGATAAACCTAGTTACAATGAAAAAAACCAACATCCCTTAGGTGTCTTTTAGAATTCCAAGGTACCCCACTAATAAAATTATATTACTGGAAGTAACTAGGAAAATGGTTGCATTTGATACTGTCTTAGAAAACATGCACAAAATAGGTTTTGGAGGTGAGTTTTCTCTGAGGATTGGAGATATGGAATATTTTCCTTATATTTAGATTTCCCACAATTCAGAAAAGGATATGGTCAACTTTAATTTGTACTCACATATAGATAAAGGGAACTTTGATCCTATGGTGTTGCACAGAAGATGGCTAGCAGATAATTCAAGGATAAGGATCATATTGAAGACTATTGAGCTGACTTCTAGGATGAATTTGAAGTGATCAAAAGAAAATTCTCAAGATTTTCTTTAAGGTTGATCAGAATTCATAAGATAGCCAATGTTTCGGATCATGTAGATGATGAAGAGGATCTACTGCAGTACCATGATTATGAGCAATACAAGGAAAATTCACTCCCTGTTGTGAATTGGTTAGAAGAGGAGGTAGTGGATTTAAATTTTCTTACTACTCCTATAGTGAATTACTCCAAGCTCTAGGTGAAGCACATGATTCTAGACTTAGAGTCAAGTGACACTCAATTCACCTATGACTTGATGTGATATCTTGAATCTCATTCAGAAGAAGAAACAAAAAACTACTAAGGGTGATGCTACTAAACCTCTTGAAGAGGAGGATAATAAGGAAACATAATTTATAATTAGGAGAAGGATCAAGAGTCAAGAAAAAGGAATGGAATCTATGAAGCAACCTATTACCAAGGTGACGAAACCTTCAAAAGAAATTTTTGAGGAAGCAACTGAAGAAGCAAAACCTTTTAAGAAGAGAAGACTTATCACAAAAGGCTAGAAGATGGCTAAATACAGATCCAAGAAGGGCAAGGTTAGTGAATAAGACATTGTTCATGATAAAGTGCTTCATATAGAGAGTTTAGGAGACAAGCCCCAAGTGTATGTGAGAAGAAATTCTCCAAAATAGAAAACTCCTCCTGTAGAAAATGTGAAAAATATAGTAGATGAGCATGAAAGGAGCAATGAAGAGGCACCTATTGATGATGCTCCAAAGGAAACAGAGAGAGCAGTTATAGGAAATAATACTCCTCCAAATTCTCCTGTTCAAAATATACTAGTGGATGAGGATATTGTGAATGAAGAGGAAGATTTTTTTAATAAACATGAAGAAGAGGAAGTAGATGAAGATGTTCCAATGCCCAAAAGTGGAGAACTAAATTATTTTAGGAGGAAGTTGGATTAAATATTCTCTTAAGCACAAAGAAAGAATGTAGAATTAAAAGTTACACAAGAGGTTCCTTATCATTCTCTAATAAAGGAACATGTAGATGTATCTAATACAAAAGATAAAGATGACGGACAACATAATGAGGATGAAGTTGATAACAATCAGGAGGAAATTGAGGACAATCCCTCCAAGGATAAGCAAGAGAAAAATATTTCTAAAGAGGAGACAATATCTAATGTTCTTGATTGGTGAAAAGAGAGATTGAATCCTAAGCCAATCATTTGTTGAAGAAGATTCTCTTGACTAGGATAAGTTCGTAACTAGTTGGGGTCAGCCCAAAGAAATGAAGAAGGATAGGATAATTTCTAATCTTGCAAGGGATGAATTCAATAACAGTGTTGTTCACATTGCTACTCCTGTTGATAAAAAATACAAGGATGAGGTCAAGCCTTTAGACTATAAGGCAGAAACCATTAATCTTGGCCCTCCTACAAAAGAGAAAGAAAAGGATGATCTCCAAGAGTTAGTGCAAACCATATCAAGAGATTAGATAATGAAACATAGGTCAAGGAGGAGTTTCGAATATAGTTAAGGGAGATACAAAGATATGTGCAACACTTGATCAAGTCTCTACAAACTTAGTCTAGGGAAGGAACTTCATTTTTTGAAGGATTAATATCAAAGGAGGTGGTTTCTAAAATTGGAGGGCATGTTCACAGGTCACTCAAGAATGGCTGGATAGTGTAAGTAAAAGAGGAGATTCCATGATTAAAAATATATTGTGTACATACGAAAAGGCTACATCATCTCTTGAGGATATAACTCAGTTCACAATAGATTTCCAGAAGGTAGATGATGCCACCATGGTTGAGTTGAAGAAAATTGTAGAAATTCCTAAAGAGGAGCTAATCAAGAAGAATATCTTCACATATGAAGATATTGCTAAATCAATGGAATGGATGGAGGTTTGGAATTATAGAAAGGAGATTATGTGATGAAAGCATTGAAGAATATTTCAAAGATCCAAGGCAAAGTAAAGGAAATATTTGAGAGATGTGTTTCTTTTTTGGAGATTGTCATTGGAAGGAAAATGTTTGGAAAAAAAGAATTTAAATATTAATCAATTACAAAAATGGTGTCATGAGGTATATTCTCCAACTGGGATTGGGCCAATCATTAAATATCAACTTGAGGACACAACTATCTATAACTCCAACTTGGATAGATATCAAGAGTTACAAGCATAATGGGAAAAGGTTTTAGTCGAATATGAAGAAGAACTAAAATAAATTAAGTTGAGAATAAATTTCATGCTAGTTCCAGATCAAACCGACCTTGATGATGTGATTTCAAAAGTGAAATAAATTTCTAGAAGAGAAGAGGATAAGGACAAGTTGAAAGAACTAGCATAGCTTCATCAAACTTTGTGCCTATTCCATCATGGTAGTTGGATGTTTTACTCGCTTGCACCTAGAGTGCTATTCCTGGGCCTTTTATATAATTTTGATGTATCTTTGGGGCCTTTTATGATGATGTATTGTACAAAAACAATTAAATTAGGGGTGTTGTAAATTTCAAGGCCGACTTGTATGGCCAACCTAATGTAAAACTCTAATTTAATATTTCTCCTAGGCCAACATGTCTTGAAGAATTTTACAAATTGAGGCCTCCTCCTCATTTGTAAGGTTAATGGTGAATATTTTATGGTTTCTAGAAGTTGATATTGTTGTACTTGAGAAACTTGAATTGTTGCAAGTTATTGGTGAGGTGAATACAGGTGAAGTCATTGTCTTTTGGTGCTCTTCTTTGTGTTATTTCATCTATGCTTGGTTCTTGTGTCTCTAATCTATTATCTTTTGAGTAAGTGTTTCATGGTTAATCTTAGAACTAGTTTTGGTTCCTTTGTGTTTATGATAAAGTGTTTGAGGTGTTGAGGAATATTTGGTCCATACTTTTAGTGATTTTTTTATTATTGATTACTATGTAAAGTTAGCTTGGGCCTACTATATTTTTAACTCAAGTTCAATTCTGAATATTTGAATGTATGTTTGAATATTTTCAATTTGAAAATATTTGATTCCCTTGGTGATTGCATTGTCTTTGTGATACTATAGATCTAATCTTGGTTAAGCAAGGATCAATTTTAGAAGATTGGTCCTTCTTGAACACTTTATTGTTTGCACAATTGATCTTAGATTTTAGACTAGATATCTCTCTTAAACCCTACATGTTTTGTTATTTCTTTAATAGTAATCATTATAGAAAGATTCATAAATCATCACCATTATTGTTATATTTGATGAATTTGAAGCTTCTAGCATTTTTTTTGTAAGGCCCCTTGTGATTACCAACATTTTCACAAAGTTGTTTATCCATTGTCAACAATTGACATTAGAGACCTTGGGGTTGTTTGTTGAGGCTTGCTGATAGAGATTTACCTTTCAAGAGAGATAGAGAAATTTTATTATGTCAGAGTTGTTGTAGTGCTAAAAAAATCATCAATATATTGGTGTTAGGAGGGATTGATTTATCAAAGCTAGAGATTTTTTTATCATCCATACCTCCCCAAATATTTTGAAGGTAGACTAGATCTACAACAAAATGAGATTTTGAAGAGTTAGGAGACCCTAGTAGGTCAAGAAGGACTAAGAAAGGGAAGACATCATCATCATATTCACCCATCTGGCCATCTTCTTCATCCAAATCTTCATCATTTGATTTTGAATCTACTCCCATTGAACCTAATTCTATACCCATCCAATAGCCCCAATTAGTTCTTGTTTAGCCACTACCACCTCCACCACCATCCATGAATTTTCTAGCTAATAACCCTATTGGAGTACGAAAGACACTGAGAGGGGAAGAAACAGTGTCTTAATAAATTATTTCAATTTATTGATATTTCAAAACCACTTAATCTCTTTAAAAATAGTAACTTTTTAGTTTCAAGATTATGATAAAATGTGATAACCAAATTCAGATTCTCAAACAACATATAAACTCAAATTCTACAATGTAAATATAGAAGATAGCAAGATCAAAAGGCATATAAAAAATATCCATAAAAGAGTATTTTTCATGAGTGGAAAACCCTCATAGGGATGAAAAGCCACTTGTAAATGACTCACTGGCTTATTAAAACTTCCTCACTAAAAATTCCTCGCTGGCTACAGAATGCCCCACTAGAAAAGCCTCACTAGCTAAAAAATGCCTCACTGGAAAAGCCTCACTAGCTACAAAATGCCTCACTAGAAAACCCTCACTGGCTACAAAATTCCTCACTAGAAAACACAACTACCTCACTAGAAAAACATAACCTCACTGGCCAAAGATCAAACTTTTCTCACTGACATGATCTTTTAAAATATTTTCCGAATCATGAATAATTTTTTTATAGAGGGATACTCTATTTCACTACATAACATTTCCACTTTCCAAAATATCACATTCTATATCATAAAGATTCATTGATGTGGAATATTTAAAATAAAAATATATATTGGTTTACACATCTCACTATTTTGCATACTATTTACAAAATAACAATACATAATTTTGTTTACAAATTCAACATGATATATCTTTGTAAAGAACCAAACTAGAAATAGTGACAAGCCACTGTTTATTTAAAAATAACAATAGATGTAATGATGCCACTTGTCATCAAACAAAACCACCAAATAAACCCTTTCAACTATTTTCATTAGTTCTTGCTCCTTTCGAGTCACTATGGAGACTTCACATTTAACACCTTTAATATGATTATTTCATATGAAGTTCAATACCTTATACAAACTAACTCATGGTGTTACATAAAACAAGCATCAAGAAGACCTTATAAGAAAGTATCATTTCATAGTCGACACAATGAGATAAAATTATATATGCAATAACCTTAATAAGAAATAGAAGATAATAAAAGACCAAACTTTACCCTAGAACAGGGTTACACAATAGAACCCTTATTGGAAAAACACCATGACTAAACCCAAAACCATTTCTAGGTAAACCAAGAACCACAAAGATTAAGGAAACATAATACCAATATGCTTTTCATTGTAAACCGTAACTTCCATAGTAGCTTGAATTCCATTTTTTGTGTAGCTAGCCATGAAACCACACTATCCTTTATTTTTCACTAAGCATCCACAAATTTACCTAAGTGACTGCACATACCATGCTTTTTCTTTTGTAAAATGAGTAATCATTTAGGGCACAAAATTTATGTCGATGAACTTTACAAACTATCATTCACTTTGAAAAAAATAATAATATCGATATGTTAACCTTTTCCAATCCAAAAAAATCATCATTATGTCGGTTTTGGTCCACTATTTGCATGACCATTCAAAAACTTAACATGCTCAATATCTATGTGTTAATGACAACCATTGATTATAATCAAACACATAATTCCTTTTCAACCTTAGTGATCAAGAACATCATTTTTGAATGCAATGATACTATCAAGACCACCTTTGTAATAAAACATTATTCATTTTAGCTTAAGTATTGTTTTGACATCGATGCCAAAAAAAAACCAATAAACATGCCACCTCAACCAATACCAAAGACCAATGTATGGTATAAATCCCACATGTATCAAGTGCAAAAACAAAACCCATTTGCATATCAAATATTGATGCCTCAATAAAAATTATTGTCTCAATGACTTTTCAATGTCAAAGTCACCCATAAATGTAGAGATATATTCTGCCTTTGGAACAAAAGAGAATTTCCAAATCAATGACATTCAACACCAATCAAATAGCACTAAACCTTCAGTGAATGCAACAAATGTATGCAAAAAGGTATCACCAAAAATGTACCAAACCAAACTGAACCATGATGATCATTAAATATAGAATACCTAAGAATATATGAGAACAATATAAGTTTCAAGATAAATCCTTGAAATCAATACCAAAACCAATGTCAAAGAGGTCAACAAACTCCCGATTTGGCATTAATGTCAAACTTGCCAAAGAAACTGATAAAATGTATATCACCATAACTTGTACCAAAAGATATCACTCGTAGAAGCACTAAAGCATCGGCATGCCAACAAACCAGCCATGTCAGCAAACCAAAAACCTATTTATGACAACAAAACCATATTTGCAATGACCAAATGAGCACCAAATGTTTCATAAACATGAAAACAACAAAATCTGAATGTAAGAAACTGAAATTGTATGATTTTCTCCCCCTTTTGACAACAATGCCAAAGGTCAAGGGGGTAGTAAATCAAAAAATGGCCACTTCATTAGCATAACTTGTATAGAAACCAACTATCCAAAAATCTCAAACAACTGTAAATTGAAATGCTTTAAATTAATCAATGTAGGAATGAGTACTGCAAATAAGTATGACACTGCAAATGAAGCATGAGTAACAACAATGCCAACTCAAAAAAAATGAGCATATCAAGAGGAATGAGTATCAACCGCATTACCAACCTATACATGGAATATACCATATTTCTATATTGAAATGTCATCACTATCATCAAAATCGAATGCCAATCACAAACAAATCCACTGTCATGAATTTTATTCACCACACTTGCAACATGTGCCCTACAAACCATAGACAAGAATGTAATTTTTTTCCTAGTGAATCACATGTGTAATCATGAAAAACCAAGAAGTAACCACAATGTGTAAGATGAAATTCTCCCCTATCAAAAAGATATACCTAACTTCCACATCCCTACAATAAGATTCTTCCAAAGCAACTAAAGTCAGCAATAGGATGGTCACCACTAAACTGTTCAACACCAATGAAAATATGGAGAAAGGTTTCCAATACACCATTGAGATGTGTAAGAGAAAACTTATATAAACTAAATGAGAAGACATTCTCACTATACTGTTACATTGTAAGTCACTACCAATTTTGGTATATAACATTAGAATTATATAGAGGTTTCCAATAGGCTATTGAGATGTGCAAGAAAAAAATGATATAAATTGATAGAGAACACATTTTCACTATACTGCTACATTGTAAGTCACTATCAATTCTGGTATATAACATTGGAATTATACAAAGTATTTTACTATTAAGACATGCTATCAAGGAACCTTCAAACATTACTAACACTATCATTAATCATGATTTCATTGTCAACAATGTACAAGATAAGAATATGCAAAGTATTGGTTATAAAAGAAAAATGTTGGCACTAGAATAGAGCCATTAGCACTACACTATGTTGATTGGTTAAACCTTGAGTCACTCATATTACTTAGCAAACTATTCTACATGATGAAGCATTTAACATGGTTTAACATTATCCAAAAGTCACAAAGAACACTATATCAACTATCATACTGTAAACCATCACATCACTTTAATCAATATGGAAAAGAGTACTAGTTGTACTACACTTAGGTTATAGTGAAAATCAAAGGTAATGTCAAGTTTTTCCCAACTTATATTGAAGCTCTTTATTGAAGTGTGAACTGAATTCCTACTCAAGATCATTCTAACAAACAACTATTCTAACATTTGAGAAAAAAGAATCATAGTCTATCCACATTCCAACCAATGATAGGTCACCCAAGAATAATGCTACTGAGTCTATCCAAATACCTCAAAATAAGAAGACCATAGTCAAGAATAGTCTAGGAACTATGCACTATCCATAAATTGATCAGTCACAAAGGCATCTACAAGCAGTGGTCATTGGGATTTCAAAACATTTTGTATGGCATCAACACATAATAAAATGTTACCAAAGCATGAGAAAATATCACTAAAGAAGGAAGAGAACTCACCAAAAAAGAAGTGCATCCAAAGCCATGATGAAAGAATAGAAAAAATACTGATTCAAACTCAAGGAATCCTTCATCAAAATTAAAGTAAGTAAAGAAAATATGAAACATTGTGACCAAAATATCTCAATTTTATCTTGTCTATAATCATCAATACACTCTTTGAACACTTTTATAAATCCATGTGTCTATATCTTGATCAATGTAAGTAATAAAAATATGACTTAACATTCACTAGATAAATGTTGTCTCATGTTCAAGTGTAACAAACATCAACCTTTATTATGCATATTACTATATCACTATGTATTAAGACCACAAAGCTACTAGCACAACATATGAATGAAGATATTTTTAAATTTTCATTTTGCAAAAACATCACTACCAATTACACTCTATTGTCACTATCATAGAAGGTATGAATATTATTGGTAGATCCAGAGGAAAAACATAATGACATAAAATTCTACTTCATACTCCACTGAAAAGCAAGAAAAAGGTATATATCACTGGCAATTGTCATGGGACAAAGAGAAGTATAGTGTGGAGACAACATCAAAAAAACCATAAACTTGACTATAAACATCCTTGATAATTATGGTCTTGCCAATACCCTATATTCTCGCTTTAAGCACCTCTTCCACTAAATTGAAATGAAAGAATTCTTGATACTATCCATTCCCACTAGATGTTTGGCTACTTTTAACATCACTATGGTTTGATACCATGCATATAAATTCTAGAAGCCAATATAATATCATAGAAGAGAAGAGGCTTGACATTGATGAATAATGTCTCAAAATAGAATAAAAATTAACAGATGTGTATTGACATCCATTTCAATTATAAAATCAAGGGAACATGATAGTGATTACCGAAGTGAAGCTATTATGAATTCATTTAGTCCACCTCAACAAGATGCAAACCATGACATTGTATTGAGCATGGAACTTTGTCCAAGAACACTACCTTAAGCTACCTTTTATACAACTATTACTAATCATTAATAGGAACTGTCATAGAAATGAAAGCATAATATCACTATCAAACTAAATGATTAATTGGTTAGCTATTCAGACAAAAGCCATTATCCCTTGAAAGTGTTTCAAGAACTTCGCTGTACCAAACATAAACAGTTGCATCAAATCACTAAGAACATTGGCTACAATTAATCACAACAATATTTTGCATTGTTCCTGTGCAATAATTTATGTTTGACCTTTTACCACAATGTTGTTGAATAAGGCGTTTAAGTAAAATATCAATTAGTATCTCCCCCTTACTTCATGCTTGCTTTTATGTGCAACTATATGTCACTTGTGTTGTATGCACAAGTTTTTCTTCCTTTTCTTCTTTCTATTGTTTCCTTCTCCAGACATTCTTTTTTGTTTTCTTTTTGTCACCAAATTCTTGTGAATTTTTATTTTTCTTATATAAGTAATCATTTCTTATCTTCTATTTCCAAAACCTATTTCTACAGTACTTTTCCACATGACCATGGTTATGATATTTATAACATATTACATTCCTATTCCTATAGAATTCATATTGAGTCGTTTTAGAATTTCTTCTACAATAACTTGCTTTATGCCCATAACCATTGCATGAATAAAAATAACTAGGAAATTGAAAATTGTACCTCATTGATTTAATTTTCCAAGTAGGTGAAAAAACTATGAATCTGTTTGTTCTACTTCTTCATCCTTTGTTGGTGTCTTTGAATTGTCTACTATCAGCTGTCTTCATTTCTAGTTTCTTCTTTTTTTCATCGTTAGCAGCAACAACATGATATCTTAGGTCTATTTTCATTCTTGGAGTTTGTCTGACTCCAGAACTCTATCCTTCCTCATAGCTGGTGTAGTCACAGTAGGAGGGTCCTCAAATAGAATAGTACAAACCATGAAGGAAGAGTCACACAACAGAAGAAACATGAAATATGGAGGAAAATGCAGATACAAAAACTCTTATTATCATAAATCTTGATTACAAATAGTCTACCACATTTGGGCTTAAATATTCGGCGCACATGCCTGATTACAACATGCTCAAAATATAGTGCTCATACATGCGAGCAAAAATATTACAAGTCAAAATCTATATACATCTTATTCTATCTTAATTATCCCTCAATCTGATGATTCAATACTAGATTTATACTACATCTGCAGGTCGACAAACATCCACATCAGCCAAAGATCGCTATAATCTTCAAGAAGAAAAGTGTAACTTGTGTAAGAACAGGTTGGCCTCAAATCTGAAATTCATCCATGGTAGATGTGCATGGTGAAGTGTGGGCCTAAGTGTAGGGTCAGGGACACTCCATAGAACAAATCTAAAAACACCATGAGGATCTGCATGTCACGGGAAATATTTTTGATCGATCCAACTAGCCGTTAGGTTTTGAAGTTATTCTAGGGCCAGTCCCAAAAATTGTCACGGACTTTGGAAGTGATAACTTGCCACAAAAAGATCCAAATGAGCTAAAAACTTGGAATATGAAAATTGAACATGTCCAAAATGAAATCCAAAGTATGCAATATATGGTGAGAAAACATGAAGAAGCACCAGATCTACCAACTCAAACCAGAACAAGAACAAAACAAGAACAAAAATGAATGAATTTTTTTTTTTATTGATGCAAGATTGCCAAGAACCAAGGATGCTCCTGCATCAGACATTTGAGGTTAATGAAAAGTGAGCCTCTTAATTTGTAGGGGCCAAAGGAAAACTAATATGGTCTATCTCAGCCTGATAAAACCAAGAAGAATCCTCCATTGGTCTACCCTTCCATTTCACCAAATATTCTTGGTACCATCTTCCATGAGTCCTCCTTCCATTTTTAACATCCAAAATCTCTTCTATCTCATCTCATTGTTGTTTAGGATGCTATTCTTCCAACTTCACCTTGTATTCTTCACTAAATTCTTCTTCATGGTATTGATGTAAATCAAAAATGTTGAATATAGGTGATATACCCATGCCATCTAGTAACTCCACTTCATAAGCATTTCTTGAATCAAAATTCTTCAAAATCCTACAGGGTCCAAACTTCCTTATCTTCAATTTACTCTATGGTCCAACTGTAAATCTTTCTTTCCTCAAGTACACCATCACTTCATCCCCAACTTAAAATTCCTTGTGTCTCCTCTTTTCATATGCTTTCTCCTTATACTTATGGTTCGTGTTTTCCAAATGTTGCTTCACCTGAGTATGCACTATCTTCATATATTCCACAAATTATACTACTTTTTCACTCCTTTTATCTTCCCTACTGATGTCTCTCAACTCCGATATACCTCTAAGATGAAATTCTATAGCAATCTCAAAATTTGTCTTTCCAGTACTCCTGTTCACTGAATTATTGTAGGAAAATTCTTCTTGTGCTAGGGCTAGATCCCAACTTTTGGTCTTCTCTCCAACCAAACATCTCAAGAAATTTCCCAGAATTTTGTTCACTACCTCTGTCTATCCATCTTTCTATGGGTGAAAATTAGAACTAAAATTCAAATCTATCTTCAACTTCTTTCAAAGTGTCCTCCAAAAGTAACCAACAAAATTTGTATCCTTGTCTGAAACAATGCTCCTAGGTAATCCATGCAATTTGACCACTTAAAAAAAAATCTTCTATATGTACTATATTTGTTGTCTTCTTACAAGATATGAAATGTGTCATCTTAGAAAATTTGTCCACCACCACAAATACTGAATCATTACCTCTTTGTGTCTTAGGAAAACCAAGTATTAAATCCATGTTGATATCCTCGCAAGGTCTTTCTAGTACTATCAAAGGTTTATACAATCCAACATTCAAACTACTCCCTTTTGAAACTTGACAAAATTTGCAAATCTGCACAAATTTCCTGACATCCTTATGAATCTAGGGCCAAAATTAATTCGTACTCACCAACACTATTGTCTCGTCAATTCCAAAATGTCCTGCCAAACCTCCACTATGTTTCTCTTTCACCAAGTTATCCCTCATTGAACTTTGGGGTATACACAACTGGTTCCCTCTAAACATGTCCTCTTGAATGAAATAATCCAACCATTGACTTCTATCCTCCAAAACTGGTTCTTTACATGCTCTCCAAGGTTTTGCAAAATCCGGGTCTTCCTTATACAAGTTTTTCAATTCATCAATGCCTAATACCTCCGCTCTCATCTATGCCAGTAAATTCCTTCTTCTACTCAAAGCATCAAGAAATCTATTTGAATTTCCACTCCTATGCTTCAAAACAAAGTGTAACTCTGTAAGAACTCTACCCATCTCATGTTTTTTTGATTCAACTTACCTTCACTATTCAAATACTATAACGCTTGATGATCCATATACAACACAAAATCCTTAGATAAAAAGTAATGTCTCCACTTATTCAAGGCTTGAACTATGGCATAGAACTCATGATCATACATTGAATATCTTCTCCTTGCATCATTCAACTTCTCACTGAAATAGGCTACAGGTCTTCCTTCTTGACTTAACACTGCTCCAATTGCATTTCCACTTGCATCACAATCCACTTGAAATACCTTACCAAAATTTGGTAAATCCAACACAGGATGCTCTATCACCTTCTGTTTCAACAGCTCAAAACTTCTGTCTACTCTAGATGTCCACATAAATCCTTCTTATCTCCCCTCATTTTGTTTCATAGGGCTACAAATAGAACTGAAACTCCTAATGAACTTTTGGTAGATACTAGTCAACCCATGAAAATATCTTACCCCCCAATGCTTTCAAGTGTAGGCCATTCAACAATAGCTCTCACTTTCTTAGGATCAATCTTCAATTCATCTACTGATATTACAAATCATAGATATACCAATTCCTCCTTCATGAAACTACACTTCTTTATGTTTATCAACAACTGTTCTACTTTCAACCTCTGCAAAACTTGTCTTATGTGCAACAAATGTTCCTCTCTAGTTTTACTAAAAATCGAAATTTCATCCAAATATACAATCACAAATTTACTTAAGAATTTCTTCAATACCTCATTCATCAACCTCATGAAATTACTCGGTTTATTTTTTAGTCCAAAAGGAATCACCAACCATTCATATAATCCTTCATTTGTCTTGAATGTTGTTTTCCACTCATCTCCTTCTCTAATTATGATATGATGATATCCACTCTTCAAGTCTATCTTTGTAAAGTACTTAGCTCCACTTAAACAATCCATAATGTCATCCATCTAGGGTAAAGGAAATCTATACTTCACTATGATCTTGTCTATGGCTCTAGAGTTTGTACACATTCTCCATTCTCCATATTTCTTAGGTGCAAGCACAATAGGTACCACACAAGGACTTAAGCTTTCTCTAATCAAACATTTCCTCAACAATTCTTGTACTTGTCTACTCAACTCTTTATTTTATGTCCATGTCATTCGGTTTGTTGATTTATTCAACAAACTAGCTCTAGGAATCAAATCCATGCAATGAATAATACTCCTTATAGGTGGTAATACATCAAGTACATTATCTAAAATGATAGCTTCAAATTTTGTTAGCAATTCTTTTATCTCCTCAGGTTGTCCTTCTACATGCTTCAAGTCTTCAAATTTCTTAGGCACCAATGGATAACACATGTTCTCATATCTCAATCCATCTAGAAATATTCTTCCATCAACCAAGTAGATTCTAGCATTCATACAAATCTTAGCCTTAGGAACATCTTCCAAGGGTAACAAAGTATGATTCATCCCATTAGCACCAATGGTGTATATTTTATTCTTTCCATCATGAATAGCTTGTTGATTATACTGCCAAGGCCTTCCCAACAAGATATGGCATAATGTTACACAAAACTTCATCATGGTAGTTTCCTATCTTCAATTTTACTAGAAATTGATCACTTACTAGTATTTTATGCTCATCTTGAATCCATGCTATCTGATAGGGTTTAGGGTGTTTCAAACTTTCCAAATTCAATTTGGTCACCATTTCTTCAGAAGCCAGGTTCTCTAAACTTCCACTATCAATGATCACATTACAACATTTACCAGCTCCCTTGCATCTGGTCCTGAACAAATTCTTTCTCTGCAATGGTTCTTTCTCCAATTCACTTTTACACAACACTCTCCTATTCACCAATACCTCTCTTTCTTCTGATTGATTAGATGATCCAACATGATCCTCCTCCACTAAGGTTGTTCTCCTATTTTTCTTAGTCTTTCTTCTTGTCTCTCGTTGTTTGCATTCAAAGGCTCTATGTCCACCACATTTAAATCAAGTTCCCTTGAATACTCTTTTCTTCGGTCCTCTATCATATTTTCTATACCCTTCATTTTTGTAACCACCATATCCACCTCTTCTGTAAGAGTTTTCATCATCTTGTTGGTATGAATTTTCATTCTTATCAACCTCCTTATCTTTGTTCTATTCTACAAAATTTCCTCTTCGTCCTCCAGTAAATATTCTTCCACCTCTTCCTCTCTGTCTTTGTTCATGTCTTTTATTTAGCTTATCTTTGATTTTAGGGCACACTGATATGCCTTTTCCACACTCAAAAATTTAATCAAACTAATCTCATCTTGAATAGATGACCTTAAACCATTCACATATCTAGCTACTTGTTCAATCTCATCTTCTGAATGTCTAGATTGGGTATTCAACTTATAGAATTCCTCAGTATACTCTATCACTCTTGATTCTTTCTGCTTCAGGTTCTACAATTTCTTGAACAAACTAATCTAATAGTCTGCAAGCATAAATTTGTCTTCAATTTATTCACCATATGATCCCATGATCTTATCTTTTCCTTTCCTTTTCTTTGTCTATCTGTTTTCAAATGTTCCCACCAAAGGGATGCATCTCCTCTCAACTTTGTACAAGTGAATTTCACCTTCTTATCATCTAGGGTACCTTCAAAATCAAAGTATTTCTCTATTTTTATTATCCACTCCAACAATTTATCTTAATCTAACTTACCATTATAATCTGATGGATTGAAATGTGGCTTAGTGTTCACTCTGGTTAGGGCTCTTATGAACCTCTCTTCTCCCTGATTGAGGCCAGGTTTCTCTTCTCTTGCAACTTCTTCTTGTTCTTCTACTTCTTCATCACTGACATCATCAACTGGTCAACCTCTTCTCTGGGCCATTTCAACTACTTCCAATCTTGCAGAAATTCATCTCAACATCTCTATTACAGTTGGGTCTACATTTCTGTTGGGGAAATGGAGTCGGTTCTGTCATCAAGATTACCATCTAAGATAGTAGTACCTTAGTGATTTCAATTCAAAATCACAACAAAGACACAAACAACTATGCCATAAAGTGGAAACAGACATAGTTGATGCCCCATTGATCCTTTGAGAGAAGTGAATGCAAACAAATAATAGATTCAACATAAACAGATAACCGTGAAAGACAAAACTATGAACACATAGATATATGTGGTGAAAACCCTTTTAGGTAAAAAATCCCATCTCCAAAACATTCAGCTCACTTGTATTATTCAGTATCTAAAATGGTTACAATACAAACACAGAGCTATTCTCTTCAGGATATTGCATCTTGTTCATCTAGAGAAAGAATACAAGCTACACAAACCAGAATCTCACATAGTTACAATGTACACAAGACATACTATGTAGATTCCCTTTAGCTCCTCTCAAATGATTATCATAGCCAGCCTCACGGCTAGCCCAACCACTTGGCCTCCATAGGTTCACATGTTACCAGATTTGAGAGTCTAAGTTTTCACGGTTTAACCACTTGAACACTCTCAGCCTCTCTTTGTTATTGCTCATCTCTTTATATATATTGCCAACCTATTCAGCCCATCCTTGTCTGCAATGGTCATCAGGATAATAAGTTATCCACTAGCAAGAAATGACCATTCCCTAATAACATGCACCCCTTAATTTGCAAGGATCGAGCCACGCAACATTAAATCTGGTCACAGACATGTCCATCAACCTGCATTCAATAATGCAGCCCAATCACTCTCAGGAAATAACCATATGGCCAATCAGATCATAAACATATTCAACATGTTTCCATTACATTTGCTGTCGCACTTTGATAGTTAGTCAAATCGGTCCAACTCGGTCAACTGAGTTCCAAGCTCATCCGAGCTCTTACCATGTTACCGCTGAGCTCATTCGACCCAGCCACGGTATGGCTGTGATCTTGCCCAAGCTCACCCAAGACTCCATTGTGCTCAGTCTCTCCTTTGTCTTCGGCCAACCAGATGCAGTCAACCAGCTACATGCCAAACTATCATTTTCCTATCACACTGCCACTGATTCCAACTTGCTCAAACTTTACCCCAAGCTCTTCTGAGCTCCTACCACACTACCGCAACCCTGATGGTATTGCCTCATGGATGGTGGTAAATGCCTTGGCAGACCACTGCTAGTTTTACCGTGGCCACCACGGTCAGTCACTTGACTGTCTGCAGTATGGCGGTAATCACTAGCCAGACCATTGGCGGTCTTATCGCGGCCACCGTGGTCAGTCAGTTGATTTTCTATGGTATGGCGATAACCACCAACCAGGCCACTGGCGGTCTTACCATGGCCACTGCGGTTAGTCACTTGAATATCCATGGTATGGCGGTAACCGCCAGCCAGGCCATTGGCAGTCTTACTGTGGCCACCATGGTCAATCACTTGACTGTCTATGGTATGGTGGTAACTGCCAGCCCCGACCATAGGCGATCTCACTGTGCTATCATGGTGAGTGGACCCACCAGCCGCAGTATGGTTGTAACTACCAGACCACCATCGATGGCTTCACCGCGGCCACCATGATGAAGGTCTTCACAAACCGCGGTATGGAGGTAACTGCTAGACCTGACCATAGGTGGTCTCACCATGCTACCATAATGAGTGGACCCACCACCTACAGTATGGTGGTAACCGCCAGGATAGTCACCACGGTACCGCCAAAGCCAGACCAAGTTGCTGTGGTAAAGGCCAGAACAAGAAGAAAATGGCCAAATCTTCAAGGGAAAACTAGAATGTTGAGGTAATAATTTCCCAACAATTTCCACGTGCTCCATTTCCTCTACCATTTCTTCTTCCTACCATCTTTGCACAAGTCCTCTACAATTGCAAGTCGGATCCTCAATCTGCCACCCTACAACAAATCTTTAACAAGATTGTGCAACTTTTGATGATCTCACAATGAATGAATCTCACTCTGATACCAGTTTGGTGTAGTCACGGTAGGAGGTTCCTCAAAGAGAATAGTCTAAACCATGCAGAAAGTGTTAGACAATAGAAGAAACATGAAATATGAAGGCAAATGCAGATGCAAACACTCTTATTATCAAAAATATTGATTAGAAATAGTTTGCCACATTCGGGCTTATAGATTCTTCCCACAGGCCTGATTACAAGATGCTCAAAATATAGTGCTCATATATGCGAGTGAAAATCTTACAGGTCAAAATCTATATACATATTATTCTATCTTACTTAATTCTCCCTCAATTTGATGATTCAATACTAGATTTATACCACATCCATGGGTCGAGAGACATCTACATCAGCCAAAGATCGATACAACCTTCAAGAAGAAAGTGTAATGTGTGTAAGAATAGGTTGGCCTCAAATATGAAATTCATCAATAGTAGATACACATGGTGAAGTGTGAACCTAAGTGAAAGTTCGAGGACACTCCATAGAACAAATCTAAACACACTATGAGGATCTACAAGCCATGGGAAAGATCCATGATCGGTCCAACTAGCCGTTAGGTTTTGAAGTTATTCTAGGGCCAGTCCCAAAAATTGTCACGTACTCCAGAAGCGATAACGTGCTGAAAAAAGATCCAAATGAGCTGAAAACTTAGAATATGAAAATTGAACATGTCCAAAATGAAATCCCAAGTATGCAAGATATGGCGAGCAAACATGAAGAAGCACCGGATCTACCAACTCGAACCAGAACAAGAACAAAACTGAATAAACATATTTTTGATTGATGCAATATTGCCAAGAACCAAGGATGCTCCTATATCAATATCCCAAACCAATTACATCCTTATGATTTTTCTTCTTTCTTAATGTAAACATGGAAAATCTACAAGCTCATCTTGGCACACCTGATCCTGATTACTAACAACGTTTCCCCTTAAATCACATTCTCAGTATTTCATCACATTCTATCCCTTAACTTAATAAATCATTATTTATTGAATTAAGTCTTCCTATTTCAATGATTAAATTAATCAATTTAATTTAATCAACCTTGCATCTCTATTTAATTAAATAAATCTTTTTATTTGATTAAATTCTCTAAAGTCCTCTTATTAAATTAAATAAATTAAACATTATTTAATTTAAGCTAACATATCCCCCCATCAGTTAAATAAATCAAAATCATTTATTTAATTAATCATTTCCTCTCAATTCTTGACTTAAATTAAGTCATAAATCTAAGTCTAAATTGTCACATCACCTAATTCTTCATTAAATTAATCAATACATTGATTAAGTTAATCTTTCTCACTAAAATTCTCTAGAGAATGCAAGTTGCACAATAAATCAATTACTTTGATTTATTAATTCTTCTATTTTCCTTCACAAAGAATCAAAAGGGAATATTCCTTATTTGAATTCAAAAAGGCCAAGTGGACTTGGTCTTTCCAACAAGGCATTAAAAGCCTCTTACATGTCCTTGACCTTGAGCCAAGTGACATTAACTTCATCCTCTTTCCCTCTTCAACATGTCATTTCTCAAATTTGAAATGCCACCTAATTGCATTTATTGGCACATTGGCCAAAACTTGCACATTCCTCATCCAATCCCATTTGGACAAGTGGCACAATGCAATTGGATTATCTTTTGTCCCATATTTCTTATTTCCACTATCTCTTCCAAGATTTGAATCTATAAATTGGAGACTCTTCTCCTCAATCATCATCCACAATTCACATGCAAAGTTAC
This sequence comes from Sequoiadendron giganteum, assembly GCA_007115665.2. Classification (NCBI taxonomy): domain Eukaryota; kingdom Viridiplantae; phylum Streptophyta; class Pinopsida; order Cupressales; family Cupressaceae; genus Sequoiadendron; species Sequoiadendron giganteum. Next base: position 581,775,174 of record CM021106.1, on the reverse strand, counting down.
TCTCTTCAATTGAAAACTAATTTTTCTCATTGCTTCCAATCATCCATCAATTTTCATAGACATTATCAAGATTATGTTCAAATATCCTTGGAGATTTGACCATTGATTCAATCGACTCACATTTGCACATAGGAATTGGGAAAGGGCCAATTGCAACATATCAATGGCACCAATTCCCCCATGGAATCATCATTTTGTTTACTTAATTAAGACTAATCTTTATCTATTTTAGTTGTTCTTCCTTTGTTCCTATTTTAAGTTTATTAACAAATGGATTTTGTGGGGAATCCCTCATTGTTTTCTTGCATTTAGATCTAACAATAACAATGTTTGTCGTCTTTGTGCAATTACAGGTTTAGGGGTTCACATTTTGGCGCTGGAAGGAGGGCAAGAAGTCAAAAAATTAAAACATGTTTTCAAATTCCACAGACATAGGCAAACTAGCCCGCACGGTGCTATATCGTGCCGCTTTTAGTATCATGGCACAATATCTCACCGCTTTTAGTTTCGCGGCTCCATATCAACCTGTAGTCACATTTTCCAAACTTCACTGCGGGATTCCCACCTATCTCTTTTTTCAAATTTCTTAACCCCGCCACGCGGGTTCTAACTCTGCTGCTTTCACCACTGCAGTCCTATTTTGAACTGCGGTTTCTCCAAACCACACCACGGTGCCTTTCCCACCCATGATTTTTAAATTTTCAAAGTAGGCCACTTCCAAACTGCACCATTGGCCTGTATTGTGCCGCTTTTGCACTCTTTGTTTGTGAAGAGCGCTTCCCAAAGTCATCCACGTGGTGCTATATAGTGCCGCTTGTCTTCCAAACTTTGCCGCTTCTCCAAACTCCACCGCTTTTCCAAACTTTGCCACGGGATGACAGTAAAATCTTAAATTAACATGTGCTTTTTAAGTTTAGTTTTTTTTAACTTTTTAATCTGATTTCCCATCTTTATTGCTCTCTGTTTTACTGTCATTTTGCAGGTTGGAGCAAAGGAAGGAATCATTATGGCATCATGTTTACAAAACCAAAGTGTTCCTAAACACTAAAAGTGTTCTTTAACACTTCTTGAGAAAATTTGTTAAAATCTTTGGCCTTAGGAAAACTAATTTTACTTTGGGATTTAAAACGAACATTCAAATTTTCTTTTATGATATCATGTTTATTGTATGCAAAGTGTTTCTAAACACTTAAGTGTTCTTCAACACTTTTCAAGAAACTTGTTAGAATCTTTGATCTTAGGGCACTAAATTTTACTTTGGGCTTTAAAAAGAACAATCAAATTTTGTTTTCTAAAGTTGCCAAGGGGCTAAAAAGAATTTTAGGCAAATACACTAGAGTTGGCTTGAAAGGTAATAATTGAACAAGGCAACTTCACACTTCATTTGCTGCTTTTAAAAAGAATTCATCTTTGCTTTGAGGATTAAAATGAACAAGTGTCTTTTATGTTTTGCAAACTTTTTCACAAATTAACATCACTAAAATACGTATGCGCTTCTCTCGCGCTCTATAGCGATCTTGAGAATCAAAAGCATTTTAGTGATATTAACTTGTCAAAAAGATTGCCTCCACATTTCGATTTGGGCACTTAAAATTGAAAAAAACATGCGAGTGTGGATAGACTTATTACGAGTGTTCTCCTTTTGTTTTTAAACAAAATTCGATCGAACTACAAATAATGTTTGTTTGCTATTGTTTATCTTAGAGGGTCTGCCTTGTGGGAAAAAGTAATCACCCAAGGGAATGACCCAACCAAGAACACGCTAAAGCCAAGCGACTTCCACCTGAGATATAAGTGTGGATATTGGGAAAAAGGCCAATATCACGAGGATTATTCCAACGAGATGGACAACAATGGAATCTCACCAATGTTGGATAATCCCCCATGAACAGAATGCCCGAATTAGAACTCCTTGTTTAGAAAAAGGCCAAAACCTTGTCTATCTTGTTGGTGCAAAAGGTTATGTCCTTTGAAGCTGCCGCATGTAACATGTGGTCTTGTTGTGGAAATGGAAAGTATGCCATGGGAGATTCATGGGTACTAATGCTTGGCTGACCTGAATAAGTGAGTGTCGTGGAGGGGAGCCAATGTGGTCAAGCATTTAGCCATTCACACAAGATATGTGTAGCTAGATTTATCCAAGTGGGAACCCAACAAGATATTGCCTCATCATCCTAGGAGTGTAAAAGTGCTTGGAAGAACACATTGCTTGATCTTGAAAACATTTGAAAAATGAACATACACAAAAACCTTGAAATTTTAAACACCTTGTGGGAAACAAATACCTATTAATGAACTTGGACACACTTGCTTTCCCTAGGAATCACATTCCTAGAGGTTTATAAGTGCACAAGGTCTACCGTCGTTTGTTTTCAATAAGGATAAACATAAGGAAATTTTTCCCTATTTTCCTCGATTTCCACACAAAGGACCTTGTGGGATGAGAAAGAAAATGGGACACTAGACATATAGTTTGGAACCTAAGCAAGCAAGTGTCTTGGATAAAAAGAACCTCATTTAACCAAGATAAAGAGAGGAATTGAATTACACATGTGTTGTTTCCAATGATTTCCCGCAAGATTAAAATCCCAAAGCCAAAGTTCAAGAAGTTGAGTCTAAAAATCCGTGAGCAACTCCTTCAGATGCTCCTTGAAGTAAGGGAGAGACTTGTATACAATTTCTACAAAAAATCCTCAAGGAACAATCTTGCATTGTATACATTTTATTGTCAACAAAATCCCAAACTTTTTCAAAGGTTTGCTTTTCTCCCATAGGAAGTCTAGCATGTTCTTCAATATCGAGGTTTTATAGAGAGAGGTCGCATCTAGGTTAAGGTTCAAGATTAAAGTTTTCATTCCCATTCATTCCTCCATCAACCAAATCTCATTTCATTATGAAACCTTTTTGAGAACTCTAGAATTAATCATCATGCTAAACTTAGAGGGCTAAATCAACATCATCATTATATTGGTTTAACACACTTAGCCAGCATATTCTTAACCATTGGAAAAATTTTCTTTGAGATAATACAACTTCTTAAAGTATATTGGTTCTCAAAAACATTGGCATAACACACTTTGTCGATTCATCGATTTGTACAAGTTCCCTTAGGATAACACAACTTCCTAGGGAAAACAACTTCACAACAATCTTGTTTGACTTAACGCATCTAGTCAAAATTATCATAATCAATCAAATCAAAAGCCCCTACTAGTTTAGAACATACCTTCAAAAATTTCTTCAAAAAGGTTTCACTCACCTCACCTTATCCATTTGATCCATCACCATTATCACCATCTTTGATCTTTTAGCTTCCCTAGTTCTTCTCTTTTGGACCTAAAGGATTAGGATCGAACAAATCCCTACTTTTATGGTCCAAACAAGATCTCAACACAAGAAGGACATGGAGAATATCAGAGAAATATCAGCTTCTATGGACATGAGTCATTTAAATACCGAAGTGAACCAAGTGGGATCAAGCAATCCCCCAAGCAACTCTCCCTTATCATCACAGAATCCTCAAGAGGAGAGTCATCAAGAGGATGACACAAATGAAGACATGGGGATGACACCAAATGAAATCATGGAAATGGTTCAAAATCCAGAGAACCACAAAATTATTAGTGCTATGTTCAAATACCTAAATATGATAGCAAGAGGAGGGGTCATGCCCCCTCTAGACCTTAACACAAGCACTAGTATAGATGCATCCCCATTGTCAAAAAATAATCAAGAAATACCTTGCATTGCATCAGTCATCACACCAACCTCCTCGAATGTGAAAAAGGGGAGTGCCATGTTCTAGGAATTGCAAAAACACCACCTTATGGCTAATAAAGAAGCAATCATCACCCCCATACCAGCTACATCTATTCCGAAAAACCCATCTCACCCCTACGTCCCACTCACATTTCATAACCCTGCTAGTTCATCCTCATTTCACGCCTCACCAGCCTATCAATTGAACATACCAACTCCCTTACCGCATGAGGAAGTTGGCTTGTTTGGAATGATGGAAGCTATCAATCCTTTCTCTTTCCAAAGTGGTGCATCATCCCTTCCCCCGCTTCCTTTCGCATTCGCATCACCTCTTGGAATAGATCTTCCACCTTTACCCATCAAAAATTTCTCCAATCCAAGCAATCCGACCACCACTTTGAACCCGTTTCTTTTGCCCATATCCTCACAACAAATCACAACTATTCTTGTCACCATGGTTAATGCATCTATTGGTCCTCAAGTCTCCCAAAGCATACCATCTCAAGGACCAATCATCTCAACCACCCCCCCCACAACCCAAATCACAATCACCACCACAATCCCTCCACTTACCACAACGGTTGGCACAATTCCTATTCCACCACCAATCCCACCAAAAGCCAATACAACAAATTCATTCACCACTCTAATCCAAACCCTCCAAAAGGCCAACCAACAAAGAGTACTCCAGCAAAAGCAACAAGCCCAAGCTCAAGCTCAAGTTCAAGTCCAAGCCCAAGCTCAAGCCCAAGCTCAAGCTCAAGCCCAAGCCCAAGCCCAAGACCAAGATCAAGCACAAGCTTAATACCAAGAACAATTGCAAGAAATCCACCTACAAGCCTACCAACAAGCCCTGTAAGACTTTCAGACACAACACCAAGCTAAACAACAAGCTTTGTTGGTGCAACAACAGCTCGACCAACAACAAGATTTGTTGGCGCAATAGCAACACGACCAACATCAGGCTTTAAAAGCACAATAGCAGCTTGACCAACATCAGGCTTCATGGGAACAATAGCAGATGGACCAAAAGCAAGTGCTATTCGAACAGAAATAGCAAGATAAACAACAAGTGTTGTTGGCACAAATGCAGGCTTACCACCAAGCTTGCAGCAAATGCCCACCAGTACTCTCCTCACCCATCAAACACCTCAAACACCTCATAAATCATTCATCCCACCCCCTGATCCAAGCAAGGATGTCATAACACAAATCAAACTGCTCTCACAGCAGGTGTTGGACTTGCAAGCAAGAAAAACCACAAGGACACTGGGCAACTTGTGCCCTTATCCATTCAATAGGAGTCTCACCATGATACCATTCCCAAAGGGATTCGAGATCCCCAAATTTGACAAGTACAACGAAATGGGTAACCCTAAACCACATTAGGGAATTTTAGGTACACTGCATGTAAGTTGCATATGATAACACGTATCTAATGCGACTCTTCCCCCGAAGCCTGACTGGTCCAGCTATGGAATGGTTTTCTCACCTACCCATGGGCATTAAAACATTCGAGGAAATAGTGGAGGCTTTCCTAAAAAATTATGCTTTCAATATGAGTGCGGACGTCAGTTTAGAAGAACTATCTACACTTAAAAAAAGAAAAGGAGAATTATTCGCATCCTTCTTGCAAAGATGGCGATCCAAGGCCAATCATAGCAAATGGACCATGCTAGAGGAACAACAAGTCTGCACCATCATAGCCAATCTAGATGAAAACTTGGTGTTCTACCTAAAAATGTAGTGCATCACATCGTACGACCAACTGATTCCAAAGGCACTCAACATCGAAAGAGCCCTTACCACGTGGGGAGGCGCACCAACATTCACTTCACCATAGGATAACCGCCCATCTAAAAACTATAGTGATAAACCTCAAACATGGTCAAGGAATAAAAATATCACAAACGATGGCGTGGTCAATGCTAAGGTAGTCATCAGTGCTCCCAAGCAAAATACCCAAAACCATCATCAACCGCAAAATCATAATCACAATATTGTGCAGACTAATGCGGTAGTAGAACAGTCACAACCACCTTCCACCAATCAAGTCAACAATTTGGGTAATCAAGGAGGACCACCTCCCCACAACAAGTTTCCCCCCCAAGAGGAAGTTCACAGCCCTTGGCGAATCGATTGAGTCTATAATGAAGAAGTTGGTCAAAGAGAATCTAATCAAGATCTCTAACTCTGAACAATACATAGAGCCCATGACCAAACCGTCGTGGTACAATGAGAATCTCCTTTGTGACTTCCACAAAGTCAAAGGACACATCACTTCCAATTGCATGAGACTCAAAAACATCATCCAAGACCTTATTGAGGACAAGGTCATCAATATTGAGCAGCCGTCTGAAAATCAAGACCTGAAAATTTACATGAATCCGATGTTGAATCATAACCAAGGAAATAATCAAGGAAATAATAAGGGCAAACAAAAGTATGTTAGTGCTAATCTAGTATATGAGAAGATAGTCGGATGCGTCGATGAAATGGTCACTATTATAAATATCAAGGAGGCCAACAATGACTGTGGAGTCACCACACGAGGTGGAAAGGTTACCATCGTTGGGGCACCTGCTAAGACCCCCATTTCCAATACAAAGGCCATCCCCTATGATTACAATGTCATAGAACAGCTGAAAAGAACACCCACCCAAATCTCCATCATGGAACTACTAAAAATCTCCGCTGCTCATAGAAAGATCATTGATGAAGCACTAGCTACATCTACCATTGCTGCCACCCTAGACACAGAGCAATTTCAGGCTATGGTGGGTAACATCATTACCCCAAATCTCATCACATTTTTGGATAAACACTTCCCTCCATAGCCATCTCATAATCATGCACTCCACCTCCAAGTACTAATCCAAAAAAATAAAGTCAAAAGAGTCCTGGTAGATGGAGCTGCAAGCCTTAATATTTGTTCTCTGAAACTCATAAAGAAATTGGGATTCACTGAGGATTCCATCAATAAGAACAAAATCATCACCATAAGGGCATATGACGACCAAGAAAGAGTGTCTCAAGGCACTATCAAGATCCCCATTCAAGTGGGGCCAACGACTATGGAAACCACCTATTAGGTCCTTGACCTTGACTTACCATACAACATCCTCTTGGGATGCCAGTGGATACATGGAATGAACGCAGTGGCCTCCACTTACCACCAATGCATCAAGTTCTCACATTAGAATGAGGAGGTCACTATATATGGGGATCCCGAAACCTTCACCTATTGTAAAAACTTGGAAGCCAAGTTTTATAAAATCCCCCAAGTCCTGAAAAATGATGAAGGACCATCCACTCCATACATAGACCCAGCCAATCTCACCTCCACTTCTGCGATAGACACCCACCATCCCAGATATATCTAAAATCAAAAGCATGATCGAAGAGAATGGATGCGGTGAGTATAGAATGAAGAGAAATGCATTTGTTGTAGGAGAGTTACCACAATCTCCTAGGTCACATGGGCAACTCCAACCCATAGAAACACCTATCCACACTATTAAAATAGAACCCTCTAGATTCCACCATTGGGGAGATCTTAGTCAGGAAGATATGGACGAAGAAGACATCTCAAACATGCTATACTAGGATGAAAGACCCACTCCCACCCTACCCATGGAGGAAACTAATAGGGGGTTACAAATGATGCTTGGTATGGGCTATAATAGGAATGAGAGCCTGGGAAGAAACAGTGATGGACGGTTAGAGCCCATTATTGTAGAAAGAAGAATGCGGAATGTTGGCCTTGGGTATACTCCTCCGAGTATAACTATACATGGTAGAGGTACTTCTAGAAGAGTAGTCAGGTCCTCTCCTTAGGTAACAACAACTACCTCTAGACCACCCATTTGATTAGGGATCCCACTCGATAACTACACCTTTGACTTCATAGATGTCCCTAGTAGTGACGAGGATAATACTATAGCGGGTCTCCCTAGGATTTTCAAAGATTCCACCTTGTTAATGATAAGTGCATCCATAGCTGAGTTAAACCAACCAACCCACCGAATTACCTTAGTACACCCCCAACTCATCGATCACGACCAACGGGGACCACCAATCCTAGACTCATTCGAAAATGAGGAGGCTCACTCGGAGTTCATGGGACTAAGGGACACAATTCCATGCGGAGACCACAAGGCTGGATTTGACATCACACTAGACACACAAGCATACTATGGGGAGATGATTAAGTCCTTCAGTCGCAAAAGAAAAATATCGAGAATAAGCTCGGAGTTAGGGAGTGAAAATCACACTGTGGCACTCTCTAACCATAAAACAATAAAAATAAAGGACGCATCCAATGGTGAAAACCTCTCCGAGGCACCAAAAGATGAAGGATTCAATCTCCCCCCTACTACTCTACATTAGGAGAAATCAACAGTATTGGCAGAACAGTGCAACCCTGTCAACTTGGGAACAGGAAACAGAGCCACAAATCACATTCTATGCCCAAACACTTTAGATAGAGGAACAAGAACTATTGGCGGCATTCCTAAAGGAAAGAAAGGTAAATTTTGCATGGACCTATGCTGACATGCTAGGTCTGGACCCTGAAGTGGTAGTTCATCATTTGGCTGTATACCCCAGAGCAAAACCAGTCAAACAAAAGCTAAGGAAGATGCACCCACAAATAGCCTTGCTCGTAAAGATTGAGCTATAGAAGCTTCTGGATGTTGGCTTCATACACCTGATTGACTATCCAGAATGGGTATCAAATCTTGTACCAATCTCAAAACTGAAAGGGGGCATCCGCATATGCACTGATTTTAGAGACCTAAACAAAGCATGTCCCAAGGATGACTTTCCACTACCCAACATTGACATGATAATGGATATGACGGCCGGACATGAGATACTATCCCTAATGGATGGCTTCTTGGGGTATAATCAGATAATGATAGCGAAAGAAGACCAACATAAAACATCCTTTACATGTCCTTGGGGCACTTACTGTTGGAATGTAATTCCATTTGGACTGAAGAATGCAGGAGCTACATACCAAAGAGCCATGACATTAATCTTCTACAACATGATCCATAAAATAGTCGAAGACTATGTGGATGACATACTGGCTAAATCAAAGAAGAGACAGGACCATGTAGCAACTCTAAGTGCTATCTTTGAAAGGCTCGAACAATATAAGGTTAGACTCAACCCAAAGAAGTGTGTCTTTGGGGTACAATCAAGAAAGCTACTAGGATACATAGTTTCAATGAGAGGAATAGAGGTGGACCTGGAAAAGGTAAAAGCAATCCTTGAGATGGAAGTGCCAAGAATGTTAAACAACTAAGAGGATTGTAAGGTAGACTCCAATCGATCCGTAGATTCATAAAACAACTGGCAGATAAGCAGATCGCCTATTTACACCTACTCCACAAGGGAGTCGCATTCAGGTGGGATGCCAATTGTGAGAAAGCATTCAATAAAATAAAAGAATATCTACTTACACCACCTATGTTGATGCCACCAATTGTCGAGAAACCATTAATCCTATACATCTCAGCAACAACAGCCGCCCTAGGGGCCCTCTTAGCCCAACATGATGAAAAGGGAACCGAGTGGGCCATCTACTACATTAGCAGAACAATGGTGGGGCACGAGCTCAATTACACATCAATAGAAAAAGCTTGCCTAGCACTGGTATTTGTAGCTCAAAAATTCAGACACTACATGCTAGCTCACCAAATCAAGTTGATTGCCAAGATAGACCCTCTAAAGTACCTACTGTCAAAAGCAATGCTCACAGGTAGAATGGCTAAGTGGGTAATGATATTGTCCGTACATGATATCGAGTATGTAGAAAGAAAATCCATAAAAGGAAAAGTCATTATAGATCAGCTAGCAGAAGCGCCCCTCTACACAGATAACCCACTCATATCGGAATTCCCAAATGAGTCCCTTTTTAACCTTGGTGCAGCAGACCACTGGAAATTATACTTTGATGGCCCCCACATGCAATATGGATTAGGAGCTAGTGTGTTCTTCATCACCCCACAAGGAGACTGTATACCTAGATCATACAAACTGGCATTCCCCTATACCAGCAATATTGCAGAATATGAGGCCTTGACCATAGGCCTCAAGATTGCAGCACAGTGGTGAATCATGGCACTAAAAGTCTATGGGGACTTGCAACTTATCATCAACCAAGTCAACGGTGAATACCAAACCAAGGATGATAAGCTCGCACCATACAAAAAGGTGGTAGAAAGCCTAAAAGAATCATTCATTGACATCACCTTCGAGTAGATACCAAGGACAAACAACAAAGCAGCCGATGCAATGGCGATAATTGGATCCTTACTAGACATCCCTTGCAACATCTCAAAAGATGAATTCCTCGTAGAGCAGCTTCTCGTACCCATGTTCGAGGTACTAGAGTCAGAATACGCGTGTGAACTCGTTGGTCTCGGTGATCTTTGGTATCATGATATATACACCTACCTAAAGTTAGGAATCCTCCCCATTGACATCACCCCAAACCTAAAATGCACTTTTGTCAAAAGGACTTCACAATTCGTCATCCTAGGAGAAACCCTCTTCCGAAGAAGTATCGATGGAACCTTGCTACATTGTTTAAAACCTAAGGAGGCTATGACTACTCTAACTAAGGTATATAATGGCATGTGTGGATCACACTCGAGTGGTATGAGCTTGGCTAAGAAATTGCTAAGAACCGGATAATATTGGTAGACAATGGAGAGAGAGGCAGACAACTTTGTCAGAAAATGCCTGCAATGCCAACAACATGGAGACCTTATTCATGCACCAGCTCAAGAACTGCATCCCATTGTTACACCTTGGCCCTTTTCATAGTGGGGGCTCGATCTCATCGGTAAAATTTCACCCACCTCATCCAATGGCCACAAGTTCATCATCATCGCCACTGAATATTTCACAAAGTGGGTCGAAGCAATTCCCATGACCTACATCATGGGGAAAAAAATATCTAAGTTCATCATGAATTACCTCATTTGCTAATACGGTGTTCCCCAATCAATTATATTTGATAGTGGGATGCCCTTCAAGAATAAAGATGTCCGTGATTTATGTGAAAATTTCAAAATCCAACACTGCTTTTCCACCACATACTATCCACAAGGCAATGGCCAAGCAGAAGCTACAAATAAAACCATTCTGAAAATCCTCAAGAAAACAGTCAATGACTTTGGTTGTGACTGGCATCTGCAGCTAAATCCCGCCTTATAGGCCTAGCGCACCAGCATCCACACGCCAACAAGTGCCACCCCATTCTCTCTGGTCTATGGATCAGAAGCCATCCTCCCTATTGAGATCGAGCTCCCATCACTGAGGATATCACTACAAAACCTCATCATAGATGAGGAATACAGGGTCGCAAGACTCAATGAGCTAGAATTACTAGATGAAAGGTGCAGGGATGCCCTTAATCATCTACAAGTGTACCAGAATCGCCTAAAAAGGAGCTACAATAAGAAGATCAGACAACACAGTTTCCAAGTTGGTGACCTCATGCTGAAAGAAAACCAAAAGAATGTGCGAAATCTGGATACAAAGGGAAAATTTGAGCCCAACTGGATGGGACCCTTTATCATCACTGCAAGTTACAAATCAGGGGCATATCAGATATCGACACCGGAAGGCGAGCCCCTGCAAGAGCCCATGAACAGTTCACACCTCAAAAAGTTTTATGCCTAAATCTTGCAAGGTATAGAACCAGAAAATACAAAAACAATCAGAAAAATTCCTGAAAAAATGGTCACCTTGATGAAAACTTGGCAAACAGGCGTGTTGGTGACAACAAAAAAACAAAAAAATAAAGAAATGCAAAAAAATAGTAAAAAGAAAAAATTCGTCCTCTAGTGAAAACCACTTCGGTGGCACTTTGGGCAGGTACCTTGGTGAAAACCTGGCAAACAGGCACCAAGTGTAAATAAAACACCTTCCCCATCTACCAGGATCTACACGACTCATTCCACCGCATCTCAAAAACACCCATCCACCCATCCACCCACCCGCTTGCATCCATACCATAGCCTGCGTTGGTGTCTGCACCATATTCCACCATGGAACTACTTGGCATTTATAAGGTCAGTCTGTCCCGTCTTTATCGAAGTAGTCTGTAACACCATGCTGGGGGCACATTTTCACAAAAACATCGGATCAGATTCGTGTGTATTCTCATGATCTTTGTCAAAATCATCAAAAATTCAAAAACATTTCAAAAAATCAAAAAATCAAAAAACATCCAAATCATCAAAAATCCAAAACATGTGAAAATCTCAGAAAATCCTCAAAAAATTCATCATTGAGTCTTGTTAGTCTTTCACCTTGTCAAACTATGTCATCTTTGATCTTGAACATAGGCAAGGTTGATCTTTGATCATCCCCCGAGACAGTTAGAGTTAGTCCTTAGGCGTCCGTCGCATTGGCAACCCATTTTCCCATCTAGTCTGCATCTTAAGTCAGTCCTTTAAAGCAATAAGATGGCAATCCAATTGTCCACCCTATCATCATCAAGTCTATTGTCAGTCGAACTACGTGGTCTCTACGTATATAACGTAGGCAAATCTCATCTATGGATCAGCTCCCGAGACCCCTAGGATAGGTCTTTAAGTTGGTCAGTTTGTCTTAAATTTTGAAAAATGCCAAAAACATTTGTAAAACATCTCAAAAATACCAAAAACAGCCTCAAAATATCTGAAAATCTAAAATGGTGCATCCATTTCATCTCGCTTTCACCCATGATTTGTCATCACTCATAATAAATCAATCATCGCCTTCACCGTTTGGTGAGTTAGTCAGAAGCAAGTTTAGTAGGCTCTAAAGAGAGCACCTAATCATCAAAAGTCTTGGAAGACTAAGTCAGTAAGCAAGCAAATTGGTCAACTTGGAGTATCAATAGCTTGTCACCCAATTGGTCCCATCAAAACCCTGATCACTACATGTCCTAGGATGAAGCTTCCCTGTGATGGACATAAGCATTAGGTAACCCCTCACAGTAGTTAGTCTTGGCTAGCGGTATGAAGAACATTAGTTTGTTTGTTTACTTTATTTGGTCTCTTTCGACTTATCTTATTTTGTCCTCATTCTAAGGACCTCTCGATGATGCCTAAACAAAATAGGTTTAGAGAGAAAGGAATGGGGCAATGATCATTATCTTTTATCTATTGTGCTTGTGGGACATGCTTGTAAAATAACTTAGTTATGCATGTTTTGTTTGGTTTGTAGGGAGGATATTTTAAGTATCTTGTTGACCACATAGGAAAGCTTGCTTTTCTGTGTTTTGGTCTCAGATGTTTAAAATGTCTGAGCTACATCCTAAATAAAATAGGTATGTTAAGTGTGAACAAGAATACTCCTATCTGTTTGATGAGTCAAAGTCCATCACACTAAGTACCACGCCATCCTGGTCCTTAATACCTTGATGCATAGTACCTATGTGTGTTATCAAACATAATGCAATAGACCCTTTGAAAATCTCAATTCCTATATGCAAATGTAAATCACCATCATCATCCTCACTAAACTCATTAATTATGTGTTTCTTCTACCTTCTTTCCACACTAACATGGTATTATAACAGTAATCAAAACATCACCCATGCATACATCCTGCATCCACTAGATCGTCAACATTAGAAGAGCATTGAATCATATCAATATCTTAAGTTATGAGGACTAATATAAATTTGTTATTCTAAGCAACTTAAGACAACATTACATCATACCATTATCATTACCATTTGCATCCATTACCATCATTAATATGCATTACATCACAAAAAATACAAAAAGAAATGCATTCATTACATACATTGTATCACATAAGCATAGGAATAGAAACATCTCATAACATCACATATTTGCATCCATATACATGTACATCATAAAAGGGCGAATCATCTCATATATATCATCAAAAATACTGTTATAATACAAATTTAATGAGGTGTACACCAAGTTCATAGTACAATAAGGCCAAAATATTGCAGCCCATATGTCAAAAATGAATCAAACTATAAGTGATCAAAAGGTTGGTGGGCCCTACTGGCTACTGCCCTCCCCATCCTACCTCTCACCATGTGCCTCTGCTGGTCACCTCCCTGTCTGCTTTGAAAAGTCTCGCACTCTGCGGTCAGATGGTACTACCTGATGATAATGGTGTTGATAGTACTCAGCCTCTCTGATAGTATCCCTATAATCCCAGATATCAACTGATCAGCCCCGGGATGTGGAAGCAATGCTCTCTAACTGTCACCGCCGGCCCACCTCCTAATCCCTCTTGGATTGTGCACGATCTCTCTTTGCTGTCAGTGTGGCAACCTACTATCGGGCCTCATCTCGCTCAACTATCAGAACTTGCACCTATCCTTGTAACTGCTGAATCAGTATATCGCGAGCATCTAGCTGGCCTGCTGGCTGTCTTGCCAGCGGTGCTACCGGCTGCTGCTGTGCTGGCACATGTGGCTACCCATCCTGTCCTGGAACATGTGGCTGCCCATCCTATCCTGGCACATGAGGTTTCCCATCCTATCCTACTGCATGCTGTGTAGGATCCCTCAGAGGTGACTGTTGAGGAGGTGGTGGACCTCCCCGACCCCTGCCCGCTAACGTACCCCTTGACCTGCGATGAGGAAGCACTGGCCCTGGAACTGTCAATCTCATCTCATTTAACTTGTTAGTGCTCTCATCAAACTTGATATTCTTTTCTATCTACTTCCTAAAATTCTCAAGATCTTTCCTTAAATAAATTATTTCTTCTTCAAGTTTTTGACATTCAACTGTTTTGACTTCCAAATCAGATCTTTTCATATCTGCTATCCTCTTGTTTTCTTTAATCCCTAATTTTAGATTGAAAATCAACTCTTCTTTTTCAATGTGCTATTTTAACATAGAAATTTCCTCTATAATCCTTTTCAATTAGACAATATCACTCTCTAGATTTTTAGAATCTTCCACTTTGGTTTACAATTTTATGCTAGTAGTTTCTTCAACTCTTCTAGACTCTACTAGTTGCAACTTTAGATCCCGATTCTCGTTTTTGAGTTTCTCAATCTCATTAATTACATAAATAAGTTCACCTTCAAAATCAATTTCATACTCATCTTTAACATACTCTTGTTCAAAGTCACTCACAAAGGGATCTTATTCTATTTCAACACTCTTCTCTAAATAATCATTTTATTGAACTAGGTATAGAGGTATTTGTTGAGTATTTTTTTTTCTTCTATTTCTCTTACTTGTTGCCATAAAGAGTAGTCCAGTATCAGGAACCCTTAAGTTGGTTAGAATTTGTGCATGGAGTTGACTCACCATTATTAGAGAAATATTCACAAAGCATCGCCATTATTGTTATATTTGATGAATTTGAAGCTTCCAACATTTTTTTTGTAAGGCCCCTTATGATTACCAACATTTTCACATTTTCATAGAGTTGTTTATGCATTTTCAAGACTTGACATTAAAGACCTTGGGCTTGTTGATAGATATTTACCTTTAAATAGAGATAGAGTACTTATATTTTGTCTGAGTTGTTGCAGTGCTAAAAACACTATTAGCAGATTGGCGCTAGAAGGAGGGCTTGATTTATCAAAGTTGGAGCACTTTTTATCATCCATGTCTCCCCAAAGATTTTGAAGGTAGACTAGATCTATAGCAAAAGGAGATTTTAAAGAGTTAGGAGCCCCTAGAAGGTTAAGAAGGACTAAGAAAGGGAAGGAATCATCATCATCTTCACCCATTTGGCTATCTTCTTCATCCAACTCTTCATGATCTGATTTTGAACCAACTCCCATGAACCTAATCCTGCACCCATCTAACAACCCCAAGTGGTTCCCATTCAGCCACCACCACCTCCACCACCACCAATGGATTTTTTGGCTAATAACCCTATTGGAGTATGAAAGACACTAAGAGGGGGTAATGTCTTGATAAATAACTTCAATTTAGTGATATTTCAAAACCACTTAGTCTCTTTGAAAATAGTAAATGATTAGTTTCAAGATTATGATCAAATGTGATAACCAAATTCAGATTCTCAAACAACATATAAACTCAAAATATGTAATGTAAATATAGAAGAAAATAATTTCCAAAGGCATCTACAAAAGAGTCACAACATAATATTTTTCATGAGTGGAAAACCCTCATAGGGATGAAAAACCACTCGTTAATGCCTAACTAGCTTAGAAAAACTACCTCACTAGCGAAGCCTCACTGGCTACAAAATTCCTCACTAGAAAAGTCTCATTGGCTACAAAATACCTCACTAGAAAATCCTTACTCGATACAGAATGCCTTACTGGAAACACCTCACTGGCTATAGAATGCCTCACTAGAGAAACACAACCTCACTAGCCAAAGATCAAACTTGTCTCATTGACATGATATTTTACAACATTTAATAAATCATGAATAAACAAATTACAGAGGTTTACTCTATTTCACTACATGACATTTCCAACTTCCAAACTATTACATTCTATATCCTAAATATTAATTGACATGGAATTTTTAAAATACAAAATATATTTGCTTACACATCTCACTATTTTGCATACTATTTATAAAACAACATTACAAAATTTTGTGTACAAATTCAACATGAAATATCTCTATAAATCATCAAACCAAAATAGTGACAAGTCACTATTTATATAATAAACAATAATAGATGTAATTTTTCCACTTGTCATCAAATAAAAACATCAAATAAACCCTTTCAACTATTCTCATAAGTGCTTGCTCCTATCGAGTCACTATGGTGACTTCACATTTAACACCTTTAATTTGTCCATTTAATTTGATTGTTTCATATGAAAGGTCGAAACCTTATACAAACTAACTCAAGGTGTTGCACAAAACAAACACCAAGTCAAAATTATAAGAAATTATCATTTCATAGTTGACAAAATAAGACAACATTATATATGTAATAACCTTAAGCAAAAATAGAAGATAATAAAAGACAAAAGCATGCCCTAGAACAGGGTTACACAATAGAACCCTTACTAGAAAATACCATGACTGAACCCAAAACCATTTCTAGGTAAACCAAGAACCACAAATATTAGGGAAACAAAATACCAATATGCTATTCATTGTAAACCATAACTACCACACTAGCTTGGAAACCATTTTATGTGTAGCTAGCCACAAAACCACACTATCCTCTATTGTTCACCAAGCTTCCACAAACTGCCCTAAGTGGCTTCATATATCATGCTTTGTATTTTGTAAAATGACTAATCATTTAGGGCACATCAAAAAAATAATATCAATATGTTAACCAATATCATTCACTTTGAGTAAAACAATAATATCAATATGTTAACCTTTTGCAATCAAAAAACATCATCACTATGTTGGTCTTGGTCCACTATTTGCATGACCACTCAAAAGCTGAATATGCCTAATGTCTTTGTGTTAATGATAACACTTGAGTATAATCAAACACATAGTTCCTTTTCACCCTTAGTGATCAAGAACATCATTTCTCAGTGCAATGATACTATCAAGAATTCCTTTGTAATATAATATTATTGATTTCACCTTGAGTTTTGCTTTGACATCAATGGAAAAATACAAACCAATAAACACTCCACCTCAACCAATACCAAATACCAATGTATGGTATAAGTCCAAAATGTATCAAGTGCATAAATGAAACCCATGTGCATATTAAATATTGCTGCCTTGATAAAAAATGTTATCTCAATGACTTTTCAATGTCAAAATCACCCATAAACTTAGAGATATATTCTGCATTTATAAAAAAAGAGAATTGCCAACTCAATGACATTCAACACCAATCAAATAGCACTAAACCTTCAATGAATGCCACAAATGTGTGCAAAAAGGTATCACAAGAAATGTACCAAACCAAAATGAACCATGATGATCATTAAATATAGAATACCTGAGAATATATGAAAACACTATAAGTTCCAAGATCAACCCTTGACATCAATGCCTAAACCAATGTCAAAGAGGTCAAAAAACTCCTCACCCTTTTTTTTCAACAACTACAATGTCATGCCTAAAATTCCGAAGCACTTTTTCTCTAAGTTTCATGTTAATGACCCCAATAGAAAAATTGAGCATATCAAGATTTTTCAAAGTGCTCTAAGGGATAGACTGATCAATCATGAATATGTGACTTGTAGGATATTTCCTTATTCATTGGGTGAGGAGGTTCTCTATTGGTATAATCACTTGCTTGTTGGATCTATTACCAGGTGGAATCAAATGGAGAATGCTTTCCTACAAAATTTCAAGATCCGTATTAGTCCCAATGATTTGTATTTGTAGTTTATGTCAGTCAAGAGAGAGCCTAATGATCTCATAAGTTCATTTAATAATAGTTTCTATTGTGCCTAAACTAGGTTGCAACCTCCATATACAGTGGATATTGCTTTAGCTAAGGGAGTTTATTATGAGACCCTAGATAGCCTTAATTTTACATTTATTAAAAAAATACATCAACCCCCCTTCTACACTGATTGAATTGTACATAGAGGTAGTTAAGGAAATGACATATTTAAGGAAACATACAGCAAGACCCTTGCCTTCATTAGGACTAGCTGCTCATCCAAGACAAGTCCAAGGGTTGAATCAAGACTTGGCCAACTAGACTCCTATCATGAATCCAGTCCCTCAAATATATTTGGTCCTACACCTAGGTCCTCCACTAAACCAAGCCCAACCACATCCTCCCTATTTGTATAATTCTGGGCAGACAACATTTCCTCAACAAAAATCCAACATTCTAGCTTATTTGTAGCACTTTGAGTTGTTAAATCAACCACAAAACTTAGGCTCAACTCATGTCTATTTTCAAAACTCTACAAGTTTTGTACCATCACAAGGAAATGTTGATAAAGAGAGGCTAGATGAGTTGAAAAAACAAGTAAAAAATATATCTACGGAGGTCACCTATATGAGAAATCAAAATAGTCAACTGCAAGATGCCCAAAGGGGTATAAAATCCAATTATAATTGAGATGTTAGAGATTTCGAACAAGGCCAGGGACACACTTTTGAAAGAGGACAAGGTCAAGGATAAGGATTTCATAGAGGTCAATCATCAAGACAAAATTTTAATAGAAGACCACCCCAAAGATAAAATAGGACCTAGAATACTAGGCCTAATAATAGAGGAGTCCCTACACCATTGGACCAACTAGTTAATCAAGCGAAGTCAACAAGTACAGTCCTCTTGGTTGAAGTTTCATTAGCTAGATATTGTAGGCTCCATAAGACTAAACAACATTCTAAATTTGATTATCCTGAATTCCAGAATGTAGCTTCTATATTCCAAATGGAAGTCCATCATGTTGCTAGTGATGGTGAAAATGGACAAGAGATGGTTCCTTCCAACCCATATGATTACCTAGTGTTGGTATTGATCCATGCTCCTTTCTCGCAAGGTGAATAAAACGGACCTGAAGAGGAGTCAACTGAGCAAAGTGTAAAGTCAGAACATGCATGTAATGAAGAGTCAATATCTCAATTGTTCAAAAATAGTGACACTTTTGATAATGGTTCTTTAGATGAGGAAGAGCATAGAATAAATTAAGTTCAGTTGTTTCACCAATAGAGCACACTACATGACTTGAGGAACATGAAAGCTAGAGGTACTAGGAATAGCCAAGATGGAGGTCCTTTCACAACTTCCACCTGTCCAAATAATTTCAGCACACCTCTTGATCCTAATGCCAACAACAACCCTTCATATCCCCATGTGCCAAATAAATTTTTTTGTAAAGGAGGATCTTCTAATTTATCTGAGGGAGGACATAGTGATGTTGCTAAGGACAAACAAGGGGAAAAACCTAAGAGCACTTAGACTGAAATGAATGTGACCCAAATGGGTGAATATGTTGCTGAGGAACTTAGGAAGGTAAAGGTAAGTATTTCAAATTTTGAGTTGCTAAGAGTTCCAACAATTAGGAGTGTTGTATTTGGCTCTTTAAATGGGAATGTACCCTCAAGGTTGCCTTTGAGAAAGGGCTCTTCTTTGAAAGAAGGCTCGTGAATATAAAGGTTCTACAACATAATCGTCAGTGAAAACTCTAACAAAGTCTTGATATCGATGAATAAAGGTCCTGTGTTCAAGAAAGAACTTTTGACTTTGGTATAAAAATTTCCTCTTTTTCAATAACTTCTTATAACTAAGAGATTTCTTTGGCTTTCTAATCTTTTTCTCTAGGGACTTCTTGGAAAAGTTTGTAGACTTCCAAACCCTGCGCATAGAAAAAGACTAGACTAAGACAATTGATTTTTGAGTATCACAAAATTACCTAGGCTCGGAACACAGATGCGCTGAAACAGAGCATGGATGTGTTGAAATAGAGCATAGATGCTCTGAAACAAAGCATGAATGTACTGAAATAGAGCACATATGCACTGAAACAGAGCACAAATGTGCCGAAATAGAGCACAGATGCGCCAAAATAGACCAAGGATGCGCTAAACTATCCAATTAATTTTTTGAGACAGACATGTTTGGACAGATTGATATTTTTGGATGATCCTAATCTGATTTAAATGTGAAAAACATGCCATACAGTAGCAGACAGTTGTTTTTTTAATTCTAAAATCTAAACAAAGTGTGTATGTTCTTGAGATTTTCATGAGTATTGAACAAGATAAACATTTGAAGTAGACTAACTCTTAGTTTGTCAAATAGGTCATTATAGGAATCAGAACCCACAACTTAAAATCGCGTCGACTCACACAATCGTGTCACCCCCTAGAGGGTGCCCATGTTTTTGTCTTTTACAGGTGCGTACTCAAGGTTAGATTTCTTGATCCCTTGAGCAAAAAATCTATAGTGATTATATGGTGAGTGTCTTGGGGGAAGATTCTTCCCTCCCCTTGCACTATGATTGAAATGATGTTTGGATACTGACATGGCTAGCTTTCTACACTATGGTGAGTATTTTTTTCCCGCTACAACAAACCTTCTAAAGGATTTAATAAAACATGAAATGCATAAAATGAAATAGGAAAGTCTAGTGTTATGATCACCCAGTAAAGGGGAGAGCATAAACCTATTACCCAACAATCACAGAAAACAAGTGGTTCAATTTTAAATCCAAATGACAGTTTTCTATGCTAAGTTAAGATTTTGCTTCACAACAAACATTGGATTCATTTAAACCAACATAAAATAAATTTTGGTGACTATCCTAGGATTGATAAATTCTAGATTTTAAATTTCTATCCTAGGATTGCTTCATTTTATTTTTAAAAATAAATTGAAAAATTATGTTCGTGGATGGTGTCGGAATCAAAATTTTCTTTTACAACCCTTGTATGCATTAAAACAGGCCACCAATGCGCCAAAACAGTCAAAAAATGAATGAAATGATCAATCAGGGATGCGTGAAAACATGTCGTCTATGTGCTAAAATAGTCAATGGATGCACTGAAACAGTCCATGGATGCACATAAACAGTCCGGGTATGCACTAAAACAGTCTGAGTATGCGCTGAACAGAGGCTCTTATGCACCAAAGCGCAACTCCAGTCTGTCACTTGTTAGAAAAATCTATAAAAAAATAAAAGATTGAAAATGGGGGGAATGCCCCATGGTGGGCACCAAAAATGTGTTGTTAAAAATAAGTGATCTAGTTAAGAAGTAAACTAACAGACCAATAAGACATTATATTGAAAGAAACTAATCTAGAAAACATAAATGCAAACTCTAAACAACAACAACTTCTTCAAATTCGTCCCATTGTCCTCTATCTCCAAGGATTGATTAAAGTTGTTGGCTCTCAGTTGTGTAAGCAACAACTTGTTGAAATGACAACTTGGGAGAATGAGATTGATTGAAAATGCATGTGTACTGCTATATGATTTAAGCTATGGAATGAACTTGGAATGCTAAAATGCTATGATGCTATGATTATTTCTAGAATGCTGATATGCAACTATAGTAATTACACATAAAATCTAGGATTCGGGGGGGTCCTTTTCAACTCATAAGAGGGTTGTATTTATAGATTTTGTGAAGGCAAGAATCCAGTTGGGAAGATCAATGGTTGAAATCAAACTTGTTAAGATGAATGGTGAGAGATCGAGAAGTTGAGAAAAAGATGGAAGGTTGAGAGAAAGATGGAAGATGTTTCCTCAAACACAACCTTTTCCATTCAAAAATGAAGGAAAGCTTCCATTTGTGCACTTCATTTATGAAGAGTTAGTTGATAGTTGAGGAAAAATCCATAATTAAATAAATAAACTACATGTGACAATGAATTTAGAAGTTTCCATAATTAAATAATTATTATTTAATTATGTGTGAGAAGTGAAAAAGATGAGTAATTAAATATTTTACAATATTTAATTAAGTGTGAGATTAGGAAAGTTTCTAATTAAATATTTAAAATATTTAATTAAATGTGAAATGAAGAATTTAGAATGTTTATAATTAAATATTAGCAATATTTAATTAAATGGGGCATGAGAAAATATCATTTAAATTTAAAATTTAAACTTGTAATAATTAATATAAATAAGTTATGAAATTTATTTAATTAATTAAGAGGAAGATATCAATAATTAAATAAACTTATTTATTTAATTAAACTAGAAGAATTGGAAAAATGAACAATATAAATATATAATTAGATTTATTTATATGTAGATGACTTAAGAATATTAATTAAATAATTCATATTTAATTAATTAACAGGTTTAATTAACCGTGACCATTTTTAGATGTGTACACATATTTAAAAAAACATAAAATCATGTGAGAACCTATCATATATGTCAAACCTTTTCCACTAGAGAGAAAAATTATGCCTTGCCATTACAAATGATGATTGAGGTAAGACCATTTGCACAATGGGGATTAGACTTTATTGGTCCTATCAACCCACCACCTGCAGTTGGATACAGGTATATTTAACTACTATTGATTACTTTACTAGGTGGGATGAAGGAATTCCTTGCAAGTAATGTACAATAAAGGTAGTAAGAAATTTCCTTGAAGCTTGGATTATCAATCGTTTTGCTTTCCCTTTTTTTGTTTTATGTGATAATGGTCCTGTCTTGTCATCATTAAAATTATCTAGGTGGGCTTTTGATCATGGGGTCATTATTAAGTTTGCATCTAACTACTATCCCCAGGGAAATGGTTTAGCACAATCCACCAACAAGAACCTACTTACTATCATTCATAAATTAATTGACAAAAATCCAAGAGAATGACACACTCAGTTAAGATTTTCTTTATGGGTAGACCATACCTAACAAAAAGCTTCAATAGGGACCTCTCCTTACCATTTGGTTTATGGACTTGAGCTTATATTTCCTATTCAATTGAGAATCCCTACTCTCCAATTTATCAATGATTATTATGAGGAAGGGGAGCATTGAGAGGTTCGCTTAGCTGAATTGTTACAACTAGAAGAGAAAAGATATGAGATGTTAGAGAACTTTTCCAAGCATTAGGGTGTTTTCAAGGGATGGTTTGAACATAGAGCTAAGGTCAAAGCTTTCAGGATTTTTGACCTAGTTTTTTACTAGGAAAAAGTGAATGAGAAGAAAGGGGAGCGTAGTAAATTCGAAAAGCTATGGCTTGGCCCTTTCCAGATTTCTGAAATCCTAGGGGATAATGCTTTCTGTCACAAACTATCACTAGAGAGTATGTCCCATTTCTGGTCAATGGGAAATATTTAAAGCATTATTTCCTTTCCCGAGCTATTCTAGCTTGTCCTTGTAAATAGTTATCTTAATTTTTTTCTTTCTTTTGGTTTTCTTTTGCTTTGTTTTGGTTAGTGTAGGTTGTTTTTCTTTTCTTTGTTTTGGTTTTGGGGTCTTCCTAGTCTTTGGATGGGGAAGTGTCTTATTTGAACAATGATTATTTATCTGGGAAAACTTTAAGTATTTATTTCATAAAATATAATCATTTTTTGGATGGGATGGTGGAAATACTCTATTTAGTGTCACATGTGATAAACATTTAAAGTGGATAAGTAATTGTATTGAGTTAGTTCTTGAATGTGCTCAAATATTATATTTCATACACATATTAAGAATCTTGAGATTGCTATTGGGTTTCTTGTGAGGTCTTGTTAAGTGAAAAAAATTATATTTATGCTTCAACACCACTGTGATTCTCAACCCTAAGTGTGAGCTTCATTTCTTACGGATTGAAAGTTAAAAGAAGTGGAAAGAAAAATTAGAAAGAAAAAAAAATAAAATATTGAAAATAAAAAAGAAAGAATTCAACTCTTTAGGAGGATATGAATATCTCTACCAAGCTTATCAACACCTTGCTAGCAGTAGAGCTATATTTAAGAGAATCACAATGATAATCTTTTCGGGGCTATCGATTCTTGACTGGCAACGATGCTCTATCCTGGTTGCTTTTGAAGTTAGAATCATTCACATAGCTTAACCTGATTGAACTTGGTTTTCGTAGTAGGTAAGGGAGGGAAATTAATAAATCTTCACACACTGGGATTTCCAACAAAGGAAGGACTATCTTGTTCATTGGTTGAAGTAATGTGAGGATCAAAACCTGATATTTTGGGTTTTTGATTCCAATGTGTCGTTGAAATGCTCTAGAGAATTTCCCCAACAAAGTCGCCATTTGTCATACAATTTTCACACACATGACACACCCAAGGTAGGGACCCTCTTTTTCTTTCTTTGTTTTCTTTTTTTTCTTTAGGATTGACCTTTTCCACTTAAGGGATAGGTTCCTCTATTTCTTGGGTTCATTTTACCAGATTGAATTAAGGCTCTATTTGCACTTTAGGTGCTTTATTTTGACATCATTTCTAGCTTAGATAGTACCTAGAGACTATATTTTTTGTGAAAATTCCACCAAGGCAACAAATTGTTCAAGTTTTATGGAGTTTTATGGAAATCCATCCCAAGGGGATTTCCCTGAAGGTGTGGAATGTTCGCGAAAATCCGCACTAGGTGGATTTTCTCAAAGGATTCAAGCTTTGTGAGATTTGCTTCCTTGTTGATTCCCCGGTTGTTTGAGCATTTGTGATAATCCTTGGGTGATAGATTTTATCAAATTTGTCAAAGCGTCAAATCCCTAAGCTTTTAGGTGGTCTTATCAAGTGCATTTATCATTCTATCAGTCACCATACTTGCTATTTATTTCTATTCTCATGGGTCAATTTATACTCTTGTTTGGTCATTTGATACTCATTTTGAGTTTTTCATTTAAAAAGAGCTTTGAAGGTGTTCTTGCATTTTCTGTGGGTACAAATTTGGAGTTGATAGTTCATCTATGGGACCATCGGCTAGGGTTTCCAAGTGAAATTTTTACCATTATTTCCCATTTGTGAGCTTAGAGGTAGGGATTTCACAATTTCTTATGATTTCAGTAAAACTTCTTGATTCCTTTGGTTTAATGGTACATTTTTTTGGCATTTCTTTCATTTGGTATCATTATTTTATTTCAAGTTTGATTCATCATTTGTATTCGATGCTATCAATGGAAAATTTCTTTGGGTTTATCAGCATTGGATTTTTCTTTGAATTTTTTTTTGCTTTAATTTTTAATCTTAAGCAAATTAGGGCATCATTCTTTGAGCTAGGGTTCTTTGAGTTTTATGATTGAGATTGGATTAGGATACCTTTATTTTCATTGAGATTAGGGTTTTGAATTCAAATTGTATTATTTCCAATGATATGTGCACCCACAAAAAAAATTTGGATTTATTGATGCCCTAGATATGTGAATCAAAATATCAAAATCTAGTCACCCTCAAACCCTAGTTTTATTTGGTGGGATTCATTATGATTGAGCCATTCATAGAAAATTGGGCATTAAATTTGTTTTAAATTTTGATGATAATTCTTGCATTCAAATCCAATCCCATCTTAGGAGAAAGATATTTCAAATTTAAGGAAAATTTTGAATGGGGAAAATGTCACCAAGTTCATGATTTTAAAGGAACAAATGATAAGAAAACACTTCATGAAAATATGCCATTGATGGAAAAATCCAACAGTCATTTCCTTTGCTAAATTTCATCCTCTATGGATTTCCCCGAGCCTTGTGTCCTTCGTAAATCCTTTTGGGCATGGATTCCTTAGGAGTTGATTCCTTCATGAAAATACCTATGCCCCAAATTTCCTTGAATCCTCATTGGCCAAAAAATCCCCAAAGTTAAGAATGCAGTTGGTATTTGTGGGTTGAGTCTCAAGAGTTTTGAGTAATTAATCTTCATGGAGTTTGGAATGTTTGATGACTGAGTTATTCTTAGGTTATTTGTGCTTGCTAAAATCTGCATTTGAGAGATTTCTGTAAACCTTCAGATCTTCGTAGAATCTGCTTGAGGGTGGATTCCCTGAAAGTGTGTTCATTGCTAAAATACGTGTAAGGTAGATAAACCCGATATTTTCTTAGGATGCATTCTTAAGGGTTTTATCTTGGTTTTAATGATCTTGTACTTAATTAGGGAATGGGTATACATTCCATATGCATTTTAATGATTAAATCAATGATGCAATTAAGTTATGTTGGTCAGTTTTCCTTAATATTATGGTAATAATAGTCCTTTCCTAATAGATGCATGGTGAATCCAGTAAAGGCACATGATCTAAAGTAAAATAAAATGAGCTACTTAAAGGAAACTTGACTAGAGAAGAAAATATGAAGTATGACTTCAATGAAATTAAGCCAAAACCAAAGATTCATCTAGCATGGGGAAAGATAGGTTACACCAACATGGGTCATTTGGAATATGATGAATTTAAACAGAGATTTTTTGGTGATGCACAAACGCCTTTGGCCAAGATTATAACTCACATAGGATTGGATCAATCTGTTGGATTTCCACCTCTTTAGTGCCCGGATCTTGTTATGGAATGCAACAAGCATTATGATTATGATAAAAGGGTAATTTTAGACCCTCAAGGAAGGATTATGGAAAGCTTGACTAAGGATTTCATTGTAGGAACATTCAATATTGGTTCCCACCAAAATTTGGTAAAGATAAATATAAAGGAAGTTGAGGAGTTTTATCAAAATAATCCTTCGAAGGCTTTGGAGATTATGAATGGTGCTTAGATTGAGAAACCAAAATCACATTACTCCAAGCTTCCCAAGAAATTATACAGAGATAATTTCAAGCAAGAGTATAATGACATGATTACTCTTGTGGGAGAGTCATGGAACTAGATGTGTCCTTCATGTTCAAGGAATGGATGTTCTTTGTCATCTCAAACATTATAAAGGGAGTGAATTATCATTTGGTAGACAATATAAGTGTCAATCTAGATATGCAACTGAGAAGTGTGCAAGATACAAGGAAATTTATAATGACTTCATATATGGTGTACTTTCTAGATGAAAAGAATAAATACAAAAGCCTGAGTTGCAAGGGAGTCTTAGGCAATGACTTAATTTTTGATATATACCCTCAATTTTAATTTAATACTTCCAAATATAGGATGGTCAATGATAATTTCCTAATGTACATTACAAGAATGTTGCAAGATGCTCTTTATGCTAGAATTTTATCTAATGCTATGGAGTTGATCAAAAACTATGGTTATTGGTTTATTCAATTTAAAAATTTATCATAAATCAAATTATATGAACCCCCTTAGATGCCTTCTAGAATTCCAAGGTACCCCACTAATAAACCTATATTACTAGAAGCAACCAAGCAAATGGTTGCATTTGATACTGTCTTGAAAAACATGCACAAAATAGGTTTTGAAGGTGAGTTTCCTTTGAGGATTGGGGGTATTGAAGCTTATCCCTCTATTCAGAGTACACACCATTTAGAGAAGGAGATGGACAAATTTTATTTGTACTCACATACATATAGAGGGAACTTTGATCCCTATGGTGTTTCACAAAAGATGGCTACCAGAGAATTCAAGAATAATTATCATATTGAAGACTATTGGGCTAACTGTTAGGATGAATTTGAAGTGATTAGAAGAAAATTATCAAGATTTTATTTAAGGTTGATCAGAATTCACAAGATAGACAATGTTTTGAATTAGGTAAATGATGAAGAGGATCTACTATAGTACTATGATTATGAGCAATAGAAGGACAAGCCACTCCCTGCTATGAATTTTTTAGAAGAGGAGGTAGTGGATTTAAATTCTCTTACTAATCCTATACTAAAGTACTCCAAGCTCAAGGTGAAGCACAAGGTTCTAGACTTAGAGGAAAGTGACACTCAATTCACCTATAACTTGATGGGATATATTGAATCTCATTCAAAAGAAGAAAGAAAACTACTAAGGATGATGGTACTAAATCTCTTGAGAAGGAGGATACAAAATAAACACAATTTATAATTAACAAAAGGACCAAGAGATAGGAAAAATAAAATGAATCTATGAGGAAACCTATTACCAAGGCGAGGAAACCTTCAAAATAAATTTTTGAGGAAGGAACTGAAGAAGAATAGCCTTTTAAGAAGAGAATACTTGTCACAGAAGGCGAGAAGATGACTAAATCCAAATCCAAGAAGGCCAAGGTTAGTTAAGAAGACACTATTCATGCTAAAGTGGTTTATATAGATGGATTAGGAGAGAAGCCCCAAGTGTATGTGAGAAGAAATTCTCCAAAATAGAAAACTCCTCTTGTAGAAAATGTGGAAAATATAGTAGATTAGCATGAAAGGAGCAATGAAGAGGCACCTATTGATGATGGTCCAAAGAAAATAGAGATTAGTTACAGTAAATAATACTCCTCCCAATTCTCCCATTCAAAATATACTAGTGGATGAGGATATTGTGCATGAAGAGGAAGTGAATGAAGACATTCCTATGCCCAAAAGTGGAGAACTGAACAATTTCAGGAGGTAATTGGATCAACAGTATTTGAAGCATAAAGAAAGAATTTAGAATCAAAATTTACATCGATTGTTCCTTCTCATTCTCCAATAAAGGAACATGTAGATTTATCTGATACAAAAGATAAAGATGAGGGACAACATAATGAGGATTAAGTTGATAAGGATCAGGAGGACAATCCCTCCAAGGATCAACAAGAGCAAAATATTTCTCAAGAGGAGAAAAAAATTGATATTCTTGATTGGATGAAAGAGAGATTTAAGCCTAATCCAATCATTGTTAAAGATGACATTCCTAATTGGGACAAGTTCCTAACTAGTTAGGGTCAACCCAAAGAATGGAAGTAGGCTAGAACAATTTCTAAGCTTGCAAGGGATGAATTCAATAACATGGTTTTTCACATTGCTACTCCTATTGATAACAAATACAAGGATGAGGTCAAGCCTTCAAACTATAAGGTAGAAACCATTAATCTTGGCGCTAGTACAAAAGAGAAAGAAAAAGAAGATCGCCAAGAGTCAGTGTAAACCATATTGATGATATTAGATAATGAAATGTAGGCCAAGGAGGAGTTATAAAGATAGTTAAGGGAGATACAAATATATGTGTAGCACTTGATCAATCCTCTAAAAAATCAATCTGATGAAGGAACTTCATTTTTTTCAGGATTACTATCAAAGGAGGTAGTTTCTAGGATTGAAAGGATGAGGGCATCTTCATAGGTCACTAAGAAGTGGCTAGATATTATAAGTAAAAGAGGAGATGCCATGATTGAAAACATATTATATACATATGAAAATGTTGCATTATCTCTTGAGGATGTAACTTAGTTCACAATAGATTTTCAAAAGGTAGATAATGGCACCATGGTTGACCTAAAGAAAATTATAGAAATTCCTAAAGAGGATCTGATCAAGAAGAATATCTTCATATCTAAATATATTGGTAAATCAATGGAATGGATGGGGGTTTGGAATTACAAAAATGAGCTTATGATGAAAGAACTAAAGAATATTTCAAAAATCCAAATAAAAGTAAAGGAAATATTTGATAGCTTTATTTCTTTTTTGGAGATATTCATTGGAAGGAAAAAGTTTGGACAAAAGAATTTAAATATTAATCAGTTGCAAAAATGGTGGCATGAGGTATATTCTCCAACTAGGAGTGGGCCAATCATTAAATATCAACTTGAGGACACACCTATCTATATATTTGACCTAGATAGATATCAAGGGTTACAAGTAGAATGGGAAATGGTTTTAGTCAAATATGAAGAAGAATTAAAATAAATTAAGTTGAGAATAAAGTTCATCCTAGTTCCAAATCCAATTGATCTTGATGATGTGCTTTCAAAACTGAAGGAACTTTCCAGAAGAGAAGAGGATAAGGACAAGGAGAATGACCCAACCTAGCTTCTTCAAATGTTGTGCCTACTCCATCATGCCACCTACATGTTTTAGTCACTTGCATCTAGAGTGTTGTGCCTCGGCCTTTTATTTAATTTTAATGTATCTTTGGGGCTATTTATGATGATGTATTGTAAAAAAATAACTAAATTAGGGGTGTTGTAAATACCAAGGCTGATATATCTATCCAACCTAATGTAAAATGCTTATTTAACATTTCTCCTAGGCAGACATGTCTTGAATAATTATATAAATTAAGGCCTCCTCCTAATTTGTAAGGTTAATGATGAATAGTTGATAGTTTCTAGAAGTTGATGTCATTGTACTTGACAAACTTGAATTGTTGAAAGTTATTGGTGAAGTGAATACATTGTATTTTGATGCTCTTCTTTGTGTTATTTCATCTGTGCATGGTTCTTGTGTCTCTAATCTCTTCTATTTTGAGTAAGTGTTTCATGGTTAATCTTAGAACTAGTTGCAATTTGTTTGTATTTATGATAAAGTGTTCAAGAGGTGTTGAGAAATATTTGGTCCATACTTTTAGTGATTTGTTGATTGCGGATTACATTGTAAAGTTAGCTTGGGCCTACTCTCTCTTAAATCCTACATATTTTGCTATTTCTTTGATAGTAATTGTTAGAGAAAGATTCACAAAGCATTACCATTATTGTTATATTTGATGAATTTTAAGCTTCCAACATTTTTTTTGTAAGGCATCTTGTGATTACCAACATTTTCATATTTTCACTAAGTTTTTTATGCATTTTCAAGACTTGACATTAGAGAGCTTGGGGTTGTTTCTTGAGGCTTTCTGATAGAGATTTACCTTTCAAGAGAGATAGAGTACTTGCATTCTTTCTAAGTTGTTGTAGTTCTAAAAACACCATCAACATAATGCATATTAAACTATAGTAGGGAAAGAAAGAATGAATACATCCACAACATCACATAACACATGAACACCAATTTTTCTACATGGAAAACCCAAAATGGGAAAAACCATGATGAGGGTTAACTAATAATATATTATAACTGATTGATACAATTTTTTGTAAATACTCAACCCATTTTGACTCTATCCCTAACACTACATACCAATGGCAACCTTACAATCACCCATTTTTATAGATATTGATATTATGGCTGCCCATGTTCCCAAATAAAATTTTAAAAAATTAGACAAAAATATAGAAAGACTTCAAGAGTATGTGAGTACTGAATACCTAGTTGGTACAATAGTCCCTATAATAGACAACATGAGGAAACCGATTTATGAGGATCAAGTATTAGAGGTTTTATGTAGCCTAGCCCATCTAGTTGATTCTAATGTACCTACAATGTCTAATTATGCTCAAGATTTGGGATACACTCAAAGTCAAGGAGAAAATCAAGTCTCCCTCCCTACAACCATAGCCTCTATTCCTGCATACACAAATCCAACTGTCGATTCAATGATACAACAAAGAATTGGTATAAATCCAACATTAGGCCTTTCCACTAGGAATCATTATGCTTTTGGATATTCACATGTGACACCTCATGTTTCATCCCCTCTCATAGATTTAAAACATAGTTTCCCACCAATAATATACACAATCCCAACATATTCACCACATTCCCAGAACATGTCAACCAATGATTCCATAATTAACTAACTTTTATAAAATGTAACCTCATTCCAAGAACAAATATCAACTTTCAAACAAAACCAAAATGGAAAACCATTGCAATATGTTAAGAGGAGCCCGTTGTCACTCAAAATTTTGAAAACACCAATGACACAAAACAAAGAGATTTGAAAAGTACAATGGTAAAGGAGACCCTAACAATCATATATTGGCATATACGACCTTGTGTAGTGACTTCATTTTTGAAGATAAAATCTTGGTTAAGATCATTTTTATTTCATTCAAAGACATGGCCTTAGATCGGTTGTGTTCATTTTTGAATAACTCAATCCACTCATTCAATGAAATTTTGATGCATTCCTCCAACATTTCCAAGTCAACATTAGACCTAAAATTATAATAACTAATCTAGTGTGATGTAAACAAGGAAAACATGAGAAGGTGATAGAATTTATAGGGTGCTAGAAGTTGGTTTATTCACAAATTAATATTTCTCTTCCTAAGTTAGATGTTCAACAAGTATTGATTAGAAATTTGCAACATGGCATAATGGATAAAGTCTTATTGATGGAATATAAATTCTTTATAAATTTGTGTATGGGCCTTCATGATTATCATAACTCGATTAGTTAGTATGAATATAAATCTTCATCTAATCATGCTAGTAAATATGAATCCATATTGTAAAACAACTATCAACCATTAAAGAAGAAAAATAAACGTTATCAAGTTACATACATTTCTAAAAACTAACCACATTGAGCCTTAATTTTCTACCATAAGATAAAAACCATACCAATTAAGGTTGAGAGATAGATAATTTAAAGAATTACCTAACACCCTCCATTCAATCATGTTGCAAATTTTTGAGTTCTTGAACTTAATCTAATTCCCTCTCGTTAGACTAGTGGACACAACCGAAACCCCTACCTCCAAATTATAATCTAGATGCCCTTTTATAATATCATTGCATTAGTGGACATGATATAGAATGATGCATGAATATTAAACATCAATTTAAAGACCTCAATTATTCTAATCACATATAGTTGGGTAGTGCTAATGATCAAGGTAATAAGTTTATCACCCTACCTAACCAAAACTTATAAATTTTTACCAATCCAATGAAAAACCAGTCATCCAACTTTTTGCAAGCTTGTGATGATATGAGTGATGATATGAATGATGATGAATAAAAATGAGAAGGAAGTATATAGCATGATTTATTTAATATATTTTGACCCTCGTAAGGGCCAAACCACTATGTTACCCGACATTGATTTCACTAATAGTGATGCATCCATATATGCACATGATGGCCCTCTCTATATCATTGAATGTATCAATGATAAACCTATACATGGAATAATAATTGATCCAATGTTGTAATAAGGAATTCTTACTTATGTATGAGATTTATAAATATTTTTATGAAAAATTGAAAGAATGGTTGAAAACTCATGATGGTTTTACTCGCCCTATGATAGGTTCAAGCACTCTTCCACTTAAAGTTAGACTAAAATAATTAGATGTATCATTCTACATCATCCAAATGTCATAATGATTCCATGTGAAGATAGGATACCCATGGCTATACTCCATAATTTCCATCCCATTGGTTATTCACAAGTGCATAAATTTCCCATTTGAAAACCAGATATTTATTGTGCATCATAGTGGGTTTAATCCTGTGTCCTCCCTTGGGAACTTTTCAATGGATTTATTTTGGACTCAAACTATGGAACCTATTAATCCTTGTGGGGATTTATTTTTCAAGTCATACAAAAATTTTAAGGTTAAACACATAATAAATTTATCTCTTACCAATATTATTGAAAATGAAAAGACCATAGTTGTTGCTCTTTCACTAGTTATGGATGAATTGGTGCCTAAATCAAATACCCTTCCAAGTAACCAAGGTAAGTATATCACAGTTTTTCCACCCATATCATATAAAATACCAAGAGATAATTGACTGAATCCTTTTGTGTCTCCAAATATAAAACAAGTGTATAGATGTAAATAAACAATGGTTTTGGTGCAGAGGCACCATCTCAAATCATGTAAATATGGTCAAATAAGGTCTTATGATAGGTTTTAGGTGTGTTGAGTCTTAAATTCATGAAATAATGTCATAATAGACCATTTTTTATGTAATTAGAGTAATTTTGGTTTAGTCTTACTAATGTTGCAAAAATATTTAAAAGTTGTCACATTGCAATGTTGCAAAAATTGTAAAAATGCAAAAGGTGGAAGCCCAACAGTCAAGAAGTTCAAATGGTTTTTTGAATAGGTTGAGTTAGTTAGTTTTGGTGTGTAAATTGTTTAAAAAGGTCTCACAAATTTTGAGGAAAGGTTGGAGAGTTGGTTTTGAATATTAAACAATAAAGGTTCCTTATTTTCTTTGAAAATTATGTGTTTTTACTGGTAAATAGCTGCTCCAAGTAACTATACGTTTTTGTATTGATTGGAATTGATCTAAAAATTATTGAATATGATGGTGGAGTTAACTAAGAACATTTTGGATTTTTTCGTAATTTGATTTCATCAAGTTCCAAGCATTTTTCTAGGAACGGTTATGTAAAACCCTATTTATGGGTTTGAGGGTGAATAAAATTCATTAATCACCCATTCCATGGGAGAATTTCTTGAAACTTGGTGGAATGGGTGAATTAGGGTAGATTTATATTTTTATGGGGGATTTAGAAGCAGCGAGAAAATTTTGATGGATTTTTGCTGACGCCCTCGTAGATTTTTAGTCATGTTTTGAGTAAACAATGGTGGCTAAGAATGAGAGTTTGATGAAAAGACATTGGGAAAGAGTTAAGATGGTTTAGATAGATTGGGAAGAATTATAATGATGTGTGTGAGACATTGATAAGGTGAGACAAGTCTTGTAAAGTATAGTTTCAATAAACCTTGAGCATGCCTAAAATGGCCTAAAACAAGGGCTTTGTGTTTTGGTGAACTTGTAGTTGTTTTTCTTGATATAAACTATTGATTTAGAGCTTTTGTAGCCTGATTTTGGTTCTTCAATAGATATTTTATGTTCGAAGAGTGTCTAGTAGGGTGATGCTTTGCAAAACATGGCTAATTGTAGCCATTTCCAACGTAGCAGTCATTATTAGGAGGGTGTGTTCCAAAACAAATGTATGCACAAGTTTGATATGTTGAATTTTTCCATAAAGGGTGTCTAAATTTATGTTTTGTTTATGGGTTTTCATTATATTTTGAAAGATATGTTCAGAAACCACTAGTTGATATGCTACAAGGAGAATAGGACAAAATTGTGAAAAGTTGATAATTTAGGGTTGTAAGTGCAGAAATATTGTTTGAGTTTGATCAAATTATGATTGTTTAAATATTCCCTCCCTACTTTGCATCAGGTTTCCCAATCCCTGATAGTTCCTTCAATCCCTCCCTTAAGGGAAGAAAATATACCAATGATTGAGAAACCAACTCCTACCCCATCACAAATTAAAAATTGTGTAAGAAGAAACTAAAATGCTAAAGAGTATAGGCATAGGTGGTTGTGCTATCGCTCATCAATTGGAAGAAAAGAATAAAATAATTCATGATAATCAAAAACCTATGCAAACAACTCAAGAATAATTACAACTTTCACCAAAACAAGACATGAAACTAAAAAAAGAATTGAAACAAGAAAATACAATTTTCAAACCTCCCATGGTGATTAATTTGGATGATGAAGATTAAATTACTCAAATTGATGAAAAATTTCATTATGATCTTAATGTTTTATTTTTAAAGAAAATGAATTTAGATGGGGGAAATCCTAATGATTCTCTAGATTAGAGTAACCCACCACATGTTGAACATAGAGATGCTCCTACTAAGACACTTTTTGTAGTCCCTTTAGCTAGTTATCTACATTACCTATATGATGATCATGATTGGGATAAGGATGACTTGCTTTAGGCTGGATCACACATATGGTGCTCCTTTATATTTGGTTCATATATTCTTTGTATTCATTTTCGCATGATGTGATCTCCTGTGTTGTGTTTCATGGCATGCCTTTGTGTTTATGAGTTTTCTCTGGATGACCCTTGTTTCTCCATTGGTGAAAAGATCCGAAGGAATTTTTTTTTTTGTAGAATTCTTCTATTTGTATTTTCCTTCTTCTATATGTTTTAAACCTTGTCTTTTACATTTGTATTGTGCTTTCCTTTTGGGGACAATGCAAGGAATTGATACATTTAGGTCTCTTCCATGTTGACCCTAAAGTGTATTTTTCATCTCTCTCTGTGTCATTCCTCCATTTTTTTCATTGTTCCACCAGTATTTGGGGAATGATGTTAGTTTTTAGCTCTATTATTTCATTGTTTCAAAGACATATACTGACCCCAGATCTATGTATCCCTTATGTGTTAATATTCTATGTTGTTTATTGCATTACATTTGGGGGAGACCTAATATAAAAATGTAGCTTTAATTTGAAACATATGATTGGCATAGGTCTTTCCAAACATTCTCTTGTGACATTTTGTTGCATGATATTTATTATCTTAAAGTGATTTCTCATAGCATGGTGTTTTGCAATTTCTTTAAGGTGGGGACGTAAATTGGAATTATTTTTTCTCTTTTTTCATAGAAATTAGACTTAGTGATGTGTTGACATTGACATTGGCATTTTTTTCACTTCATTCATAGGTGTTGAACTCAGTGTTGCATTGGTATAACATTTTGATCATTGTGTAGCACCTTATTCAAGCTATCAAGGAGTATAAATTTTGGTGTGATTTATATGGGAGCACACCCAGTGAATATCAAACTTCACTATATCTAGTGTGTTTCTCATTTTCCTACTTTGTCGTGGGTACACAACTAGTGAATAATGGACTTCACTAGACCTAGTGTGTTTCTCATTTGTCTTGGGAGCTCACCTAGTGAATATTAGATTTCAATAGCCCATGTTACCTTATTTTGTATGATTCACCTATAAAATATCAAAAATTTCTATTGTGTGAGCCATGAATTCCTTTGGTATAGATCCTAGCATAACATAGCTTTTTAGCACATGATTATCCATAGCCTCCATTTTTAATTTCATTTTGACATTGTATGTTTGTGTAAGCTGTCTTGTTGTATATCATACATATGCGTGATCCTATGTTCTTATGTTTGATTTACATGGGATCTTGGATCCTAGGGGCTTGATCACCCCCTAGATCCTTATTCAACCTATCTCTTCAATAGTTGGACAATCAGACCCCTCTTGACATAGATTTTCTAGTTTACTATGTGTTTGACCATAATTTCATACTCTCACTAAAGTGGGGCTAAATATAGTGTCAAAAATTAACACCCCTTATGATTTCACATTATATTTTTCTCCCTGTAAATTATTGATCCTAATTGGGTTCCTAATCTCCTAAATTATGCATTCTATAGCCAATTTTTACCACTTTCTGAGAAAGTGAAATCATTCACCAAATACATCCAATTACTATTTTTCCCCGACACTTAATTTCATACAAAATATGGCTAGGACCCATTTTCCCTAGGACATATGGGTTCCCCTATTTTATAGGGGACCACTTTTGGATATGTTGGTGTCAAAATATTAACATTCAAGATTCAAATTGCAAATGTCAGCTATCAAGATTTAATTTGCATGAAATTGAATAAATGCCTATAAATACCTAGTTATTACATCATTTTAAAAATAATCTATAAAACTATTGGTGAACTCATGATCAAGAGAATTATCAAGCAAGTCAAGAGTATCATTTCAAAGCTTTATTGCAACAATTCAAAATCCTAACATCATGTCAAATCCTATGTGATTTTATGTATGTTCATGTTATCATTGTTTTATGAGGTTGACACTTTTGTAGATCTCTAAATAATTCAAAAAAATCAAGCAAGAACTAAAAATTTGAGGTGATGTGTATGAATTTAGTCCTTAAAGGAAGCCATTGAAGGGTGGTGAGTTGTATAACTTTGTAATTCCATCATTCCTTCCTATCCATTATCATTTCATCATTGAATTTTCCATTATGGAAGTGGAAACACTAATATAGGGTTTGACTAAGGTAAGCCTCTAATTGGCACAACATCTCTTCTCTTTTTGAATGTGTAGATTTTAGGTTGGAAGAGGATTGTAGGAAGTTTGAGGAATTTTTTTTGATTTCTGCAATTGAATCCCAATATCTTCTCAAATCACAAAAAACCATTTACATAATTATTGAATAGTGTTTTGACAACTCTATAATGGGGAATTAAAAGATTAGATTTTTGATTAAAGGACCTCGAAAATAGAGCAACAGTAGAACACAACAACCCATATGCCCTAGGGAAACTCTATCCCTATATAGTTATCAGAACCAACTTTTCAGGATATGTACATACTCCTTTGCACTTCTCAAATTTTCCTACAAGTTACTATTTTGGTTTCTTAATTGTTAGATTATTACAATTTACATATTAGGTCACATAGTCTAATTAGTTTAATCATATAAAATCAATTCCAAATCATTCCAAGACCCTAAAATATGTAGATCTAGGTCTAATTGGCTCAACTTCATGGTTGAAAGTCAACCTAATCCGCTCATTGATCTTCATCTAAATGAAACATAAGAACACCAACAACAAACAAAAAGTTTGAATCCTAGGTTTACAAATTAGACCTAGGGTTCCTATTTTTCTTTGTTTCAAGAGTTTACAAAGATTGGGATAACCACACAATAAAAAAATATCCATCATATATATTTCTTGAATAAGAGAGGATTCAAAATTAGGAAACAATAATGAGGAAAGAGGGTTGGCATATGCAAAATATTTGACAAAGAAATGAAAGAAAAATAGGGTTTTTCCCAAAATGGATAAGGTAAGTCCAAAGGGAGGTAAGTCCAAAGGGTGTAAATAGAACCTATTGTCCTACATTCATTAGGAAATAAGATACCCATAATTAATTGATCATCAACCCTTAGGTGAATCAAACCAAAGTGAGAATCTTCAGATTTCCTTATGCTTGAAGGACGAGAGTCAAGGTCAAACAACACTATTGGGAGATAAACTAAAAATAGTCAATCAACTCCAAAATGTAATCTATCACTTGGATCTTGAAGATTAAGAATAAAATTGAGAGAAAAAAATGCTTCTAGTAGATTTGAGAGAGAATAACACTATGCACCTATCATAAAATGTTGTTTCTGCAAGCCTGTTAGGGACTCATTCACCCATGGGTGAATGGGTCCGAGTTTCATATTATGGAAATTTTTAAATCTAAGATTTGAGCTTGAAACCTACACTTCTTTCTTGTACCTATGAACATTCGCTCTTGGATCTGAATTTGTGATAAATATAAAAAAATATTAAAAAATTATATAGTTGTGGATGGGGGTTTGCCTTGGTCAAACCCCTAGTTTGGTAATTAAACCTTGATGAAAAGAACATATCTAAAACATGAAAGTGTGTGTAAGACCTAATCTTAAGAGTGTCTAAGATTATAAGACCTTAAATGCAAATAAACCCTACTCAAATGTGTTAGAATAGGATCCTTAAATGAAACAATGAATAGTGACAAAGACCTACTTTGGAAGATATCAAATTACCCTAATAGATCAAAAATATGAATATACCTTCCTTTAGATAGAAATTAGAAAGATAATACAAGATGGAACCAGTTAGGAAACATGTCATTAGGCTTTTTTGAATGGCTTGGTGCATCTCCCAAAACCTAGAATCCACAATGATCCTCCATAGGCATCTATCATCAATCTTTGACATCATGCTTGATCTTGTTGACAAAATGACTTCGAAGACCTACAAAAACAAATAGAATGCTACTCCAAGACTTCAAATTTGAATGCTTGAATAATTTCTCCTTGCTCTTGAATGAAAATCCTTTTTATCTCATGGGAATATCTTTCTTTTCAAGTGAAAAATGATTGAAAGACTTAACTTTATAGGATTCCTTTCTAATTTCGTGTTTATTAGATCCTGAAAGACAAAACTTAGAATTTGAATTTAGGACCTTGAAATGCTGCCAAAAACATGTTTAAATTTGAATTTGTGAACTTAAAGGGGACCCAATGGGAAAATGGGTCCTAACCTAAAATTTCAAGACCTAACTTATTTCAGGGCATTAAATTGATTAAAAATATTTATTCAATTTAGGTTATAGTGTTGGAAAAGAAAAAATGGACCTTGGGATGCATATTAAAAGGTATTAGGGGATCATTAATGAGGTTTATGATGCAAATAAGGGGTGAATTTATATTTACTAGAAAAAACACAACACAAATAAAATATTACTCAAGACCCAAGACCCCTACAATGGTGATTTTCAATAACAAGCTTGCCTTCCCAACTAGGTCTCCTAAAAGGTGTTTTGTGGCATATATTTTAGAGAAGGTCATCTCACAAGGAAAAACAGACCTTTTCAGATACCCATTAGGCCTAATACTAACATATCTTCCTAAGGTCATTTCATAAAAAATGACACAAATCTGGTCGGCTATGCTTGAAACAAGGCCAATTAGGCTACTTTTACAAAGTAAGTACTAAGAGAACACATTTAAAACACCAAAAAACTTCATCAACATCATAAATCAGTCACATAGGGTCACAAAATCTAGATTCTAGTAACAAATCACTCTTCTTATTTCTTGTCCCACTCTTTTGTTACTCAACCTAGCCTAACACATGAGGATGTTAGGCTAGGGATTTGTCGAAAACAACATTAAGATCCATCCCCTGCTCTAAAAAAAAAGAAAACATTGAAAGTACTGCTAAACCTACCATTCCATTGATTTTTTATAAATTACAATGGTGGAATGGTCTACAATCTACATTTTAGCTTCCAAACCCTTGAAATGGAGGGTTTCTATGTGGGCTGAAAGAAAATACTTCAAACTAGCTTATTACCTGATGAATTTACACCACACAGAGTTCAAAAGAAAGTTAACACTCTCTAGTAACCTTTCACATTTTCACAACTCATAACAATACTATACAGGACCGTACAGAGCTTACAAACTCAAAAAATTGTATTAAAAAATAGAAAACAAATCTTCTTCTACACTTTTTCTTCACCAAAACATTACAATCTGATGCCTCAAAGTTTTTGAGGCTAAAAAAAACACATGCAAATTCAAAACATTAGTTACAAAACAAGATTACGCAAGTGATTGTTCAACTTCCACACACATGCAAAATTGCCAAGTTACAAAAGAAACTTTTGCACCTTTCACCAACTTTTCACCAATGCCTACAAATGACCCTATATGACTAAAAATTCAAGAAAGGTCTTATTTCAACCTTATTACATTGATTTGATGATAAAACACACACATTCTAACATAAACACCTAAAATGCATCACTAGAACTAACATGCCCATGGTGCCCCTACACCATACACCCAGGGTGACAATGATTTCATTCTCCTGATGAAATGAGATCATAAACAAAGACTCCATATTGTTTGATATCCTTGTTTGACATCCACATAGCATCCTCATTTGGTAGTCCATGCCACTTAACCAAGTATTCACTATATATACTTTATGTCTAGTCCTCTTGGCCTCCCTTGTATCCAATATGGCTTCAAGATTCATTGGTTGGATTGGTGGTAAGTCTTTAACTCACTCATCATCTTCAACTCCCACAACATCTTATTCTTCACCTATAACCACAATACTCTTAAAAGGATAAATATTGGAAATATTGAAAACAGGCGAGATAGCCACTCTGGGGGGGAGTTCTATTTTATAATTATTTTTCCCATACTTGTGGACCACCCTACAAGGTCCAATATTTTTCTTCATTAGCTTGGTATATTTACCCTTGGGAAACCTCTCTTTCCTTAGGTGTGCAAGAACCATGTCCCCTACTTTGAACTGAACATCCTTGTTCTTCAAATCTACCTTTTCCTTGTACTTCTCCACACTTTTTTTCAGATTCTCCTTGACCTACTCATGTATGTCCTTCATATCCATAGAAAACTCCTCTCCTTATGCATTCATTTTCTCCATTCCCCTCAAATCTCTCAACTCACATACACCTCTTAGGATCATGCCATATACAATTTCAAAAGGACTTCTCCTTGTGCTCTGATTGACTGAAACATTATAAGCATACTCTGCTTGAGGAAGTATGAGATCCCATGAGTGACTATGCTCTTTGGTGAGGCATCTCAACAAGTTTCCTAGTGACCTATTGACCACTTCAGTCTACCCATCTATTTGTGGATGATAGGTAGAACTGAATGTCAATTTTGTGCCCAATTTCCTCGACAAGGTCCTCCAAAAGTTACCTATGAACTTAGTATCTCTGTTAGACACAATGGTTAAAGGAAGTCCATGTATCCTTACAATCTCTTTGAAAACATCAGTTACAAAACAATATTACCCAAGTGACCGTTCAACTTCTACACACATGCAAAATTACCAAGTTGCAAAAGAAACTCTTACAACTTTCACCAATGCCTACAAATGACCCTATATGACTCTAAAAATGAAACAAAGGTCTTATGTTGACCTTATTACATTTATTTTATGATGAAACACACACATTCTAACATAAACACCTAAAATGCATCACTAGCTCACTAACATGCCCATGGTGCCCCTGCACCAGTTTAAAAAGAAATAAATGCAAGGTCACTAAAATAGGTCCAAATTAAGTGTGAAATTGTAATTTCCCTTAGAAAGGAGTACAATTTTCTACACTACATTTAGCCCTCACTTTAGATGACACTATGTGCATATGCAAGATAAAGGAATTCAAACAAAAAAACTACTCATATGGATTCATTTAGAAATAGGGAGAATGAATCCCCCAATGTAGCTATCTACAAAACCACAATGTTAAGAACCACATCCACCAAAAAAGATTCATTAGTCATTCAAAAATCCTCTTATCAAACTTCTACAAAGAATCAAATTCAAGGGTAGATGTATGTCCCCTTCATTCCACTTTCTTTACAGAGGTGGAATCAGGGTAGCCATGAAACCACATCAAATTACTTGGCTTTTTTGATGTGAACTCTTAAAAAAGTGTATTGTATTTACAACACCACATATTGAGAGACATTATATTATATTAGGGATGAAATCATGAATATAACGCAGAAAACGACATAAAAAGTAGAGTTCACTAGCCCCTAATATGCTAATTTGAGTAAAATGTACTTAATAAAATATACTTTTCTTTAATAGAGTTTAGTATATATTAATGAAAATGACACTTCTATCTATCATTTTTAAACTTACCTTTTTTCCATTTACCTTGGTGTAGAGTGATCAAAGATGCCTAGTAGACAAGCCTCCAAGACTTGAGATTTTGCATGGTGAGGTAGCACGAGGCAAGCTCTAGCATACGACAAGTGGATTCTACTCTTATTTTCTTGGAAAGAGACATTGAGAAGTTTATTTGGTGTTGTCATTGATGGAAACTCTACTCAGTGATTCAATCCACACATTAGAATTTGTTCATACCGAAAGTCAGATCAAAGTTTTGTATTTAACAGTCAAACTAGAACAAAGCATCCGACATAAATGTATTTCATTGATTCACATGCAATTTCATGTTATCATT
Source organism: Sequoiadendron giganteum (assembly GCA_007115665.2). Classification (NCBI taxonomy): domain Eukaryota; kingdom Viridiplantae; phylum Streptophyta; class Pinopsida; order Cupressales; family Cupressaceae; genus Sequoiadendron; species Sequoiadendron giganteum. The sequence continues at coordinate 581,732,010 of CM021106.1, read as the reverse complement.
TTGAGTTGTGGATATCAGGGAAGATGATTTTCTATACATGCTACCTTATCTAGGGTACACATTCATTGGTGTTCAAGTTAGAAGATCCGGTTGATTAATTTATTGTTTATAAGTGTAGAAAGAAAACTTTGAGGATATAATATGTTGCAGATGTTTGTGAAGTAATTGCTTAAGTATTTTTGTGTTTAAAAATATTCATTTAAGTCATTACTATGCTATGGCCAACTTTGGTTGGTGCGCATCAAGAATTAACCGTGGATTAATCTGACAGTTTGTAAAAATTTTCATACTTTTGTTTGAGCCAACAACAAGCAATTAAATCCTAGTGGCTGATATATATAAGTGATTGATTATATCATTTTGGATAGGAATAGATGCAGAGATTTGTGATGTGAATTAGAGTAAAGAAAATTAGAAGAGCATAATCATACAAAAGGTCAATAAATCAACTAATGTGCATAACCAGAACTGTAACCAAGCATAAGAAGATGCTACTCTCTCAATTCAATTTCTCAAATGGATTTAATCTGAATGTTTTTTGTAAGACAGTGAGTCTTCCTTTGAGAAGTGAGCTCTAGGTAGTGTAACTTAATGCAAGTGCATTCCCATTCTATAAAGCATCTTTGAGTATACTCAGATAATATTGTGGACTATCCTTCCACCATGGTTTTTCCCCTAATAGGGTTTCCAGGTAAAAATCCTTGTGTTATGGTTGTTTATTTTATGTTCATCCATATTTGTTTTTATTGAATGTTACAAATTCTTGAACAATCAGATTAATAAAGTTAAAAATTGCAGAACACTAATTCACCCCCCTCTTAGTGTTCCTTGATTCCAACAATTGGTATCAGAGATTAGTTCCTTAGAAGAAATTTTATAGCTTGGGGAATATTTATTGAAAGTAATTCAATGGAATCAAGCAGTCTTCAGCAAAAACTTTTGGTGGCCCTACGTGATCTTGATCGATCACAATCTAAAGTTCAAAAATTGCAAGAAAACCTCATGGATGCTAATAAATTCATTGAATCATTGAAAGATAAAATCAATAATGCCAAGGAGAAGAGAAGGGAAATTTGTGATTAGATTAAGCAGAATGACGGTAAAAGAATTGAAGATGAGCAACTGAGTCAATCCCTGAAGGAAAAGATAGAAGAATGTGAAAAGCTTACTAGAGACAATACAGTTCTAAAGCATGAGATGGAATCTATTATGATGAGAATGACCAAGGAGATTGAAGAAAAAAAGAAGAATAAAGATAATCTTGCTCAGTCCTTTAAAGAGAAATCTAAAGAATGCAAAAAAATTAATGATGGATTCATTAATTTGGCACTTGAATTGCAACAATACAGAAACAATGAAGAAAAACTTGAAAGACAAGTTGTTACCCTCAGAGATGAACTTGCTGCTAGAAATGAATTCAAGGGGAATTTCAAGATTATCTCAACCAAGCTTGATGAACTGATTAAAATTTAGAGGATAGAAGGTGACAAGCAAGGTCTTGGATATGAGGAAGGAGAAAGTTCTAGATCCAAAAAAAGCAGATTTAGGTAAGGAAATATGATGAAAAAATATGTAAGGTATCCGGTAAGACAACCTAATGCTCAAAGATTCAATGGTTACTATTTTGTCTGTAATAAATTTGGTCATATGGCTTCTCAAAGTAGAAGTAGAATGAATTCAAATGGTCAATCATTCTCTGGTTAGTGCTTTAATTGAAAAAAGTATGGTCATAATTCAAATGAATGTAGGAACATGATAAAAAAATTTTAGAGAGTTGTCAGATGCTATACATGCAATAGATTTGGGCATATTTCTAACTAGTGTAGATCAAGAGAAAATCAATGGAACAATTGGTCTAGACAAAGAAATGTGGTGTGCTACAATTGCAACAAATCCGGTCACATTGTAGGATTCTGTAGAAGCAGAAAGGGTCCAGTAAATCAAAGGAGAAACATGTAAAAGGATGAAAAAGGAAAAGGGAAAGTCAATACAAGTGAGAACAGGAAGAAAATGAAAAATACATGGGTGAGAAAGAATCCCTCTATTGAAGAAAATGATTCTACACCGGCACTAGAATCAAGATCTAGTAATTCCTCCAAGAATTAGATTAAGGCCTTTGGCCTAAGGGGAGTTTTCAAGAAAATCCTTCAAACCCCTTGTCACAAGTTGGTATAAGGATATGGATGAGTATAGTGATTACATTGATGATCCATAGATGGTTCTGAAATAGTTGAAGAAACTATTTATGCTAAGTTGGAAGTCTACAGAAGAGTTATCTTTCATAGTGTATGAAAATAAGGTATCTGGAAGAGTTAGGGTAGAAGCATTTATTGCAACAAAAATTTAGGTATGTGAATGATAAAAGGTCATTTGTGTTGTTCATTTTTCACTTTTCATTTTGAGAAGAAGAAGTTTAGAGATCTCTAAAGCAAACTTTGGCAATTTGTTGAATCTACAACCATGAAGGCGATTAGATAGTCAAACCCCTAACACAAAAAAAAGGTATTTTTGACAATACTTATGAACTTGTGAATTTTTGAAAATGAATACTCCATTGGTAGTTGATATCAAGGACAAACCCCATCCTAAATTCAAGTGGAATCCTTTCAAATCTGTTGAGATAGACCCGTTAGGTACATTTTCATCTGTTTCATATGAATTCTTACGTATTGAAGACATTAGAGAATATATTCATACAAAAATTGAAAAATTAGGAAGCTTGGAGCTACTGAATATGTATAAAAATCACATTATACGAGAAGATTTTTGTGTCAAACCCAAATTCAAATCCCTAGAGGAGAAGAAGTTTACACAAATTGTGAAATTTCCCATGTTTGAAGAGAGCGAATAGGTCTGGTATATCTTGAGCTGAGTTCATGCAGAATTTACGTGGTTGAGTCATCCCTTCAAGATTACAAAAGAAGATATAAGTGCTATTATAGGTTTAAATTCCTCCGACGGGTTACCGATTTTGAATTCCGTAAAGAATCAAATAGTTACTGATGCAACTGGTTCAAATTATGATAGAAGTGCTATGACAATTGATGATATCATTGATGTAGATTTCAGATTTGCATCTATGGTCATTGGTTAAAAATTCTATTATTCAAGTCGAGACAATTATGTATCCAGCACAACTATTTATGCACTGTATCAGATGGTAAAGGAGAATGCAAATTATGATCTATGTGAGTTTCTTAGAAGTGAGTTGATGGAAAATATTTTCAAAATCAAGAAGGATAAGAAGAATTCATTTAAGTATGGTAATTTATTGTTATTTTTGTTCTTTTACTTCATAAATGAAGTTCCAAGATTTGGAAAGGTACAATGGAAAAGAGATAGACCTGTAGCTTCTCAAATCAGAGATCTCTTGCATAAATTTGCTAATAGTAAGACAAAGAATATTGCAATATAGGGATATTTCAAAAACTTTCAGAGTATGATGCATTCTAGAGAAATAATTCGAACATCTATTGTGGAGAAGTAAAAAGATACTATCTATTTTATGGTTGACATTGATCAATTCCTGATGGAAGCAACAAATCCTAGAATAGTCTGGATTATGCCAATGGGATATGAGGTTGAGGAACACATTTTTGAAATGTATGCTGAAAATTTGTTGAGAAAACCTTGGGATCCATTAGAAGAAAAATTTGGTACATTTTTAGAAAAAGACATATAGGTGCATAATGAACTAAGGAAACTTGTGATAGTCAGAAGAGTAAGAAAATAAGTAGAAATGTTTGTAGAAAGCATGGGTATATCTGCTGAAGTTGTGAGAGAAGACAGAAGGAAGAGAGAACAAGCTAAGGCAGGAGAGCCAACCAAAACTGAAACTGCTAGTCTTGTAGCACCCTCTACATGAACTAGATCTACAAGAATTTCCACTCTCCCTTCTAGTCCTACAAAGGAATCAAGTCCTATGAAAAATCAAGTGAAGTCATTTGGTACGAAAGGAAAAAGGAAGAAGGACAAAAGAAAAAGAGTCTATGTTGTTTTCTTCCAAGATGAAGAAACAAAATCTGATGAAGGAGTGACAAAAATTAAGCATCAAGCTACAAAAGTAACAACAATCTCGAAGGACAAGTCCTCTCATGAAGAAGTAAAAAAAATAAAGAAGATGAAAAATGAAAAAGTAGGTATTTTTATAAAAGAAGTAGAGAATGCATTGATTACGCATGGAAATCTTAGGCCTCTTCATGAATGGTATGACACCTTTGGTAGTGTCGATCAAAGAATTCTTGAGGAATCCTCAATTAAATACTTGAATAATTTCAATAAGGCACTTATTGAAATAGTATCTTCTTTACCTAAAATTCTATGAAATTTTTGAAATGAGAAGAGTAAATGCAAGAACTAATGATGAGCAATTGAGAGAGCGAATTTTTGTAGATTTATGTCCAGTAATGTCTATTGAAGAAATGAGGACAATTCTGAACGGTGCCAAGAAATATTTCAAGAGAAAAACAAGAGTAAACAAGATCATGATTGGTCAGACTAAATAAGTGGAAAAAGAAATAAAGAAAATTTTAAAGGAAGTTTTGTTAAGATACATAATTGATGTTGTCTTTGAAGAAACACATGATAAAGATGTCTCACCTATTCCAGTAGTAGAAGAAGAGGGAAAAGAAGATACAATTGAGGATAATTAGATTCATCTTGATGTGGATAATACAAAAATTCGTATGGATATTGAATCTCCTAAAATTGTATCGGTTGAAAAATTTGAGATCCCTGAAGATAAGCAAGAATCTGTAGCTGAGGAAATTGTGGTTGAGGAAAAGAAACTTGATATAAAGGAAGTTTCGGTGAAAGCAAGAGACATTACCAAGGTAGTAAAATAATTTTTTTAAGAAAAACATGAAGAATTTGATTTTGAACTACTAAAAGGTCCTATCAACCTGGAGACTTTATCTCCCATTAAGAAGATGAAGGTAGCTTCATTCGCTCAGAACAAGGCAAGGGAAGAAATTATCAAATCTCATATTGAAGATAGTGAACTGTTAAATCTTGCATCTGGTGTTCTAGAGAAAATCATGCCTACATATGTTAAGGATCCATTTGGTACTCCCTTTGATGAGCTGAAAAAAATTATTAATGTTGTGAGTACTCATTTTGAGTCTCTTAGAAATCAACCAAGGATAAAGTTCAGAAGGAATTTGATGATAAAAGGTTTGGTGAATTAAAATGGATGATAGCTAGGGATAAATATTTGGCAGCTACCTACATAAATAATATTCAAAGTGCTATGTCTGAAGGTGGAAACATTTAAAAATCATGTCTATCTTTGTCTAATTTTACTGAGGATTTTCAAAAGAAAATAAAAGAATGTGAAAAATAGTTAATTGACATCACTCAAGTATTTGATCCTCTAACTGTTTTTGTTGGAAAGCAAGAAGGTCAAGTAATATCCCTGCTTGAAAAGATCAAAAAATTGAAGCATGAAGAAAGAAAAATGGTTGAAAGATTTTGTTAGCTTAGAGGACTAATTGGTCCTAAGATGGAAACAATGTTGAGTGCTTTAAAATAAGTACAAGATGCTATGGTAGTCTGTGATCCAGAAAACCTTGAATCTGCATAAATGTAATCCTAATTATTGTTTGGTCACATGGTTATCTTGGAGAGTCTCAAGAAGGTTTGAGACATGAGTTTGAACTTGTTGAAGAATTTTTTTTCATATTTATTCAAGTTTATGTAAGTTGAAGAATCCTATTTTTACATATGTAGTTTTCTCATTATAGTTTTGTTTGATTTTTGATATGTGGATTCTTGCCTTTGCCATTGATGTCAAAGGGGGAGAATATGATAGTGAAAAATGCCTTAATCATCTCAGGGGGAGAGTTGTGTTTTTGAATTTTGAAGAGTGGCAGTGTATTCATGTTGGTACTGATATGACACTCAATCATTTTTCTCTAAGTGTTGCCATCAATGCCAAAGGGGAAGATTGTTGGGAAGAGACACTGCAAATGTTATTTGGTGTTGTCATTGATGGGAACACTAGTCAGTGATTCGATGCACATGTCAAAATTTTCTCATACCAAAAGTCAGATCGAAGTTCTGTATTGGACAGTCAAACACGAAAAAATCATTTGACATAAATGTATTTCATCGATTCACATGAAATTTCGTATTATCATTTTGAGTTGTGGATCTTAGGGAAGATATTTTTGTGTACATACTACCTTATCTAGGGTGTGCATTCACTGGTGTGCAAGTTAGAATATCCAGTTGACTAATTTCCTATTTATCAATGTAGAAATCTGACTTCGAGGATATAATATGTTGTGGATGTTTGTGAAGTAATTGTTTAATTATTTTTGTGTTCACCAATGTTCATTTGAGTCATTACTATGCTATGGCCGACTTTGGTTGGTGCACATCATGAATAAACCATGAATTGATCATAATTGTTTTGAGCTAACAACAAGCAATTGAAACCTAGTGATGGATATATATAAGCAATTGATTATATCATTTTGGATAGGAATAGATGTGAAGAGTTGGTGAATGTTGTGAATAGAAGAGCGATTATGCATAGTTTCACTTGTGCATAAAAGAGATTTGTGATGTAAATTAGACCAAAGAAGAGAAGAAGAGAAGAATCAGATAGAAGGTCAAGAAATCAACTAATGTGCATAACTGAAACTGTAACTAGGCATTACCAAATGCTACTTTCTCAGTTCAATTTCTCATATGGATTTAATATGAATGTTTTTTGTAACATAGTGAATCTTTCTTTGAGCAGTGAGCTCTAGGAAATGTGCTTGAATGCAAGTGCATTCCCATTCTGTAAAAAATATTTGAGTATACTCATATAATATTGTAGACTAACCTTCCATCGCGGTTTTTCCCCTAACAGTTTTTCCACGTAAAAATCCTTGTGTTATGGTGTTATGGTTGTTTGTTTTATGTTCATGCATATTTATTTTGATTGAATGTTACAAATTATTGAATAGTCAGATTAATAAAGTTAAAAATTCTAGAACACTGATTCACTCCCCCTATTAGTGTTCCTTGATTCTAACATATTATTCTTCACATTTATGTAATTATAATATTTTTTCACATTTCTATAAGTTTTTAGGACCCTAAAAATAAATTTTCAAAGCATCCTCCTTCGGCACAAAGCGTCCCTCTTAGTTGCAAAGTGTCCAAAAATGTCTAAAGTGTCTAGGACCCCTTCATCCCAAATGGCTCATTTGTCCATGTTGGTCGCAAAGTGTCCTTGATAAATTCAGTGAAAATTTAATTATTTAATGTATATATTTAGGATTTTTTTAATTCTTTAGGTCCCTCCCTAAGCTCGGCAACATCTATGAGGTAGACAATTTTTTTTCCTCTAAGAGTAGCTTTGTCAGCTATCAGAGGATGATATTAGTAACTTACAATTGATAAGATTATTTTGGGTATACCTCATGCCACCTATGAGGTATCATGATGCTATGTTGATGGCCCTTGTAGAGAGGTGGGATGTAGATACATGCACCTTTTTCCTTCCTATATGGGAGATGACCATTATAGTGGACATTCACTACATCTTGTGGCTACCTATCTAAGGCAAGATTGTCTATTTAAAAGGTGAGAGAAAACCTGAGGAGGTGCAAGATGATATTATGTATCTTCTAGGTCAGCCCATTCGAGAGGTGAGTGTTGGACCCTACATCGAGCTCAGATGGCTGCTATATGCATGACTATCATTGCTGATCATAGTCACTATAGCATTAGTTCTATTTATTCATGAATGGGGCACACACTTAGATGGAGGATTAGTTCACATCATCCAAGACATGGAGGCACATCAGACCATTTATAATTGGGGCCGTAGTATGCTAGTACATCTATACTATGATCTCAAGTACTTTGTTTACCAAGAGCCAGATAACATAGTCATTGTATGCTCTTGCAGGTGTGGTGCTTCGAGCACATCACATATAAAAGGCCGACAAGTTATTGAACCATAGAGACCATGGGCTATCCACAAGTCTAAATCTATTCTCTTAGATGCTATTGTGAAGAAAATAAAATGCAGATGACTCTATAGAGGAAGAAACTAGAAAATGATGCCCCAACACGAGAAAAGGTACATGAGCTGCCCAAATAGAGGGGGAACGGATGAATATTCCCTAGTCCTATGAGGAAATGACTATGACAGGGAAAATAGAGAAATGGGAAGGGTATGCTCCCTCGAGAGGGAGATTGGGGAAAAAAGAGGAGTCATGGGTGACCTCTCGATAGGAAGAAATAAAGGGTATAGTTGGAAAGATCTCAAAAAAATAGGAAAGTCTATTTTTTGAATGAATTCAAACAGATGAACAGTTTTGCAAATGGCGGCCCTAGGAAGGTAGTGGATTAGTTGGAGGAGAAAAATGATAAATAAGAGGTAAAAAATACCCCTTATTTAAAAAAAGGAAAAGTAATATAAGGTAATTTTTAGAAATTACCTCACCTCATTTGAACTCTAGTAGTTGAGAGAAGAGGAGAGGAGAGGAAGTAGATGAAAAGTGAGGATGTCGTAGGATTATGACTCTGACATCATCCACCAGGCAGATGAGGTCTGATGATTCTATAGACATCGGCATGTGCCCCACTAGGTTAGCAAAAAAATTCTCCATGCATATTTTAATTAATTTAAATGCATTTTGTAGGTTTTCTGTAAAATTTTAAAAGTGGGTTTTGTTGATGGGATAGGGAAGAAAAGTGGGCAGGCATGAAAATGTTAAGGAGCCGAAGGTGGAGGGGGAAAAGAAAAGTGGTTTGAAGTCCCATAGGGGAAAATATGCCCTACTATGGTGGCGTGTCCACCCCTACCAAGGGGAGGTGTGCCCTGACATGGAGTAGAGCCACCCCTCACGCAGACCTTTGCTTCGCAACCGAGGGCAGGTCTGCTCCGGAGCAGGGCGGGTTCGCCTCAGCGCAGGGTGGTTCCACCCCACAGCCGAGGGTGGGTCCACCTTAGTGCAGGGCGGGTTCACCTTAGTGTAGGGTGGGTCCACTCTGCAAATGAGGGTAGGTCAGCCCCAATGCAGGGCGGGTCTACCCTACAAACAGGGGCAGGTCCACCCCAAAGTGAGGCGGGTCTGCCCTGGCGTAGGATGGGTCCGCCCCTCAGCCAAGGGTAGGTCTACTCAAACACGAGATGAGTTTTCCCCCCAGATAGGGGTAGATCCACCTTGCGGCAGGGGGTGAGTCCACCCCAGCCAAGGGTAGACCGGCCCTGATTCAAGGTAGGTCCGCTCCACAGGTCGGGGGTAGAGCTAGCGGGGAGGGAAAAGGGAGATAAAAAGTAAAGTAAAAAAGGAAAAGGAGAATGTCTCAGGACTGAGAAAGGTATTAATGAGGTGATTATTATGGATGAAGAGTTTTGATTGGTTGCAGACACATGAGTGGCATCTAGAGGCACTAGTGGCGACCACGACGACCATGACTAGAGTAGACCACGCAACACTGGAGCATGCGAGATTATTGTACTTTGTCCATTTTTTGGTGATTAGAGTGCATTAAGTAATGCTAACGACACTAATAGAGAAATGGAGTTAAGCCACATCGACCTTCCATCTTCCAATAGGGGAGATGACAGTGACATTGGAGGATGTATGATGCATCTTGAGGCTTCCCATAATAGGGTGGTTAGTGAGTGAGGTGGTATCCAGAGGGATAGAGTTGGATTAGACCACCTAGTTTTATTTGGACAAGATGATTTGCCCATATAGAGTAGGAAATTTGATGTCGATAGATGTTTGGCCTTGGGGTTTCCACCTTTACCATTGTATTTGTGATGTTTGATTAGTCAGAAATTTTTTCTAGATCGTAGCAGGTGGTTCTGCAGTCTACGGTTTATGGAGGTGATTTGACATATTGTTTAGTGGTGAGAGGGATAGTTCTCATGGGGCTCATGTGTATTAGCATATTTATATAGAGATATGCATGTGATTTGTTACCAACGATCACTGAGAATGATACATATCAAACTATTATAGGTGTGGGCTTGGGAGCATATTATGGTGACAAGGCCCATAGTGGTGAGGAGAGGACAGGTGGATGAGAGGGAGCTTATTTCTTGGGGGTACGGGCGGTCCAAGGGCTGTTTTTTGTGGTATGAGATGTAGGGAGAGACGGGCGATTGGAGGAGAGTGTTGGATGAGTTGCAGGAGGCCGACATAGTATGGAAGCCATATATGTATTAGTGGTTTAGGGGATGGAGGGTAGAGGAGGAGATACATCAAGGTTACTTTAGGTGTAGATGTGTCTTGATTGGGAGCCAACCTCACATAGTGGAGGCACATCAACTAGATAGAGTGAAGAGGTAGTTTGGGCAGATACAGGATATTCTAACAACACCTACCATGGTTTTTTGGCTCAACAAAGAGCAGCAATCGGGGGGCATTCTGACAACGAGGGAAACCAGAGAGGCATGGACGATGGCAGGTGAGTTGCCCTATCTAGGGAGGGTGGTTGGTCCTAAGGATGTAGGAGTGATAGAGTGGTATGCCCAATGGTTTCTCACCCACTGATGGGAGAGAATTACACCTAAGGTGCCCATTGTGGGAGCCATAGGGTGGGGGTCAGAGGAGATTGGAGAGGAGGGGAGACAAGAGTAGAGGGGATAGGAGGGAGGCTAGATGCAATAGGGAGGGGGACAATGGAGTAGCAAAGAGGATGAGGGTGGGGTTGGATCATAGTCAGGTCATAGAGAGAATGAGGGTGGGGCTAGAGGGAAACCAGAGAGGAGGAGGAGGTGACAATGGTGGATGGATAGAGAGATGATGGGTGTGGGGGACGAGATGGAGGTAGGAGGGCTTGATGGTGGCAAAGGTCTAGGGACATAGGCGGTATGACAAGATGATGTGCAAGGTCCAGAGTGAGATGTGGTGAGAGCAGGGAGTGAGATAGAGGTCGAGATGTTGTGGGAGGTGGACGGGATAGATGTTAGGTAGATTGGTATATGTAGTAGAGTATGTCAGAGGTGATTTTAGGTGAGGGACGAGCAAGAGGAGGCGAGGGCCATAGGTTAGCAGGATGGAGCATAGGGGGAGACTGATGCTAGGGGACATATAGAGAGTATGAGAGGGATTAGATGATAGAGGAGGGTCGAGCTGGAGCCCCATGTGTTAGAGAGAGAGATGACCAAGGATGGAGAGGAGTCAGAGGGGGAGGTGAGAACTATAAGACAATTGAGGAGATATATGAGGGTGGAGAGGAGAGGACAACAAAGGAGGATTCAGGTGAGGATCAAGGTTGAGCATGCACATGAGGAGGTAGAGATGGATGCAATGGATGTGGATGTTCATGTGGTGGAGCCATTAGCAGTATTACCAATTGTACCAGTTGATGATCCTATGCTTTTAGTGAGGGGATCCCAGGTGTGGCTACATGTGATGGAGGAGGAGCTAAGGAGTGCAGAGGATGAGGGAGACAAGGTAGAGAGAGTTTGATGTCACTGTGGGTCGGCTGATGACAAATGTACATGATGCATAGAGATAGAGGGATGAGGTGTGAGTAGAGATGGAGGGAGTACGGGGTGAGCTAGCCAGGGTGACTTGGGATTAGGACAGGTTAGAGGTGGTGATGACCATAGCACAGATGTGGGGATAGCCAGAGTCTGGAGGCGAGCACAACATGTCTCAGTGGAGTGTCTTTAGCAAGCTGAGAGGGAGATGGAGACACTGAGGGTATAGATGGTAGAACTGCCAAGGGAGAGGAAAGAGCTATAGGATATGGTATCTACTATAGAGATATCCCTAGAGGAGGTTAGATTTAGGGTTGCGGTAGTAGAGTCCCAGCTAGTGATAGTGTAGAGGGAGAGGGACACAACGTATGTAGATGTATAGCCCTCTAGAAGGAGAGAGATAGTTCATAGAGACAGGTAAAGGTAATATAAGGGGAGAGAGATTATGCACAAAGATAGGTTCAGATCTTAGAGTTTCAGAGGGATGCAGCAGTGGCCTAAGCAGAGAGTGTTGAGAGAGATGTAGCATAGAGTCAGTCACAGGTAGTGCAGGGTGATGGGGATGGTACAGAGTTAGTTATACAAAGATTGTAGGCATAGTTACAAACTGCATAGGCAAAGAGGGAGAGGGCCATAGAGTAGGTACAACTGCTGATGACAACATAGTAGGCATGGGAGTAGGAGTGGCAAGCTATTAGCAGAGAGTGGGATAGATACAAGCATGGGTGAAATGTCACCAAATATCAGGCTGGACAAAGAGATGATTACATTCAGGAGGTGACCTACTATAGGTGTGCTTATGAGCAGGAAGTTCAAGATCTAGCACAATGCACATCGTGTTTAGTCAGGCAGGTGCCTTAGGTGTCGGGACCATTCCAATCTTTAGGGACACATACCAGAGGGTATAGTAAATTTTAGTTGACTCCTCCATGCTTTGGTGATTACCAGGGGACTCTTGGTCATGATTCTCAAGAGACTCCTGGTCGTGATTCTTAGGGGACTCCGACACATAGAGGACTAGTGCCTGATTATCCCTAGAGATCAGATGTGGGCAACTCAGGGAGCAGGTGACAAGATACCAATTTTTTGATAGGTATAGGATGAAGATATAACACATATTAGTAGGGAGTGGATGTGATCTACATCCTTATATTGTGCTCCTTATTTGAAGATGATATGTATGTGATTATGTTTTGGATATTATGATCAGATGGACATTGTATGATTTTGATCATGATATGTGATAGTCCTCATGGACATTATGCCTTATGTTTATGTGATGGATGATTTATGTTATGCATATGGGTATATATTTATGTTCTTATGATAGATGATTTAATATGTGTACATGTATATGATGATTTATGTTTATGTGGATGTTATGACTATGCATGATGTTAATGATCTATTTATACGTTCATGGATGATGTGATGATGCATGATATTGACTATTTATGTATGGTAATGTTGTTTTGTATATGACGTAATTAGTATGGACCTAAAAATTTATTTGTAGATGGTGATGCATGTATGAATATGATTATAGAAATATATGGATAAATGAACCTAAGATATTTAACCTAATGAACTTATGCAATATGGATGGAAAATGAACTGACACAGTAAATAGAATTCAAACACAAGTATCAATGAGGACTAGATTGGGAATGTAGGTAGATGATAGTTGTATTGTGGGTGTGACATTGCACCTGTCAAGAACCATTAGTATCCTGAGAAGAAAAGAAAGTAGGAAGGAATTAGAGTTTTCACAATAGAAATCATGAGTTAGAGGTTAGGAACGAGAATATATCAAGGGGATATGAAATGAGATGAAATGCAACATGAATGCACTTTTCCATCTTTTAGAGCACTGATGTTTTTTATAGTATAAGATACCAACCACCATGGTAGATAAAATCAAGGCGAATTAGTATCTAATGCAAGAAACAAATACAACAAACAATTTTATCCCAATACCCCAAAGTAACAAAGACTTTGGTTGGGCAAGGTATTAGGATAACCACTAGAACAAAGGGATTTCCCCATGTAACACAAAATATAGGGAGAATCTTGGTGGGTACCATGTGGGACAACCTAGCAAACAACAACAATAAATGATCAAGAGATGCCCCTATGTTGACTAGGTAAAGCACACCATGATATGATGGATCAAGGTGACCATGACAAGTGATGATAGGGAGCTGAAATGAGAAACAAAATCCAAAAGAATCAAAAGATCACAATCAATTTCAAGCATCCTTTGCCATAAGATCATAAGAATAGATGTGGTTGATGTGGTATGTTATGAAGGATGCATCTTGTTAAGAATGATGAGGGATACTAAAAAAAAATGACCTAGATGACGCTAGATGTTTACCATCAATCAGATTTCTTGATACTAGAAGATCCTAGTTGTGAAGAATCAGTGATGATAGGGACATACTTGGACAACAAGAAGACAAGAGAACTGACATACCCTAAAGACCTAGGGGCTTGAGGGCTGATCAAAGATTAGCCTTGCCTATGTGAAAGTGCAAAGCCCTCATAGTTCAAGAAAAGACCATGGATAAGAGTGGAAAGTGCACTGATGGAAACTGACGAATGGCTAAGACAAAACAAACACAAGCCCTAGGGGAAAATCAAAAGATCAACCTTGGCTATGTTGAAGCATAGGGGCAACATAGTTCGGAAAAGATAAAGGACAAACGGCTATGTTGAAAAGGGAAAAGGGGAAGATGAGGATAGACGATGGACAACCATCACAAGAGGGTCAAGATTCCTCGAGGGTAGATCAAATGACCAACCTTACCTACGTGAAATTATAGGGGCAATGTAGTTCGACAAGGATGAAAGACCAATGATGATTAAGGTTGAAAAGTTGGCAAATTGTGACTGATGATGGAGGACAAAGTGCCTCGGGGGTAGATCAAGTGATCGGCCTTGCCTATGTGAAAGAGTAGGGGCCTCGTAGTTTGCCAAAGACAAGGACAAACAATAATAAATGACAGACACAAGGCAAAGCCTCGGGGGTAGATCAAGTGATTGGCCTTGCCTATGTGAAAGCACAGGGGCAACACAGTTCAAGAAATCCAAGAATTACACCAAATGGAGATGATCAAGACATTAGGATGACACAAGCTCAAATTAGGATAAAAGCTTAGGATGCCAGATAGTGGATGATATTTTTCCAATGCTCAACCAGAAATATACCAAGCAGCCAGGGGATGGAAGCAGATGGGAGGATAGGACCGATAGGGGGATCAAGGAGCTGATGTGTGAATCATAAAGTAACTAGGGTGCAAGGTAGATACTGATTAACCTCTTATACGAAAGGTGCCTTGTTGCCAAGTTTTCACCATCCATACCCATCCAAGGTGCCATCGAGGGTGGTTTTCACCATAGGATGAATTATTTATTTTTACTATAATATATATTTTATTATTTTTTTTATTTTTTGATTTTTTTGTATTTTTTGATGTTTTTGTATTTTTTGGTAGGATAGGATATCTCAACAGATCTAGGTGTAAAACCCTTTGAGGTGCGTGATGTTAATAGGCTCCTATAGGTGCTCTCCTTCAAGAGTGGCAAGTCTGTATGCCCTAGACCCATACTTTGCAATGATGATATAAGGACCCAACTAGTTTTCTTCAAACTTACCTTTCTTATCGTGGTCCTACTAGGTGTGCTGATTTTCTTTAAGGACAAGGTCACCAACATAACACTAAAGAGGGTGAACCTTCTTGTTGTAGCTATATTTGAGTTAGTTTTGGTAAGCTTCCAGGTGATCATAGGCTTTGATTCATCTTTCATCTAAGAGCTCCAACTGGTTGAGTCTATCAACTCGAGCATCTTCCTCAATGATAAGATTCTTCAATGAGATTCTCAGTGATGGGATTTTGACCTCAATCGATAAGATAGATTTGGCTCCATAGACAAGAGAATAGGGAGTGGATTTGGTAGGGGTATGGATGGAGGTGCAATATGCCCAAAGGGCGAGGTGGATGTGTAGGTGCCAATCGCAGCTAGTATTATTGACAACTTTTTGAGGATGTGGATGAGGGTCTTGTTGGTTGCTTCTGCCTGACCATTACCTTGGGGGTAATAGGGTGTGAACCAATGATGTTTTATATGAAAATTATCACAAAGGCACTTCATGGCTTGGTTTTTGAAAGGCTTTCCATTATCGAAAATGATAGTAGAGGGTATGTTGTATTGGTAGAGGATGTAGTAGAGAATGAACTTGGAAATGTTAGTACCCATTATTTGTGAGAGTGGAATTGATTCCACCCACTTAGTAAAGTACTCAGTTGTGGTGATGATGAATGCATGAATATCAAAGGATGGGGGATAGATATTTCTAATTAAGTCAAAACCCCACTGAGAGAAGGGCCATGGTGCCACCAAAGGTTGCAGGTCTTGTGTCGAGGCATTAATCAGATCTGCATGTTGCTTAAATAGTAGGCATTTCTTTACAAACCCATAGGAATAATGTTCTAGTGTAGGCCAATAATATCCAACTCAAAGAATCCTTTTAACTAATAGAAGGGCCATGGTGCCACCAAAGGTTGCAAGTCTTGTGCCAGGGCATGAATCAGATCTGCATGTTGCTGAAATGGTAGGAATTTCTTTACAAACTCATAGGCATCATGTTCTAGTGTAGGCCAATAATATACAGCTCAAAGAATCCTTTTAGCCAGAGTCATACCATTTGAACGGGCCCCACAAATACCATTTTGTACTTCCATTAGGGTAGTATGGGCTTCGATCTCATCGAGACACCTAAGGAGGGTTCCATCATATCCATGACGATAACGAGTATCACCAATAATGACATATCGGGATGATCGTCGGATAAAGGATTTGTGTTGGTTTCATGTAAGGTTTGGGGGTAGAATTTTATCATGAAGGTAAGCATAAATATCTTGATACCAAAGGGAAGTAGGGCCCACAATGTCACACACCATTTTATTATTAGGGATATCATATGTTGGGATTAATATTTTTTCAACGAGGAATTCATATTATGTTTGATCCTTGGGCATGTCGATCAGGGAGCCAACAGTAGCCATGGCATCAACAACTCTATTTTGTACCCTAGGAATTTGATCAGATTGGATGTAGGTGAAATACTTCTTAAATTCATCCACCCTATAATTATAGGGAAGTAGCTTGTCATCTTTTTTTAGGAACTCATCATTAACCTATTTAATGACCAATAAGGAATCACCGAAGACTCTTAAGTGAGTTATGTGTCACTATTTTTCCATTCAAAGTCCCGTGAGGAGGGCTTCGTACTTAGCTATGTTGTTGGTGCACGGGAATGCTAACCTAAATGAATTTGGGATGTAATCACCTTGAGGGGTAACAAACATAATTCCTACCTCTGATCCATTATAAGTGTAGGAACCATCAAAGTAAAATATCCAGGTGGGTACTTCAACTACTGCAAAGACTTCTTCATCTGGGAATTAAGTGACCAAAGGGTAAGCATCTATCAAGGGTGCATCAGTCAACTCATTAGTTATAACTTTTCCTTTTATGGATTTTTGATCCACATATTCTATATCAAATTCACTCAAGAGCATGACCCACATGGCCATTCGACAAGTTAAGGTGGTTCTAGATAACATATATTTCAGTGGATCAATTTTTTGTACTAGTTTGATAGGATGGCTGAGCATATAACGTTTGAGTTTCTGTGTACTGAAGACCATAGTGAGGCATTCTTTTTCCATTGGTGAATAATTCAATTCATAAATGAATAGTGTTCGACTGATGTAATAGATTTCTCACTCCTTTGCAGACTCGTCATGTTGTGCCAATAGTTCCCCTAGTGCAATTGAAGTGGTAGAGATGTATAGCAGGAGGGGCTTCCCTAGAATAGGTGGCATCAAGACTGGTGGGTGGGACAAGTACTATTTTATCTTATCAAAACCTAACTGACACTATTGACTCCATTTGAAGGTGGAGTTTTTCTTCAGAAGGTGGGAAAATGACTGACATTTATCTACAAGCTGGGCTATAAACCAACGGATAGATTGTAGCTTTCCTTGAAGGCTGCTTAGTTGTTTCAAGTTTTGAGGGGGAGGAATTTCCATGATAGATTTGACCTTAGCACGATCAACCTCGATGCCCCTTTGGGAGAATATGAAGCCCAAAAATTTCCTTGATGTGACACCAAACACACATTTTTTGGATTCAATCTTAGTTTGTACTATTCCAATCGTTCAAAGATCCTTTTCAGAATTGGAGGGTGCTTTGCTCTAGTTTTGGATTTTCCTAGAAAATCATCAACATAATCTTCCATGATAATGTGGATGAGGTCATGGAATATAGCAGTCATTGCTTGTTGATATGTTGCTCCTGCATTCTTGAGATGAAAGGGAAAAACATTGTAACAAAAGGTACCCCAAGGTGTTGTAAAATTGGTCTTGTTTTGGTCTTCAGGTGCAATTCAAATCTGATTATAGCCAAAGAAGTTATCCATAAGGGATAACATCTCATCTTCTTTAGTGATGTCAACCAACATGTTGATATTGGGCAATGGTAAGTCATCTTTCAGATAGGCTTTGTTGAGATACCCAAAATATGTCATGGTCAAAATAACCAATGGGTTTGATGAAGCCAACATCTAGTAATTTCTCCAATTCTTTCTTGACTAATAGTGCTACCTACAGATGCATCTTTCTAAGTTTCTACTTGACAAGTTTGGCATCTGGGTGAACATCCAGATGGTGAACTACTAGAGCAAGGTCCAATCCAGGCATGTCTCAGCATGACAAAGAAAATTTGATGATTCCATCTTTGAGGAGCTAGGTGATAATGACATATTCCTGTTGTGATAATTATTTGGCTACATAGGTGATCTTCTGGGTTTCTGCAGTGCCCAAATTGACTTCTTGAGTTTCTTCAATAAGAATGGATGATTGTGTAGATAGTCGAGTTCCCACAAGGGGAAGATGAACATCTCCATCCTCTAGTGCCTCATTAAGGTTTTCACTATCGTATGTGTCCTTTATTTTTACTTTTTCTAGGTCAAGAAGCACCTTAGGGAGGTTTTAACTAGATGATCATTTTTTACTTTTGTGACTCGAGTGTTCATCTTTCCCCAAGCCCATAAGGTTGACATATGTATCTAGGGAGAAATTAAAAGGTGTACTATCATGTAGATCACCATCAATAAGTTTGGGATGATGTAGGGAAAGGCTGATGGTAAAAACAGATAGGAAATCAAACATGGATTGGAGGTCCATGTGATCCATGCCATCATATGCATGCATGATGGATTCTTCTTCAGGTATGTCTTCTAAGAGATCCTTGTCCACACTAACACTATTGGAGGCATTAGAGGATTTTGTCAGACCTTTTTTATTTTTTTCATATCCTAGGCCTACATTTTGTGGATGTTTTGGTACATCAACAGGTTGCAACCGAACTTTCTCTTCTTTGCCTAGACCTCCACCTTAATAGTTATTCTTTTCAACAATTTTAGTGGACTAGGGGTATTCTTCCTAAAAATAGTCCTTAAGTGGAGGATCCGGTCAGGGTTCTTCATGATATACCCATTGGTTGATATCATCTTCTGGTGCATCTATCCTTAGACTAGGAGACCAAAAAGTGTTGGTGGGAATGTTTTTAGCACTGAAGGTAAGGGTCTTGTCTTCTTCCTTTGGTACAGACTATGATGGTGGCATGTTTTCCACATTAAGAGTTGTATGCATTTCACATTCACCACAACCTTTTTCAATGATCTAGACTTTAGTAATGGTTGAATTAGCGGTGGGTAATGGAGTGGTTGTTGTGGTAGATGGTGGATCAGAAGATGATGACTGAGGTGCCCCCATTTTGACTCCAAGGCAATAATGCAAATGGGGAAATGAAGCTTCTAAGGAACAAAAGTACTCAAATGGTTGGGGGTCAGTGTAAATGGTGAACTAATGTGCATTGACTGGAAATTTTAAGCATTGATGATATGTGGAGGGAACAATGGCGTGGAGCCATAGGCGACAAAGAAGAAGGTTTTATGGTAATTATAGATCAAGGACATGACATGTAGTGTAATGAACCACGAGTTCAACTTGGATAGGAAGATGGATAATTCCTTCAGAATCTCTTTCCGCATTATCATAATCCTTGATTGTAATGATTTGATTCCTCAGATCTATTTGAGTATACCCTATTTGCTTCATGAACTTTAGAGTCCATAGATTAAGAGAAGAGCCATTATCTACCAGGACCCTTTTCACTTTATGATGGGCAACCAAGACTTCAAGGTGTAAGGGACAGTTATGGTTTGCATCAATGTTAGGCATGTCATTTTGACTAAAGTGTAATTGGTAGGATAGAGGAAAATTTCCCACTAAAGCTTGGAATTGTGTGGGATCGATTTCATTAGGAACATGGGTTTCCTATAAATCTCAATTCAGGATATCTTGATGCATTGGAAAGGATTTACGTAGATCCAAAATGGAGATCTGAGCAGGATTCTTTCCTAAGTGATCAAGAATGCTATATTGTGAACTCATAGGATTTGGTTGGGCATATGTAGAGGGTGTAGGGATAGTAATGTGGGTTCTCTAGGTAGCAACAACACATTGGGAATATTTAGCATTGACATGTATCCTGGATACGTGGGGTTCCACTTGCTCAATGTAATGGACAATGCCATCATAATTGAAGGGAACACTCTTATAACTTACATTATTTGTACTATTATTTTGGGGATTATTATTGGATGTGATTGTGCCTTGATTGTAGTTGGGAAAGGAATTTTGGTAAATATGTACTTGAGCATTGGATGATGAAGCTAGATTAGGATCGACTTGGATTTCTCCTCGATAGATAAGATCTTGGACATACATTTTTAGACCTTGACACTTATTGGTGAAGTGCCCTTTAATTTTGTGAAATTCACAATACTCATTGTCTTTATACCAATTGGGTTTTGGTTTAGACTCATCAAAGGGTTTGGTCATAGGGTAGACAATTGGATAGTTTTCCTATAGGAGTCTATTGAGGATGGTACTTAAAGATTCACCTAGCTGAGTGAACTAGCATTTTTGTTGGCTTGACTATTCTGGTTCAATTATTGAGGGGAGCGAGGTGCCCCTTGTGGTAATTTTATGATTTTTGGGTTGATGGTTGATTAGAGACAGGCTATTTCCTTTGAGAGGTATTAGCTACTTGAACATTTTTGGTATCGGTGACACCATCATTTACAATATTATTTTTCTTATTCCAATAGTGTGGCTTGTCTCCGGTTGACTGTTCTTTGTCATGATTGTGTATCTTGACCCACCCTCTAGCAATAAGGATCCATTCAAGGATGGGTCCTTTCTCTACCACCTTGGAGAAGGTTGTGACACAATGTAGCCTGAAGTTATGGGCCATGTCGGGATGTGAGTTTTCAGAAAAGATATTGACCATGTCTTTTTCTTTGAGAGGGGTTTTCATTTAACTTGCCAACGCACACCACCTTTGGAGGTAACTAGCAAAGGTTTCACCTTCATGCTGCTTATCCTTGAGGAGGTCCAAGGTATCAATGTCCTCTAAATTGAAGGAGAAGTAAGAGAAAAATTTATCTCAAAGATCTACGAAGGACTTGATGGACCCCCGCTCTAGACCCATGAACCAATCTAGGGAATTTCTTTTCAGGCTTTGTGGGAATAGATGCAAGAGGTAGTTTTCATTATGCATAAATTATTGAAATTGGGTGTAAAATTCCTACAAGTGGGCTTTAGGATCCTTGGTTCCCTTGTATGTGTTGAATTTGGGTATTTCGAAATGTTTTGGGAAGGGGATCAATGATATGGAGGGGTCAAATGGATAGGAACATATATCTTCAAATTTGAAGGATTGTTTATTTGTCCCTGCTTGAAGATCTTTTAGAGAAGCTTTGATTTCCAACAGATCCGCATTAACTAGTGGTATAGGAGTTAAAGATGGGTTGGGTGGATATGGATGGTAGGATGATAGGGGTTCTTATTGAGATACTATTTGGAGGTTGATATATGGATTTTGATAGTGAGATGACAAGGTCCCCTACTGGTGTGTTGAAGATGTTTGTTGGTATGTGGGTTGTTGTTGCGAGACATAATATGGGTTGGTTTGATAAGGGTAAGCACTATGGTGCTGAGGAACATGAATGGAATGTTGTGGATTGGTCTATTTATAGTGGAAGTATTGTTGTAACCGTTGGGAAGCCACATAGGGTGGTTGTTTCTAAAATTGTTGCTGGTTATGATATAAATAGTGTTGAGGAGATGATTGATGTGATGTCAGCTATTGTATAGGCTGAGATGGGATGTTATGTTGTTATTGATCTTGCGGATGAAAAATAGATGCAAGTAATGGGGATATGGTTGGGATGGGAGGCCAAGATGGATTTCCTTGTGATGTGTGTGGTGGTTTTTGTGATGAAATCAAAGGATTACGTGGGGGTTGTTGTTGATGGGGTGGATGAGATGACGTGAAAGCATTCTACAAAGGAGGTTGCTAGGTACCAATGGTGATGTTTGGTTGGGATGTATTGTGCGAGAGTAATTGGGATGATATTTTGGATTGAGGAGGTTGTGGTGGTAGATTCGTGGCCCCAAGAAGTGGAGGTAGGATGGTGAAAGGATTGCCCCCAGTGTTTATCGGAGATTAATTTGAAAGGGATGGTGTAGTCAACATTAACGGTGGATGCTACAGAATAGTTTACGACATGCTATAGGCAAAATGATTATTGGGGTTGGATATTTGAGGAGCCCCCATGATTGAGATTGCACCATGAGGGGGATTATTGACTTGGTAAAGGACATCATTGCCAAATTCAGGTTGATACCATCCTTCTACTAGAGGCCTATTGGGGATGTATGAATCACCTAGTGTGTTTTCTGAACCTTGGGATATGTTAGGTATGGAATTGATATATTTGGATAGGTCAACACTTGATGGAGGTTTGACACCTTTCTTAGTTAGGTGGGCCAAGATTTCTTCCCCATTTTTTTTGAGTAGGTGATCTATAATTTGTACATTGGTGGGGTTACTAAAATGTTCTTTGAGTGTGAGTTCAGGCTGGTTGACCATACTTTCTTCACCATGCAGTAAGTTGTTTTGATTTTCAGTGTTGGATTGTGATGAAGTATCGTTATGAGGGTCTTGGGGGATGTTCACACTGCTATTAGGATCTTGAGAGGAATTCACACCACTAGTTGGGTTTTGGGACATATTTGCCTCGATCTTGGGACCTATTCAATTGGGGATTTTGACCTTGTTGTTGTGCTATTTGCTTCTTGACTTGTGACCTAGTTTGAATGGGCATGCAAAGGAACTATGGGTGGATTGTAAGGATATCCTTGATGGAATATTGTTTGGATTGGATAAGGATCGAGTGATTGAATGATGGGGTTGGATATGATTAATTAGATGATTGGATGATGAGACTTGGATTGTATGATATTGGGTTTTGGATAGATTGGGTTGGATTGATTGGATAAGTTTGTTTTATATTGGATTATTAATTAGGATTGGTTGATGAAAGGGATTCTAAACCCAACTCAGAAATCACCCTAGGTGACTTAATACAATGTTTAATCGAATTAAAGGGTTGATCATGGCACTAAATCCTCCTCAAGATGGAACTAGATTGATTTGAGCTGATGATTTTTATCTTTCAACACAAATTTTCCTCAGGATAGAAATGGATTGATTAGGTTGAAGACAATGATTGATATGTAGGATTACAATCAAACTCCAACGTCTTGGTCATTTTCAGGTAATAACTCCTAAAACAAGGTTTAAAGGATTTTTTATTGAAAGATGACGATGGATACAAATTAAGGATGTCCTAAAGATTTTTATATGATGGGGTGTTGTTGAAGTGATATTTTTGGAAAGTGCAAATCTTTAGGTCACATGCTAAGATGGTAGAGCGGGTTCCCAAAATTGTGAAATGATCAATGTGGATGAGAAACAAAATTTTAAAAAGGTTAAATGGAGGCTTGAAATGGTCCAACAGATGTTTGGAATGGTTAAATGAATGCTCGAGATTATCAAATGGTCAAACAAAGACTTGAGGTGGTTGAATGAAGGCCTGGAATGGTCAAATAGAGTGAAATTGTTTGTTCAAGGGGGTGTATCCACCCCTCTACAAAAATTTGTAGGGAAAATTTTCCCCACCGCAGTAAGTTAGAGGGTGTATGCACCTTTCTGTATAAATTAGGGACTTGTTTTGGATGAGAATGACTATGGAAAGGAATTGAAATGACAACAAAGAGGTCGACTTGTCAAAAAATTATTGGTTTCACAAAAGAAGACATTTTAAACAAGCAGAATCCTATGATTATTGTTAAAGGTATGGCCAATAAAGGTCTTAATCTAGGATACACAAGGTTTCTATGGAGTCCTCAATATACTATTGGTACATGAGGCCTAGACCGTGAACACCATCCTGTCACAAGTGTGATTCGGGAACCCTGATGAGATACTGAAGGGCTCAGACCAACTCTTCACATCTATCTAGGTATCACCCTAGCTTTGACGCTCCACCAAACACGACATGACTGGATTGGGGTATAGTTTTAACTCTCCCCCCTTTTTATACCCCGTCGATATGCATGGTTAGGATCATCCCTTGGGGTGATGAAATCTCCAAGCAGGTCCCTCTAAAAAGAAGGCACTAATCGCTTCCAACTACTCCCCAAGAAAACATAAAGTATAAGGGGAAAGAAAAAACAAATTAATGCCCCCTTTGGATGACACAAAAATAGACACACCAAACAATAAATTTTTACTTCCCCCTAATTAAGCTATGTACCTAGATGAAAATAACAAGGAAAAGTCTTAAAATTTGAACAAATAGATGGCCCTACAAGTAAATGTTAGTTGTTTTATCCTTCATTCTTTGTCAATTATGAAAGTATGCTGCAAAATATTAGCAAAAAATCCAACTATACTCTCAAAAAAACAAGGTTAGGGCGTTAGAACGTCAAAACAACAAAACTGAGACAAAAACACAACTAGAATGCCCTTTTTTACCTTCCAAAATGTGTTGTTTAGGGAAAATCCACCCTTGTGGAGTGAAAATATCAGAAAAAAGTGAACCAGCAGGGAAAATCCACCCCTCTATAGTGAAAATGTTAGAAAACAATGAACCACTAAGGAAAATCTACCCCTTTGCTTTGAAAATATCAGAAAATAGTGAACTAGTAGGGAAAATCCACCCCTCTACAATGAAAATGTCAGAAAATAGTGAACCAATAGGGAAAATCCGCCGCTCTGTAGTGAAAATGTTAGAAAACATTGAACCAATAGGGAAAATCCATCCCTTTGTAGTGAAAATGTCATAAAATAGTGAACCAGTAGGGAAAATCCGCCCCTCTGTAGTGAAAATGTCAAAAAATAGTGAACCAGTAGGGAAAATCTGCCCCTCTACAATGAAAATGTTAGAAAATAGTGAACCAATAGGGAAAATCTTCCCCTCTGTAGTGAAAGTGTTAGAAAACAATGAACCAGTAGGGAAAATCCACACCTCTGTAGTGAAAATGTCAGAAAATAGTGAACCAGTAGGGAAAATCCGCCCCTTTGCTATGAAAGTGTTAGAAAATGGTGAACCAGTAGGGAAAATCTGCCCCTCTGCTATGAAAGTGTTAGAAAATAGTGAACCAGTAGGAAAAATCTACCCCTCTATAGTGAAAGTGTTAGAAAATAGTGAACCAATAGGGAAAATCCACCCCTCTATAGTGAAAGTGTTAGAAAATAGTGGGAAAGGGAGGGAAAATCTACCCCTCTGCAACACATTAGAAGGCAAGTCTACCCCTCTGTAGTGAAAGTGTTAGAAAACAGTGGGAATAGGAGAGAAAATTTGCCCCTCTACAACACACTAGAGGGCAAGTTCACCCTTCTGCAAAACACTGAAGGGCAAGTCTACCCCTCTGTAGCACATTGAAGGTTAAGTCCACCCCTCTGTAGGGAAAATCCACCCCTTTGCGACCTGGACCTACAAACAACTCAACAACAACAAACATGAAATAAAGGGACCCGTTTGTGGGTCCCATCGAGTGTGCTAAATATGTGATCCCTTAAATGTGTACCCTATTCTAAAATAAAAATCTAACCATTATGCACTAATGGAAGAACATAAAAGATACACCTCAAGATTAGCCTAAGGAATGATAATGCAAGGAAATAAGATAACAAAAAATACAAGTGATTATACCTTCTTTGTTACAAATTCCTTGGTTGGCCCTTGATGTTGGAAATCTTGTGTGCTCCTTGGATGGCTATTGAAATGGAGTATGAAAGGTGTGCAATGTGATCAATGCAAGTGCTAATGGTTAAATGGCTTGGCTAAAATCTTGCAAGTTGAATGAACAATTTGGTGGCATAAGGGCGCAAATGGCTAAGTCTCTTCCAAATGAGAGAAGAGAGGGTATTTATAGAGAAATTTAAATTCTCTAGAGAATTCAACAATTGAAATTAAACCAACAAGGTCAAGATGGAGGGCTATAGTGAGTTGAGGACTAACAAGCCCCCACATATTGCCATGTGGAATGTGAGATTGCTTAAGATGAGATGATGTGAAAGTGAGGTGGAAGAAAGCTACATGATGTGGAGGAAGGACAAGTACCTTGTAGGTACCTTGGGGGATGAAAATATTTCCTAAAAAATTAACTTTTTGTCCCCAAATGAGAGTAAAAAAGACATTTGAGAAATTTTAGAATTCCTCAAAAATATCCATGGGGAATGGGAAGGTGGTTGGAGAATTAAATGTGAATTAAAAATTCACATGCTTGAGAGAATCTATTGGATAAGAGAGGGTTTCCAAAAAGGTGGGGATTTGCCACTTGTGAGTGATGTGACAAGTCTAAAGTTCTAAAAGACTTTGGCACATGTGAAATGACAAGTAAAATTTTATAGAACTTGCATGGGGATAAGGTAAGCCTTGGAAGGATAAAATGTGAATTAAAAATTCACATGGAGAAGAGAGGGGCCTAGGGTGAATAAATGTGAATTAAAAATTCACATGGGAAAGAGAGTCAAGGCAAAGAAAGGAAATTGAAAAGGTTGAATTAAAAAGGCATGCTGAATGTGGCTAATGACCTTGATTAAGGTTGTGCAAACATAGGATTAGGATAATTAATGAAATATTAGAAGAAAGTGGGAGATTATGGAGGATGTGAAACTAATCTTGATTAAGTAGTGCACATCCAAAATTATGGATTAATTTATTTAATCTAGATTAGAAGAGGATTATGGAGGATGTGACGAGGAGAGAGAAAATGAGGAATTAAAAATTGATTTTTAATCAAAAGGTTAAGTGACTAAATTAAATAAATTGACATATTTATTTAATTTAGAGAAGAAAAGCTGTAAGGTAAAGTATTTTTAATTATTTAATTACATACTTTAGGAACCTTAGGCAAAAAATGGAATATTGATTAAATAAATTATTTAATCATTATTGACGAAATAGATGAATAGAGTAGATGATTTTGACCATGTGGAAGTGGTCAAATTTAGATGTCTACATTATTAAACAAGATTTTCATCAAAAATCAAACTCTCTATTCTACACATGTGGAAAAACAATAGATTATCAAAAAAAAAATTGAAAAATATGTTCAGACTGGGTATTGATGTCCTTGATCCATTAAAAAAAAATAAATTTTGATACAAACATAAAATTTATGTTGTATACGGTCTGCCTATGTCTGAATTGTAATTGGTTTGAATTTGAAACTTGATTAAGAAAAATATATTTAATAAAACACTATGAAACCAAATGAACTAGTTAGATATCATAGTTACAAATCTAAATTTGAAAAATATATAATTTGATCCTTCATACAAAAAAAACTATGTTGTATACGGCGAGTGTCACTCCTTAAAAATGTTATTTTTGGAAAAAAAACTAGTTTTCAAAGGAGATGGAAAAAGAAGTGCAATCTGATTCCAATTTTTTTGAAAAAAATATATTGAGAATCTATAGACAAAACATCACAAATCACTAGTTTGCATCATCTTCAAATTCCTCATGGTTTACCCACTATAGGAGCCTGGAAGTGAAGATTTAGTTAAAAAAAATTAGTTGAGTGTTCAGTTTGCCCAAAAATTGTAAACCAGTATTATGGGATCACCCATCATCTACTTATACTTTTCTACTTTTATTACAATAAAATGAATACTAGAGGCACACGATAGAGCTAAACAAATGAGCACAACCCATGAAAAATAATACACTATTCATAAGCCTGAACCATAGAAACAACAATAAAATTTGCAAAACAATAGACCAACATTATAACTTTTTGCAAGCATTCCTCGTTAGCCCTTGTACCAACAACCAAAAATCATGATTAAAAAACACAAGATTTTTAACAAACAAGAATAAGCACAAACAAAACCTAGTAATCGCCTCACATTTCATGAATTAACTATGCATTCATTGCTTTTGTACCCACCAGCCCTCCAACACATACTACTATTCTAATGCATCAATCAATGGACACATTTGTTTCCAATCTATATTATCACAGTTCCCATGTAACGCCCTTTCGATTCTCACCATGCATACACTCATTTGACATCCACGTGTGCAACACAACAAAACATACACAAACATTAATGATTATAGTTGTTCGCAATTCACATACTACAATATAATGGGATTTCTGCATACCGCTAACAAAATAAATAAATAATGGTTTTCAAACATCAAAAATATGTTCATAAATGCCAAGTATATAGTTTTCCTATATTTTTCTAATTTACTAAAACTAAAATCAATAGTAGACCTACTGCAAGACAATCAAATTTCATTGGCCAAGCAAGTATTACAAATGAAATTCTAAAATTAATAGTTGAATGCAAATTGTATCAGCTTTGCTGCCATCATGCACTTCATGTGCATGGAATTTTTCTCAGAGGAAAGTCACTACTACGATCAAAGTAGTTCACTATTACAATTGTATAATGTACACCAGAAATGGAAGGCCTATTAATCAATCTACAACTAATGCATTAAATTCCAAAAATTATACTACTCATTTTTGTTTAAGTAAATTAGCATAATAGAACTCTATGTATTTTCAAAAATATTTAATAGCTAACAAACTCTACTAATCCATAACAATTAATTTACAAAATGTTATTTACATTATTCATAGATCATATCCCACATAACATATGAACTATGCAATGTAACCCTAGGCTTAGAAAATATAACAATTGTGCCACTATTGACATAGTATTTAATGTATTAACTATGCATTCACTATTCTACAATGCATTATAGTTTTCTACAAAAAAAATCATCTACTTCTACTTTGTTACTTTGCTTACAAGAAAATGAATACTAGAGGCACATGACATAACTAAATAAATGAGCATAGTATGTGACAAATAATATGCTATTCATAAACCTGAACTACATAAATAACAATAAAATTTACAAAATAATAGAAGAAAATTATAATTTTTTGCAAGCATTCCCCGTTATCCCTTGTAATAGCAACCAAGAATCATGTTAAAAACACACAATAGTTTATAAAAACAACAAAAAAACAAGAATAAGCATAAACAAAACCGATTACTCACCTCACATTTCATGAATTAACTATGTATTCACTGCTTCTATACCGACCAACTCTCCAACACATTTCACACATTTTTATTTTCGAGCTTTGCTAATAGGATAATAGCCACTCAAGAAATAAACAAACAATTAACGCATTCACTACCACAACCCACAAGACCTTGCTCAAAGCATATTCAACTTAATGTACCCACTTTCCCCGTTATACCTTCTAACAATAAGCAATACTTCTATTTATCGAGTATCATAAACAGAAATCCAAGCCATTCATGACCACTTCACTTTTACATAGTAGCAAACATGCAAAAGCACAACCAAGAGTTAAAAAACTGACAAGATTTTCAATAAACAATAAACAAACGATAATGAGCACAAAAAAACCCAACACTCACCTAAGATTTCATGAATTAACTATGCATTCATTTCTTCTATGCTCACCAGCTCTCCAACACACCTCGCACAATTTTCATTTAAATGCATTCAATGCTTTAGAACCCATTACCCCACCTCCAAAGCACCAACAAATTGCATCCACTGATTAAATATTTTCCAAGATACACAATATCCTCTTATTTTCCTAATTTACTTAAACAAAAATATGTCCTTAAATCCCAAATATAGAAAAAAGAAAACAATATTTTAAATAATACAATTTGATTGGAAAAACAATTCATTCAAAAGAAAATTCAACAATTACAATAGCAGATTGCTTCCCTACATAAAAATAGCTTCATGTTTATTATTTACATGGCATTTCATTCACTATGATCATTTGTCACAATGATACAAGAATATGGCCTTCCAGATGCATGTTCAACAACTAGCTATATGTACCCATTTTACCTCGCATCCCTTCTAACATCAACAACATAGAAATCTAAAAACACACAAACTCTTCAAAAAAAAAAAAAAAAACAAGAAACAAATTTAAGTACAACAAGAAACTATTTGGAAAGAAAATTCAAAAAATGCAATTCTAAAACTTCCTATCGACAAAAACTAACAATTTCAATAGTGACCTACTTTTCAAAAAAAAAAAGATTCATGTTTATGAATTACATGACATGCCATTCACTATGCTCATTTGTCTATTAAGTAAGTCAGATTCCTGAACCAGGATTCTCCTTTATTGTTCACAACTCTTCCAAAGAATAAATTGTATGCACATTGGAAGACTTAAAATTCATTGGAAACAAAGGGGAAGAATGATACAAGAATTTGACCTTTCAGTGCCTCATTCAACAACCAAGTACATTTTCACTCACATAGAGGCCTACCTGCAACTCCAATTGCAAAAAAATGTTCCTATTATAGGGACAAATTAAACAAATGACCATAGAAAAAAATCATCATAAACATAGAAACAAGCCACTCACCAATAGTGCACTTCCACACAATAAAAAACATCAAAGAACACAACTAAAAGAAAAAAACACACAATTTTTTTTACAAAAATAAACAAACAAGAATAAGCACAAATAAAACCCATCTCTCACCTCATATTTCATGAATTAAATATGCATTCATTTATTCTCTACCTTTGAGCCCTCCAACACATCTTGCCCAACTTTCTTTCTGATATTTGTTGATAGTGTACTAGCCACTCAAGCAATAAACACATAATTAATGCATTCACTACCCCCACAGTCCACAAGACCTTTCTCAAAGAACATGTAATTTAATGTACCCACTTGCCCCGTTAACCCTTGTAACAACAAGCAATACTTCTAGTTATCAAGTATCATAAACACATAGTGAAGCCATTGATAACCACTACACTTTTACAGAGTAACAAACATGCAAAATCGCAGCCAACAACTAAAAACCCCACAAGCTTTTCAATGAATGATAACGAGCACAAAAAAACCTTAGCACTCACCAATATTTCATGAATTGACTATGCACTCACTACATATGTACCCATCAGCCCTCCAACACATCTCACACCCACGGTCTAGAAGACCTTGCTCAAATCATTCAGTTTCCCCTCTAACACTCCTACTTATCAACTATAAAAAACAAACAAATGACCCACTCACCAATTGCACACCATTCCTTCAATTCCTCCCTCATTCAAGCACTCCACAAAATCACAAGCATCGAAACGGCAACCCAAAACCAAAAAAATGTGAGCTTCTCAACAAAAAATGAACAAATAATAAGCAAAAAACAAGCTCTTGCCTCATATTTCATGGATTAACTATGCATTGTCTACCTATGTACGCACTAGTTGTCCAACACATATCGTGAATTTTAAATTTAATGCATTAAAAATGCATTCACTGCTTTAGTACACACCAGCCTGCCGTCAAAACTCACACTATATGCATCCCCTGATTAGATATTTTCCATAATATATAATGTTCCCCTTTTTTCCTAATTTACTTACAGGAAAATGAAAAATTGACCTACTCAAACCAATAGAAAAAGAAATAAACCATAATTTTCAAGCACAAAAAATATGTGCATAAATCCTGACTATAGGAAAAAGACAAAAAAAATTTAAACAATACAATCTCATTGGCTAAGAAACTAATTAAAAAGAAAATGCAATGATTTCAATAGTAAACCTACCTATTGGCAGGAAGGAACTAATAATGAAGGGTTTTAATATTCTGAGAATAAAAGTGTGTCAATTAAACTAGTACCTTTTTCTATTTGGGTTGTATCATTTCATGTCTTGATCTATACATTTATATTTCAGGTTATATCTATTCTTTTAAATAAAATATATATATATATTTTTAATTATGATCATTGTTATATAATTTTTTTCTATTTTATTCATTATGATTCATTCCACTTAACAATATATCTTAGCTATTCTTATGCTCATAAAAAAACTATAAATTTTTTACATGAGTTTCCTTGCAATAAACACACATATTTCACAAAGACTACATTTGAGAATGAATGATGGGTATATTTTGATTACTTTTATAATTAACCAGTCAAATGATATGAAAAAATAATAATTAGTATTGTCCCAAACTTCCTAATTTAATATTTTTAATTATTGAGACTTATTAGATTATGAGAATATTCTCTCTTTATTGATCGATAAACTTGAGTTTTTCACATTGTAGTTTCACAACCACAATGCATGAACTATTTGAAAAACAATTAATATAATTATATAGATTAACATATATGATCGGTTAGATTATGTTTTTTTTTAACATAGGATTGATTACGAACTAGTACTCTAATTTTATTGAAAATTGATTGAATTACTTCTATTATCTCTTCTATAGAACTGATAATTTACAATGGATTGAAATAAATTTTGTCAAGTTAAATTATTTCCAAGTTAATATCAAAGAAATTAATCACTAATTTTTTCATGTTTTATTTATTTAATTACTATTAGTAGTATTTGCTTTAATCTTTAGTCATTGTTTTCAAATTTATGAGATGGGAAATTTTATGTATTATAATTTAAAATTGGACTTAGTAAGAAGATTTTGCAAGTATATTCAAAATATGAACGAGGATTTTTATTTAAGTAGAGACATAGAAAACATAAAAGGTGGGTAATGTAAAATTTGTTAACTTTGTTCAAGCATTCCAAAGAAACAATAACCTCAATTATACAAAGGATCTACTTATCAAAACTTGTATTCATTAGAATCATGTCTTGAGGGATAATGATTTTTTATTTCAATGGTAATCTTAAACTAAGAAAAAGGAAACTCAAAAGATTATGATAAATTGTCTCAATTTAAGAGAACATAGTTTAGTTAGACTTGAAACTTCATAAAATAAACTAAAAAAATTCTTGCAGATTCAAATATGATAGGGAACATGTTGGAATGTGATGTTGATTTTTTTCATAAATGGTTGTCATTGATGTCAACATATCTTGGTTGATTGATTAAGGTTTGGTTTTGATGCTTTGATGATCTGGATTGGCGTGCTCCAGATGTTGTGTCATGATGATCTATCTTTGGTCATGCTTGTCGTGGTCCCCTTCATTTTGCAACATAATGAGATACACTCTTATGCATCCAGACTGATCGAGAAAGTGGTTAGTGAGTCCTAGAACATTATTTGCATTGAACATGTATATTCTATTCCTTGGTTTTGGATATAATGAGTAATATGTAGCATGTTGATTTGAGTGAGGAGGTTATGTATGGTCCATGTTTCATTCCCTTCCACCATGGGAATGTTTTTATGGTGACCTAATTCAAATTGTGTTTGGAGGACTTAGGAGTATATGGAAGCATGCAATGGAATTATGTTTGGTCGACTTAGGATATTATGAAGGCATGGAATGGTATAAGTGAAAGTTGATTTTTTTTTATGAAAGCAAGCATGGTGAATGCGGGTCTGAAAATCTAGACATTGTGCAAAAGTATATAAATAGAGCCAATAGACAATGAGATTCTATCCAATGTAATTGTTGGTGACAATAATTTCAATGGTGGATTCCCTTTCCTCATCCTTTTGGTAGTGAGACATTTTCTATAGGAAGTGAGCCTTTCTCTTTTGGTAGTGAGCCTTTCTTTATCTTTGGCTCTAATAGTCGAGCAGTGAGCAAAACGGTAGAAAGCCTTACCTAGAGTGAGCAATTTGGTAGTGCACCTTTGTAAAAATCACCTTAACTAGTGTTTTATAAT
Organism: Sequoiadendron giganteum; assembly: GCA_007115665.2. Lineage (NCBI taxonomy): Eukaryota > Viridiplantae > Streptophyta > Pinopsida > Cupressales > Cupressaceae > Sequoiadendron > Sequoiadendron giganteum. Next base: position 581,698,364 of record CM021106.1, on the reverse strand, counting down.
TGAGAATTAGCATTATCCATGGTTTTTACCTTGTTGGGTTTCCATGTAAATTATGGTGTTCATTAAGCATGGTGTTGTTATGTGCTTTCATTTTCATATTTGTTAGATTATTATCTAATTGATTTAATTTTTCTCCAGATTAATTAAATTCAAGAAAATTATTTATAATAACTGATTCCCCCCCTCTTAGTTATCTGGACTACTCAACAATTGGTATAAGAGCTTTGGTTCCTTGAAGAAGAGATTAATTGATTGGGGTAGATCTAATGGCACACAAACTGAAAATTCTTATATTTCATGGATCTAACTACAATTTCTATAAAGTGTAGATGAGACGTTGTCTGATTCCTCTAGGGTATAAAACTTGGAAAGTTTTTGAGACAAAATATGTTGAACCAAAAAATGGTCCTTCTTCTACAGATGAGATTTCAGTCTATGAAGAGAATGAAAAGGTAAGGTATGCAATATTTAGTGCTTTATCTAAAACTAAGTTAACAAAAGTTATTTCATTGAGCACAATTTATGAAGTTTGGGAAAATTTGAAAGAAATCTATGAAGGAAATTAAAAATATATGATTCCCCTTAAATGTTTTAGATGTGGAAAGATTGGTTATTTAGAAACTAAGTGTCCAAAGAAAATAACAAGGAAATTTTAAAAAAATATCAATAAGAAGGCCTATTATGTTAATCAAAATGCTAGTATTTCAGATGATGAATCAGATCATGAGGATTATTTATTTTTTGTAGAAAAGGATGGACCTAGATTTGATATCTCTAATATTTGTCTGAAATCTAATGATAACAATGAAGCTACATTATTTTTCAAAAGAAATAGAGATGAATGGTTGATTGATAGTGGATGTTCGAATCATATGACCAGTGACAAAAGTAAGTTTGTGAAGCTTGAGAAAAATGATGGAGGTCCTATTAGATTTGGAGATGATAAAACAACATATATTGTTGGAATTGGTTCTATTACCTTTGATGGAAAATATAACACTGACAATTTTTACTATGTGAAGGGTTTATATCATAATATTTTGAGTGTTGGATAGATGTGAGAGAATGGCTATAATTTTGTATTTTAGGATGATCGTTGTGAGATCTGGAAGAGTTATGAAACTATTATTATAGTAGGAAAAAGAACAAGTGGGAATATGTATAAACTAGAAGGAGCTACAAGGAGATGCTTATTATCTCATAGCAATGGCAATTAGCTTTAAAACCAAAAGATGTGTCACATCAAATTCAACTACTTAGCAAGGATAAGTTCAATAAGAGCAGCTAGAGATTTTCCAAGAGTGACCAAATTAGACAACACTATCTACAAAGGATGTCAAGAAGGTAAGAAGACCAGAGAAAAATTCCAAAGAAAAGAAGAATCCTCTACCAGTTTGTTGGAACTTGTACACACTAACCTATGTGGTCCAACTAGAATAAGAAGCTTACAAGGTGAGAAATATTTCATGCTTTTAATAGATGATTATTCTAGATTAATCTGGGTTGCATTTTTAAGAGAAAAATTAGAGGCTTTAGAAAAATTCAATATTTTCAAGGCAAGAGTTGAGAATGAAGTTGACAGGAGAATCAAGTGTTTAAGATTTGATAGAGGAGGAGAGTTTACTTCTAATGAATTCAAAAAGTTTTGTGATAACACAAAAATAAAATATGGCTATTGTTTCACAAAAAATTGCTAGCCTTTGTGATTTTTATTTTATCTTCGCAGTTGTGCCTTAGCTTTAAATTGCTGAAATTCTTCGGTGTTTGCCACGTGGATTTCTCTCAAATCTTTTTTCTGTTCCATATCACTTCACTTTTGCTAAGCTTCATCTACGCGATGCGTGGCTTTCTCTAGTCGCTTTCCAAATTGGGCCCACCATGCAGTTTCTATCATTCGACATCGCCCACGTGGCTTCCTCTTGAGGCTTTTCACTGGGCATCGCTTATTCCTTTTACCAGGCCCCGTCTGATCGACGTGTGGCATTTTCTCGCATGCCGGTTATTTTGGAGTTTTTGTTGTGCTATTTGTTCTCATTTGTCATTGCATTTCTCCTTCGGCGCTGCGTGTTTGTTTCTATTGTTGCATGGTTTTTTGTTTGCTACAGGGGGCGTTGCTGGCGCATTGATGAACATTCATTCCTTTCCTTGGCGGCTCGAGGTGATTTGGGCATCGATGTTTTCTCGTGAAATTCTTTCTCTGTGGTTTTTCGGGTGATGGACTGGCCTATATATGCGACCCTTTTTCTTTTTGATTAGGTTGTTAAGTTGCTAAAAGCTCCTGAGCACTGGGAAAATCCTTTGTAATAATTTTATTAAACTTGAAGATTTGCAGACTGTGCCAGTCATCTCAGCCTTTTTTTTTCATGTATTTGATAAGACTATTAATCTATGTTATTATTTTCCTATAATGTATGAATGCATGTTCTTCAACTTTTGTGATCTTTCATTACTAAATAAATGTAGATCATGTTTTCTCGATTCCTCTGTGTTGGCTAGAGTTATGTAAGATTATGCTATGCAAATTAGAAGGTTTTTTTAATGTTTTAAAGTGCTTTTGAGAAAATTTACTTAAATAAAAAATATTTATTGGTTCGGGCCTTTGCATTCTGCACTGTGCTTTGGTAAATTCGATTATGATCTTTGGCGCATCGCCTGTAGTTTAGATGTCATGTTTTTCTGTACTTCTAACCCTTTACCTTCCCCACTAAATGAAGAGCCAACTTTGATAAAACCCCAAAGGTCACTTAGCTAGTGCACTATTTCCTCCAATATCTAAGTTTCCCATAAGACTGCTGCTACCAGAAAAATCTTGTGTCAACAATTCTTTTTCTGGTACGCTCGGTGGGATTGGAACCCACAATCAGCTGATCTTATAAGTGTGTGTGAGCCATCGGCTTGTAACTAGGTCATAGACTACAAGATTCCCTGGCCAGCTCATACCACCCTTAGTTTTTGTGCACTTGAGAGGTCGGTGAAGTAGTCCTTCACCTCCTTTGTCTCCTCCATCACTTTTGTTTCCTATACCTATGGCTGCTAGAAATTATGTAGTCTAGGACTTCAACAATCCTTTAGTAGCACCTGTGCCTCCTGCAGTATGGGCTCCAATCCCTGCTTCCTTTCTAAAATCTATCCCTAAATATTCTGGGGATGAGTCGAAGACACCGACAGAACACCTACAAGATGTGGTAGACGTATGTCTGGTACATTATATATCAAATGAAAATGTAGCTCTCAGATTGCTTGCCACCTCCTTTCGAGGAAAGGTGTTGAACTGGTATAGGATTCTTGAAGCTAATACTATTGCAACTTGGGACCAGCTCAAAACCATGTTTTACGAGCATTTTTAAAATGCTAGTGATAGATCTTTGCTATACCATCAGCTAGCCAGCATAAAGCGAGCTCTTCATGAAGCTCTTCCTGATTTCAACACACGGTTCCATTTGACCTGGCAGAGAGTTCCTGTTGGTAGTCGGCTGCCTTTGGATTTGGCATTCATGTTCTATTTGAAGTCCATCAACCCTGATATTTCCATGATATTACAGGCTCAAGGTTGAAGTAATCTACCCAATGCGTATACTCTAGTTGTTATTGCAGAAAATAACATCATTGCTATGGGAAAATTGGCGCTGAGACTAATCATGCCATTGTTCCCCGAGTTCAATGCCATGGAAGCTGAAGCTCCTTTGACCAGTGGTCCTGCAACTCCTCCCCAATCTATGTATGTGTATCTAGGAACAGCTTCGAGCACAACTCCGATTGTAGTTCTTGTGCCTAATCCCTTGGCGGCCGAGATGAACAAGATGAGAGAATAGATGCAGGCCATGACTAATGAATTGACTACTTTGAAGTGGTAGCAATATAGCTATCAGAAGCCGGCCTACCAAAATTATCAAGGCAAAAAAACTTCGTACCAATCAAATCAGTGGTAAGATAGATTGTACGGAAATACTTAGGCTCGGTCGAATAACCAAGTTGTTCCAGTGACTCTACCGATGTAGACCGTCCATCCTATTTTGAGTAAGGAGCTAGTTGTTGAACAAAACAACTTAGCTAAAGACGCTAATTCATGGTGTTTTCCTTGTAACGATGCTCACATGCCGATAAATTCTCCGTGGGGAAATTTGCAATAGAAGATCGCAAACCAATGTAGCCAAGGCGGTGCACCTATTTTCGGCAACCAACCATTAGCCTCTTAGCAGATGGATAATGCAGTCCTCATTGTTCAAATGCAAGGGATGTCCATTCAATAAGAGTTAGACATAGTTCCAGACCAAGTGCTCTTTTCATGGATGGAAGGAGAGGAGTTAGCATTTCCAAATGAATTTCTTGTAACTCAAATACCATGAATACAGTTTGATTACAACATGCATTCTAGGCAGAGACTCACCAAAGAATTCACATCTCTACCAACTAATGCTTCATCTTAGCCAATGCCTAGTCTGTCGGTAGGCCCATCATCATTCCCACAACAAACTAACATGGTTCCTCCTAGTTCTTTGAATCCACCTCCTCTGAAGGAAAAGGCTCCTATGATTGTCTCGACTATTGCCAAACAGCCATACGTACAGGTTGTGAGGCCTACACTAGCTACAAAAACTAAAGAGCAAGCAACCGTGACTCATTAGTCGTGAGCGCAGCTCAATATGGTGGAAAAATTGAAGAAGTCTTGTGCCAATGCTTCTTTGTGGGATGTCCTAGATATTCCATAGCAGAAAGTGCTATTACAAAAGGCATTGTTAGGAGAGGAAGATGCAAAGGTGCCTAGTCAGTCCAATGAAGAAAAAATATCTAGGCCGGCCCTGGATAAAGTGCTAACAAATCAATTGGAAGAAAAAATTGAAGCTAGAAAAGAGAGTATGCCTAAACCGAAGACTTTCTTTCTAACACTTATCATTGGCAAAAAGTTGTTACATAATTGTATGATTGACTCTAGTGCTAGCACCACTATCATTCCAAAGCAAGTAGTTGATGCTTTGGATTTAAAATATGAGCCTCTTAACAAGGGAGTCATGCAGCTAGATGGAAATAAATTTGATACCTTCAGAGTAATCGAGGGATTCCTTTGACATTGTTTGTCTGCCCCAGTATCACTATAAATCAGGATACCGTACTCATTGATATTCCTCCTCTATTTGGGATTTATTTATCCTGAGAGTTCACAACAAATGTCAGAGGATATCTAGCACTAGACTAGTCACACCTGATATTGAGGACCAAACATGGAGCCAAGATGAAACTACTTTCAGAAACTTTGTATTCCAAACATGTTGTTGATGAGGCTTTGCTCAACTTTGAAGCAGCACATATTTCAATTACCTAGGAAGAGAGGTTCAACGTGGAATTTCTAGAAGAAGAAGAAGCTACTAGCTCCCAAACGAAAGATGAAGAAAATCTATTGAACGAGTTTATTGATGCAAACCCTTTTGGGAATTATCACGCAACTAGACTCGAGACTTATGTCATCCATGAGGAGGGGTAGTCTATGCCCAGAGTTACTAAGGATTCTGGAGGTGAATCACCCTCAAAGTTATGGACTTTCCATTTTTATGGAGTGAGATGCAGAGCCGGAGCTGGAACAAGAATATGTTTGATGTCTCTATTTGAGGCAAACACCCTGAGGTCTTACTGCTTCCATTTCGCATGCTCAAATAATGAAGCAGATTATGTGACCCTACCGACATAGAGTCTAGGATCTTATTAACAACTTTGAGGCATTTAATATTCAGGCTATAAAAAGAGAGAAGAACTTTGAAGCTAACCAGATGGTGACTATCGGAGCTCAATTTGATTTGGCCTCCGAGTTATTGAAAAATAAGCATGCGGTGAAAGTAATTGTATGACCTGTTTTTCCAAACAACAATCAAGATTGGCAAGTGTTTGATAGTGATGCTCATATTGCATCATTTCTCCAATCATCAAAGGAAATTTTGGATCAACTAAAACCAAAGATCACTAAAGCTTATGGGGATCAAATTATCCAGTTGAAATCCAACAAGCTTTCAAGAGGCCTAGTCACTTTGGAAAGTCTGTTTGATTCCCATGATGCAACAAGAGACAAAAGGAAGCTTGTAGCTGATAAGGGTGACTACACCAATTTTTATATCAAAGAAGACAAAAATATCAAGGTTGGGAAAGAAGTATCTCAGAAGAATAAAGATAGACTAAGGCACTTATGTGAGGAATATTCAAGTGTAATAGCCTAGTCATATGATAATCTTAAAGGATATGACCCCAGGATTATTGAGCATACAATTGAGCTATCAAAAGGAGCAAAGCTGGTTTATCAATGATAGAGGCCTATGAATCAAAAGATTGAATCTCTTATGTCATAGGAATTGAATAAATTGATTGCATCCCGAATAGTGTTTCCAATCAAACACAACACTTGGGTGTCAAACCTGGTACCAATCTGGAAGAAGAATGGAGACATACGACTGTGTGTAGACTTTTGAGACTCGAATAGATCATCCTTCAAGGATCATTACCCCCTACCTTCAATGGAGGTAATTCTACAAACTGTAACTGGTTGAAATGTTTTCAATGTTGGATGGCTTCTCGGGCTACAATCGGATTCGGGTAAAAAGAAGAGGACCAACACAAAACAATTCACCATGAAGTGGGGAATATATGCATATGCCAAGATGCCTTTTGGACTCTCTAATGCTAGAGCCACCTTTCAGAGGGATATTTCCTTTAAGGATTTTATCCATAAAATTATACTTATCTATCTGGATGAGTTGACAGTATTTTAAGAATCTATCGATGATCACTTTGATCATTTAGAGCTTGTCTTCCAAAAGTGCCAAGAATTCAGGATTTCTTTAAACCTAAATAAATGTGTGTTTGGAGTCCCCTAGGGGAAGCTATTGGGGTATGTTGTCTCAAAGGAGGGAATTTCCATTTATCCTGAAAGAGTTGATGCAATCCGGGAGCTTCCATTACCTGTAAACAAAGAAGAGAGTGCAATCATTTCTAGGTAAGGTCAAATTCATTAGCCGATTCATTGCATATTTTGCAAGGATCATTCAACCGATTACCTTCATTCTTAAAAAGGACTAGAATTTCAAATGGATGGTGGAGGCCAGAAAATCCTTTCAGCTTATAAAGGAGGCTATTGCTTCTGCCCCTATATTAGTCAACTTGGACTTGTCAAAATATTTTATCATGTATGTTTTTGGTGGTGGCAACAGTATTGCCACAATTCTTATGCAAAAGAATGATGAAGATAGAAGGGAATATCCTATCGCTTTCTACTCATGCACCTTAAAAGAGTATGAGGTAAAGTACAATTTTGTAGAGAAGCATGCCTTTTCCATTGTGAAAGGGTTTAAGAAGTTCTGGCACCTGATATCATATAATAAGGTGATTTTTTGTGTACCACATCCTAGTGTGTGGGAATATATCATGGAAGGAGAAATCATAGAGAAAAGAACTAATTGGATTACCAAGATCCTTGAGTATGATATTGAAGTGAGGTCTGTCAAGACTGTTAAAAGGAAAGGGATTGTGCGAGTATGTCGCTGAAAACAGTGAACTAGTGATAGAGTTTGAAGCCTCAGAGCCTATGTTACTTAATGAAGAAATCTTCGAAGGCGATTGGCTTGAGGATAGAATGAAATTCATGCAAACAGGGAGGTATTTGATCAATCTCCCTTCTTTTAAGAGGTGTTTCTATCATTTACAAAATAGCAATTATGTTCTCTTGGAAAGTGTACTGTTCAAAAGAAATTTTAATGGCATCCTACTAAGATGTGTAAATGAAGAACATGCCAAGAGAATATTGGATCAATACCACAATGGCCCAGTTGGAGGACACTTTTTTGTAAGGACTACAACAATTAAAATTATATGTGCTAGCTATTTTTGGCCAACACTTTTCAATGATGCATTTTCATTAAAAAGTCTTTCAATGAATATCAGTTTTATGTCGGAAAGAGGAAGAATGTTGCTATGCCATTGAGGCCTATAGTAGTAGAGGAACCCTTTGCTCAATGGGGTCTAGATTTCATTGGGATGATTAACCCTTTCTCCTCATCTTGAAACAGGTGGATATTGACAGCAACAAACTACTTCACCAGATGGGTAGAGGCAGTGCCATTGAAGAACATAATGAAAGTGAAATTTTTTAGCTTCCTAGAGGAGTTGGTAGCCAGACTTGGCTTGCCAAAAATGATCATCTCTAACAATACCAAAGCTTTCCTTGGCTCGAAGATGATCTAGTTCGCATTAAAATATGGGGTGTTCCTGAAAACCTCTTCTAACTATTATCCCTAGGGGAGTGGCCTCGTAGAGTCTACAAATAAAAACCTCATCAGGTTAATCAAGAGGATAGGCTTGGAACACTAGAGAGAATGGAATAAGAACCTCCAAAAATAGTTGTTGGAAGATCGTATCATGCCCAAGCAAATACTAAAGACATCTCCTTATGAGATGGTGTACAAGAAGGAGGCATTGTTGCCTATAGCCATGGAAATCCATACCCTGCTATTCGTTAAATCTCTGGAGATTGAACAAAATAGAGCAATGGAAGTACATTTTTCTGAGCTACTCAAGGTTCAGGAGAAGAGAGAGAATGCCCTTGAGGTGATGAACAACCACCAGTAGGTGGTAACGAAGTGGTTCGATAAAAATGCATCAAATCAAGAGCTACAATGCGAAGACTTGGTGCTCAAGTTCAATGAGCACGGAGCCAAGCCCGACCAACATGGAAAATTCGATAGTCTCTAGGAAGGGCCTTTCAAAATCATCTAGTGTAAACAATTCAACTCTTTTGAATTGGAAAACATGGATGGTAATGCCTTAAGTATTCAAGTTAATGGAATACATCTTAAAAAATTTAATTAGTTATGCCTATGTGATGGCTTTGTAAATAGTAAATATGTAATTATTTTCCCTATTTTAAGTTTTTGGGTCTTCTCAGTGCTTTATGAAATAACAACAGTAGTACAAGAAATAGAAGAACAATGTAAATGAGCTGGGATTTGAAAAAGAATAAGTATTATATATTATGGTTGGAACATTTACATTACATAGGATAAGGGCTAGTGGCCTTATATCAAAATATATACATATATCTGCTATGGAGCGAGGGTAGGAAAAAGGGAAAAAGCAAAATTGGGGACTATTTTGGCTCTCAAATTCTCAAGCATTAGATGGACTAGCAATGGCAGCAACCGACGACGCAAGATGAGGGAACATCATTCTTTCGAAGTTCTTGTACCACTGGAGGTTTCATAATGGTTCGATGTAATGTACCCACATGAGGAAAAAATAGCCAGCATGGACCTTGGCGCGATGCTTGTCATGAGTCTCCAACTCAAAACTGAATAGGAAGGGCCTGGTTGGCAAAGGTCCACCATGTAGTAGCAGTCGACATAGGTTGTGAACACTAGGGACCCCACGATCAAATTCGGCCACCCGCACTATTTTCTCCAGTCCTTTGAGGTAGTGTCGTGGGAACACTCGCTTCATCAACTTTAGGATCTTGCATTTTGAGACATTGATATCCAACAACGAAGCGACGAAGTGGGAGCAGATGTTTGAGTTGACCCGGTATTGTTCCTCATATTCCACACAGTCCTTGCCAAGGACCCATTTGATCACTTTCACATATAATAGGTTTTTTATGCCTGTCATGTGCTTCAAGCGCTTAAAGCTAATTTTTCCTAGGAAAGTGGCTTGAGTATTTTTATAGACTAGTCTAATTGGCATCTCCATGTTGATTGCTACGCTCGCTAGAAAATGAAAATTGCTAAAATAACTAAAGCTTGCTAAGTAAAGAAGGCTAGAAATAATCATGATTTCAATGCTGCTAATGGTCCTATTTAGAGATTGGTCGGGGTTCACCTAATGAGGCAAGCCATAATTATGATAGAGGCAAAGGGGTGTTTCCAAGCCTCAAGTTTTAGTGTTGTGGCATGTGAAGTGATGGGAATAATCAAGTATGGTTGCAACTTGCTCTGTTCAAGTTGCCGAATTCACTAAAGTTGGTCAGGTGTCAGCATAAGGAGTTGTCATCCCATCTGAATCAAGGCAAATATTTTAAGCAGGCTATTGTGTAATGCACCCAAGTACAATCAAGAAAGTTATTAAATGCAAAAGCTTGCAAAAGATATGGTAAGGTTGTCTTGGTCCGCTATCTAAGAAAAATTTGGTGCCACATCACGTAAAGTCATGTCCCTTAAATATGAAGAGCAGTTTGGCAGGTTGGCGATCTCTTAGCATGCATGAAAGGCTAGTGACACATATAGAAACTAAATGCGAAAGGCTGGTGTGTACACTCACTCAGCCATTTTTCATGAAAATCAAAAAGAAGGTTCAACATGAAAAAGTGCATTTATTGCAAAGGTTATCAAAAAATAAAATGACTGTTATTCACAAAGGAGGAGTTTTTTAGAGGCTAAGTCATTTACAAAGGTTTGCAAAAGTTTCTGGAAAATATGGAGAGATGGATGAGATTGCAGAAAGTTTAACACAAGCCTTAACTCTAGTGAATATAGATGAGAAAAGAATGAAGGCGCTTTGTGTATATATCTATATCCAGGAGTCTTATTCTACTCCAGGCATCCCAAAAAAGCCATGTTGGCCCTTCACCAGTTAGATAGACCAAACAAAGCTAAGTGTGGTTTCTCTTAGGAACCAGGCTTTAGTATCGGAGGATTGGGATAATGTCTGGGATCCTGAGTTATCCCAAAATTCTAAGAGCCTTAGAGTGGCTGCATGTGAGAGAATGAAGAAATTAACAAAACCCTTTTACAAACCTCTATGGGACTGTGGGCTTCCCCAATATATGGTTCCCCTGGTACAACATTTCCCCAAAATTGTGGTAGAATGCACGTTAGGCTTTGAATCGAAGATCAGAGTAATCAGTGGCACTAACTTCAGGGTAGTCATCAGCCCTGAAGCTCTTCAGGATATGTTATGCATCCTGCTCCCCTTGACCCAGAATGTTGATATTTTCCATGTAAAGAGGATGCATGTTAAGTGGGGAATGCTCAGGTAGGCACATGAGTTTTACCAAACTAAAAATACTCAGTCAACAAATGTCCCAGCACCTCCCAAGTTCCCAATTAAATTGGGTGCTTTAGAAACTGGGTCTTATTCTATCTACTCTATGTTGGCGTTGGTGTGTGGTCTAGATATAGACAAGCAGGTTTTTGATTTTTAGATGTGTCTTAGTTTTATGTTGAAAATGAACAATGTGGCTCCACTTCTGGACTTTGTGAAGGTTTTTAGTGATGGAATGAAGCAGCAACTATAGAACTTTTAGGTCGGTTCTAGGTTTAGGTATTCCTCTTTCCTAGCCTACTTAATATTGCATCAAAATCTAGACTATTTCCAGTAATTTATGCCTCTAGTTGTTTTTGATGAGAATGGCAAAAAGAAGCTAGTTTCGACATGGAATTTTGTCCTATCAATTTTTTTTATTACTATGCGTTTCTAGATTCATTCTTAGCCCCAAATTTGTAGGCTTTGGATAGATCTAGGATCAGCATGTCTGTACGCCTGTTGCCAAGACAAAAATCTTGGTTGGGAAATCTTGTGCCACCCTGCAATTAGTTCTTTGGCATAGATTTTACTATGCTCCACGTGTGAGGTTTCACCTGGGAACCCTTCTAGTTCCCACGCTTTCTTTCTGACAGAGTGTTGGCCTTGGAGGCAATGAGGCAGCTATGTAATATTGATAATGATTACTAGGGAGGAAAGCATTTAACCTCCTATTTGATACTGCCAGTCATGTTTGGTTATGTATCACTAGTTAAAAAGAAGACTTCAAAGATTGATACTTCAAAGATTCTATATTCTAAGTAAGGACACCTTGGGTTGGTGGTTATCAAGGACACCTTGCAATACAACCCCAAAAATAATCTATCGAAGGTTGGCATAAAAATCCCACACCAACCACAACCATTTTGGGACCCTCGGAGGAATGTCCAAGAGGGGAATTTAAACAAACATGTAAGCCTTGAGTATATTCCTATGGATGAAAAGCGACTGTCGTGTCTGAAATTTTACTACATTGTGGGGAAGCGCAACCCAAATCAGAAGATCAATCAGTCCCTGTACAACCAATTGCAAAAATTCAAATGAAAGCTTGAAAAAATTTGAGACTTTTGGATATATAGATAGGAAACAAAGGCAACAAACGGGTTATTCCAAGATTTTCCCTTGGATGAAAAATTTGATGACATTTGGGAGAATGAGCATCTGGACTATGAGAGGTCTTTGAAACCTTCAACGTTGGAGCAACAAGCTGGAAGGGAAAGGATTGCCATGGAGCCCGGAGAGGAGGTAACCCAAAATGCCCCTGTTGCAGTAGAGGATCCAATGCAAGAAGAAGATGTCAGTAAGAAGCCTACACACCAGGAGGATTCACCAAACACACAAATTTTAGAGCCATCCAACTCCTCTAAATTGACCAGGAAGAGACCAAGGACTACCAGTTGTAGAAGGTAGGTTATTGTAGACCTTGAGGATTCTCCAGATGAAAAATGACCATGAAAAAGAGAATCCAATGAAGAGGAAGAGTAGCAGCTGAGGGAGGCAGTTGTATCATCTACAACTCCTCATGAGCCTCGGGTATCATTTCTTCCTTCTTCTTTTTCTACAATGTCTCTAGTCTCTTCTTCATCTGCCCCGACTTTTTCATCTGCACCAGTTTTTTCTATCGTTGGACATCCTGGGCAGTCAAGTTTTTCCCCTCTTGGTTTTCTAATTTCATCCTCTACTTTTCATCCCTTACCTAGAACACAATTTAGCATTAGTCCTGGTCTCATGGGCTAACAATTCTTATCACCTAGGCCCAACCCTTCATTTGGCGCTTCCCCAACCTTTCCCTATACCGCATTATCATCCTCTCTAAGTGGCCAATTCATTCCACCATTCTCCCCAGTCGTTATTACAAGGCCGAGGAAAACCACTGATGTGCTAAGTATGCTATCTTTCCCACCAGTAGTCCCTCGGGAATTTCCTTTTGCTAGTGGGCTGGGTATCCTTTCCCAGGAATATTTCTCATAGGTGGAGGAAAATAAGAGTGCCTGCACCAGCCGAATTCAAAAGAGGAGACAAAAGGATGTGGGCAGGAAGGCAAAGCCTCTCTTGCAAACTGTGTTCAATGAGAGCCCAAATTCGTTGATGTTTATAAAGATCACTCCCAACGTGATTAAATCGGTAGGAGAAATTCTACCAAGTGATTAATCTATAAATGCCATTGGGCTAGACTTGTAGCAGGCTCATCTGTTTGATAAGGTCAAGCCGATGGAGGAGGCTCAGAAGATAGTAACCACCGATTACCTCAAGCTCAATCACCAGGGAAGGAAAATGGAGGAGCAGATATCAGAGCTAAAGGGAAAGGTTGATATCTAGGTGAACAAATATAAAGCCCAAGAAAATGAGATAAGTCACCTGGAAAAGGAGAGGAGTGCTTTTGAAATCCAAATCAAGGAGCTATAGGTTATGAGACTGGAAATCATCCTAACCCTCCAACATGAGGTTGAGAAGAGCCAATCGAATGAAGAAAGGCTTTGCATTGAGTCCGCACAACTGAGTGAAGGTTTGAGGAAGCTCTAACAAAGAACAAGTGATGAAATAAATGAAATGAATTCCACTTTAGAGTCGTAGATTCAGAAGAAAAAGTGGGCCAAATTGGCCTTAGAAGAGAAAGAAAAATAAATTTCCAACCTAAGGGAACAATTGTCCACATTGGACAGAAGCTTATCGAAGCTAAAGGCTGATTTGAGCAGCAGAGTAGTGGAGTTGGATATTCTTAAGACACAACCTCTTACACCACAGATGAGTTCATTGGAGATCACCAAGGAGTTATATGCATCATACTAGGATAAATTCAAGGCTTTGTGCCTTACTCTGCAGCCCAACCTAAAATTTATGGCACAAGTGGCCAGCCTATTAGAAACAGTTAGTGAAACAATCCAGCAGATACAAGAGGTAACTTTTGATAAAGGTCCGAAGCCTAGGATTTTGTTGGGAAAATTGTATACAGCTTCTGATGAGGCTCTAAGCGGCGTAGGTATCGAGGACCAAACAACGACATTCATGGGCATAATAATTCTCATTTCTATGCATGAGGCTATCCAGCAAGTGGTAGAATGCAAGGCCAAGTTGAACCAGGTTACCAGTGACATGCAGGAAAAGTTTTCCTGCTTAACTCAAAGAGGCCTCCCTTCGCCCTTCATCACAAATTAGGTGGTATCAGGTGTTGAACACATTGTTACAATGATCAAGGAGAAGAATCAGGACTTTTCAATTTTCCAATATGTTGAGCAATCTCTAACCGCCAAGAAGATTAAAGGTATCATGCATTAGTTGGCACAACTCTTCTTCTAGCTGAAATTAGAGATGGAAGTATCTGGCAGATTTCCTTTCAAGGAAATTATTGATCTCAAGTTGGTACATGAAAATCTACGAGCTCTCTTTGCACCATCAAACAAGGTCTGGACCAGTTTATAGGTTGCACTCTCAAGGTTGTGAGAGATAATGGGATGCTAAACCAATTTTTTTTGGGTTCATTCTACAGGCGAAATGTCCTTGTGAGTCGCCAAACTATTTCACAAAAAACTGCTAGCCTTCATGGTTTTTATTTTATCTTCATTATTGTGCCTTAGCTTTAAATCACTTACATCCTTCGGCATTTCCCATGTGGCTTCCTCTCAAATATTTTTGTTGTTCCATATCGCTTTTCTTTTTTCGAGCTCCATCTGTGCGACATGTGGCTTTCTTTGGTCAATTTCTAAATTGGGTCCACCATGCAATTTCTATCATTCTGTGTCGCCCATGTGGCTTCCTCTCAAGGATTTTTTCTAGGCATCCCTTATTATTTTTCCCAGGCATCGTTTGCTCGATGCATGGCATTTTCTCATGGGCTGATTATTTTGGAGTTTCTACTGTCGTTTGTTCTCGTTTCTACTATCGTTTGTTCTTGTTTGTTATTGTGTTTCTCCTTGGGCACCGCATGTTCATTTCTACTGCTGCATGGTTTTCAGTTTGCTACAGGGGGCATTGTTGGCACACTGATGAACGTGCGTTCCTTTCCTTAGCGGCTCAAGGTGATCTAAGCATCGATGTTTTCTTGCAACATTCTTTCTCTGTGGTTTTTCAGGCGGTGGATAGGCCTATATATGCGACCCTTTTCCTCTTTTATTAGGTTGTTGTTAAGTTGATAAAAGCTCCTGAGCACTAGGAAAATCCTTTGTAATATTTTTATTAAACTTGAAGATTTGCAGACTGTGCCAGTCATCTCGACCTTTCTATTTTTCATGTATTTGATAAGACTGTTAATCTATGCTATTATTTTCCTATAATGTATGAATGCCTGTTCTTTAGCTTTTGTGATCTTTCATAACTAAATAAATATAGATCATATTTTCTCAACTCCTCTGTGTTGGCTAAAGCTATGTAAGATTATTCTATGCAAATTAGAGGGTGTTTTTTATGTTTCAAAGTGCTTTTGAGAAAATTTACTTAATAAACATCATTTAGTGGTTCGGGCCTTTGCATTCTTCACTGTGCTCTGGTAAATTTTCTTATGATCTTTGGTGCATCACCTATAGTTTAGATGTCATGTTTTGTTGTACTTCTAACCCTTTACCTTCCCCACTAAATAAAGATTCAGCTTAGATAAAACCCCAGAGGTCACTTAGCTAGCGCACTATGTCCCCCAATAGCTAAGTTTCCCATAAGACCGCTGCTACCTACAAAATCTTGTGTCAAAAACTATCTTCCCCTAGAACACCACAACAGAATGGTGTAGTGGAAAGAATGAACCAGATAGTTCAATAAGCAACTAGAACAATGATCAGTGAAATAAGATTACCACATGTCTACTGGAGAGAAGCGATACACACAATAGTATACACTCTTAACAGAGTATTGTTTTAGAGGAAATATGGAAAGACATCATATGAGCTATGGCATGGAAGAGCTCCCATAGTAAAGTACTTCAAAAAAATTGGAAGAAAATGCTACATCCGAAGAGATGAGGGAAATATTGGAAAGTTTGATAGTAGAGTTGATGAAGGCATATTTTTGGGTTACTCTACAAGAAGCAAAGTGTACCGTTGTTACAACAAGAGACTTAACAAGATAGTTGAAGGTGCGAATGTGAAAGTGGATGAAGATGTTCAAATAAATCCTTACAGACATATTGAATATGAATCAAATAACTCAAACAACAAATGAGAAAAGGATAAGAAAGAAGAAGAATAGACAAAGGAGGCTTCGACAACTATTCAAAAAATCTGATTATTGGAGATAAGAATAAAGGAATCATCACAAGAAGCAAAGGAACTCAAGAGAAAGTATTAATGTGTCCACTCTTAGAAACTGGGCTAAAGACTATGGAAGAAGCATGCAATGATCAGAATTGGGTGAAGGAAATGAAAGAAGAGCTTGATTAGATCGAGAAAAATCAGACTTGGGAATTGGTACCTAGTTCAATAGACAAAAATGTAATTGGAACAAAGTGGGTATTCCAGATCAAGCTAGATGAAAACGAAAGGTAATGAGAAACAAGGAAATATTGGTTTGCAAATATTACACTCAAATCAAAGGTATTGATTTTGAAGAAACATATGCCCCTATTTCCCGGATAGAAGCAATCCAGATATTCTTAGCTTTTGCAGTTTTTAAGGATTTCAAAGTCTATCAAATGGATGTAAAATCTGCATTCTTGAATGGAGAACTAAAGTAAGAAGTTTGCATTGAGAAACCAGAGGGATTTAAGTCCCAAAGTAACCCACATGTTGTTTGCAAGCTAAAAAAATATTTATATGGATTGAAGCGGGCTCCTAGAGCTTGGTATGGTAGATTAGACAAGTACTTGATTGGACAAGGATTTCAAAAGGGATCTGCTGACAATAATTTATACTACAGAATTCATTTATATCAAATGTTGATTTTTGTGGTTTATGTTGATGACATAATCTTTGGAGGAAATGATGATTTGTGTAGAAAATTTGTAGATGAAATGTAGAAGGAATTCAAAATGTCTATGATAGGTGAGCTAAATTTCTTCCTTGTATTACAAGTAAATCAAAACATAAAAGGAATTTTAATTTCTCATTCCAAGTATATCAAAGAATTATTGAAGAAGTTTGGATTAGATAACTCCAAACCGGTTTGTACACCTACTGTTATCGAATTAAAGTTGACAAAAGAAGATGATTCACCTAAAGCTAATGTAAGTATTTATAGGTCAATGATTGGAGAATTGTTATATTTGACTGCTACTAGACCAAACATTATGTGTGTTATTTATTTAGAAGCTATATTTTAGCAAGAACTAAAGGAATCACATATTATTGCAATAAAAAGGATCTTTAGATATTTGAAGGGTACAAAAGATACCAGGTTATAGTGTCTAAAGGATTCATATTTCACTTTGACAACCTATACTAATGCTGATTGGGCTAGGTTTGTTGATAACAAATGGAGCACAAGTGGTGGAGCTTATTTCCTTGGGTCCAATTTGGTTGCTTGGTCAAGCAAGAAACAAGATTTTGTATCTTTATCTACTATTGAATATGAATGCATTGCAACATCCTCATGTTGCACTCAGGTACTATGGATGAAATGAACGTTGTAGGACATTGCCATATCATTTAATGAACTGATCTCAATTATGTGTGATAATACAAGTGCAATAAAAATTTCCAAGAATCTGGTACAACACTCTAGAATGAAACACATATCCATTAGATATCACTTCTTGAGAGAGAAGGTATTGGAGAATGAGGTAAGACTTGAATATGTACCTACAAAATATTAGATTGAAGACATTTTTAATAAACTATTGAGAAAAGATACTTTTGAGTATCTCTAATAGAAGTTAGGGGTTATGCCCCCTCATAGTCTACAAATTTTTTTAATAGGGTGTGCATTGGTCTAGGATATTATATGCTCACACTTATCTGGATCAACACTTAGTGACTTCCTCATAGGGGGAGTAGAGAGATTTTTGGGGGTATTTTTTCCCTTTGTCTTTGATGTCAAAGGGGGAGAAAAAAAGAAGACAAGAAGCTGCATTGTTTGGTTTTTCATTGACGAATTTTCCCATCAATGACAAAGGGGAGATTGTTGGAATGTGATGTTTTTGATTGTTTTCATTAATGGTTTTCATTGATGTCAACATATCTTGGTTGATTGATTAAGGTTCAGTTTTGATGCTTTGATGATCCGGATTGGCGTGCTTCAAATGTTGTGTTGTGATGATCTATCTTTTGTCACGCTTGTCTTGGTCCCTTTCATTTTGAAATATAATGAGATACCCTCTCATGGGTCTAGACCAATTTGGAAAGTGGTTACCATGTCCTGAAACATTGTTGGCACTATAGCATGTATATTATATTCCTTGGTTCCAGATATCATGAGTAATATGTGGTGTGTTGATTTGAGCGGGGAGGTTTTATATGGTCCATGTTTCATTCCCTTCCATCATGGAAATATTTTTGTGGTGACCTAATTCAAATTATGTTTGGCCGACTTAGGAGTTTATGGAATCATGGAATGGAATTGTGTTTGGTTGACTTAGGAGATTATGAAGGAAAGGAATGGTATAAGTAAAAGTTGATTATGTTCAATGAAATAAAGTGTGATGAATGTGAATTTGAAAATCCAAACATTGTGGGAAATTATATAACCATAGCCAACAGATAGTGAGATTCTATTCGGTCTCATTGTTGGTGACAATTATTTCAATGGTGGATTCCCTCTCATGATTCTTCTAGTAGTGAGTTGTTTTTATTGGCAGTGAGCATTTCTCTTTTGGAAATGAGCCTTTTATCTTTGGTTGTAATAGCCATAAAGTGAGACCACCGACAGTGAGCCTTACTTGCAGTGAGCTTTTGTAAAAATCACCTTAATCAATGTCACCTTAACTGGTGTTTTATAATTGAGAATTAGCATTATTTGCGGTTTTTACCTTGTTGGGTTTCCACATAAATTCTAGTGTTCATTGTGTATGTTGTTGTTATGTGCTTTCATGTTCATATATTTTAGATTATTATCTGAATGATTTAAGTTTTCTCTAGATTAATTAAAGTCAAGAAAATTATTTATAATAACTGATTCCCCCCTCTCAGTTATCCGGACTATTCAACAAAACATTCTAGAAGGACAAACAAAAAAGAGAGCTAGAAAGAGAAAGATAGCAGATTTACCCAGAATTATACTTAAAAGGAAACCACCCACACTTGAGCTCAGTTTATCAAATACTTAAACCTTGGTAATGACCTTAACATGGTTGAAGAATAGTAAGAAAGAAACCATCAACGATTAAAAATAATAATGCATATCTCTATGTTTTAAGTACCCACTTTTGATAGCTTTTTTGTAGTTGATTGTCGACCTTTCTTTGAGTAGAACACTATTTTAAGATAGTTTTTTGTTTAAGAGATAAATGGTTAACATAAGTAATTCTTTTTATTATAAAAACAAATCATACTTATTTAGATAAATAATACATATAATAAATAGATGTTTTGTGATAGATTACTCATACATGATGCTAAATAGAAATTGATTACAATTCATTTCATTGGTAGTGGAATAAAAACTTGTTGCAATTCATTAAATTTATCTTGAGCATTATCTAATTTTCATTTGTTAGGGGAAGGATACTATTTTTGTTACATAATTTTATTTTTGAAATATTTTATGGTATATTTTTCTTTGAAGAAATTTTAATTTATATCAGAAAATTGTTTAAACATAAAAAAGAATCGAAAAACTAGACTATTAGTATTTGTTATTAACATTGCTTTTGGTTCACATTTATGGGTAATATTTTTATCCTTGAGCTAATACAAATTTAACCTAACACAACTGCAATAATGACATATGTGGCATCATCCCTATAAAATCACCAAGGATAAATAAGGTACATATTGATAGGTTTAAATATAAAGAAGGGGAAGTCCCCTTTGGATTCATAATTTAAAAAGATAAAAAGTATCAACATAGAAAACACAAGTAGGATTCCTAGTATGCAAATGTAAATTTGGATTGAAGTTATGTTTACTTATTGATGTATGAATAATTTAAATTAATATGAAATTATTTAAAAGGGTCAAGGGTGGCACATATTATAGGAATAGGGTGTAAATGAATATTATTAAGAAAAAAAACAATGGTCAAGTTAAACAATTTTTTTAAGCTTACCTTCATGTATAACAACCATAGAGGAACTATTTGGTGGATAAGAACCCTAGAAAGGGTTATGTACCCACATAAATAATTTGTGCATGAACATATAGAATAAAAAATAAAACTACATATTTATGCCTTGATCCCATTTAAAAGAAACATATGTAGGATATTTGGAAACAAAGGCTGCTCCCAGTATTCAAGCATTTGGGAATGAGGTTTAGGGTATGAAAAATCATCTACTTATTTAAAAATAAATAAAAACTAAAGATACATTCAACTATACTTGAAATAATTTTGTATGGATTGCTTGATTTCCTTGAGGCCTTAGGCAAAATTCTAAGGTAGGATTTAAGCCTATGCATATAAATTATATACCCCTAAACAATGGTGACCATAGTACATGCTTCAATAGGAAGAGTGGTCCTGAGGGAAGTGACTCACGATCGATTAATCCTATTAAGTCTAAGAATCTAGCTAGAGCATATACCTATCT
This sequence comes from Sequoiadendron giganteum, assembly GCA_007115665.2. NCBI lineage: Eukaryota > Viridiplantae > Streptophyta > Pinopsida > Cupressales > Cupressaceae > Sequoiadendron > Sequoiadendron giganteum. Next base: position 581,677,711 of record CM021106.1, on the reverse strand, counting down.
TATGATAGATTCCTACCTAGTTTTAGGTTGATGCCTATTCCTAATATATGGATAGATGAATTCATATTTCAAAAGCATAGATGACTAAACCATATGAATGTTTTTTATTCCATGTTGAATAATACCTATCTTGTATGGATAGAAGTTCTTGACTATACTTATGAAGGAATATTTGACTAATTAAAAAAAATAGTGGTGCATTTTGGGTTAAATGAGTTGGGTCCTTAAACAAATCCACCACGACTGAAACTACTATTAGAAACATAGGAAAAATGAGAGGGAGGTGAATCAATTTTGAATTAAAAAATTCAAAGCCTCATTAACCTTCAAATCCTTACTATGCGTCAACATGAATGTAAACTAATGAAACATAAACGCATTCACAACCATACACCACATAATGACAATATCCATAGAAAAATGTTGTTTATGTTGTGGCGAAGGTGGAGAGGCATCATGCATTGCTTGAGAAAATTTTGGATATTGGTTTTCTATGTTGTTCTTGTAGACACTGAAAAATGTCCTAGGCTTGCTAACACCTTTTTTTCCATTGTCTAGGGTCATATTTCTACAATTAATTAAATAATTTTTAATTATTTAATTAATTCCTCCATTACTCTAGATTAATTAATAAATTAAATTTATTTAATTTCATCACTAATATCTTTAATTTTTATAATTAAATAAATTTATTTTATTTATTTACTTTTCATTTTCCACTATAATTGAATAATTATATTAATTATTTAATTACACTATTAGATTTTCTATAAAAAATTTATTAAATCTTATTTAATTAATGACTCATCATTTCTCCCACTTTTTAAATTAAATTACTATTTAATCAAAAAGATAACTTGACTTTTTCCATTTGCATTTTAATAATGTTTCTATTATTTGAAAATTCATTTTCCTCTTCAAACTATTTGTTTTTGTCGAAAAATCATTCAATTTATTCATTCTCCTTCACTTTCAATCTTATCTTATCTCATCTTATTTAATTCCATCCGTTGATCAAATTGATGTCTTTTCAACCCCTACCATCCATATTACATTCAAATCTCTATAAATACCATTGTCATTTATCATTTTTTAGGGATCTAGAATTTGTATGCTATCTTATTGTTGAGATAATACTTTCATCAATATTTTGTTTTCATCTACTTTAGGCTAGTATTTGCATACTCATCTGAGGGAAAGCATCATTTAGTAGTGAAATGGAGAAGAGATATGGAGATAATTCAACGAATGCATGAAGTATTGAGTGAGATTATTTCATTTTGTTATGTTCTTTAATGCTTTCATTGTACTCGATAGTTTACTAGATTTTTTGTGTTTATTGATCTAGAATATGCTTTAAACTTGAAAATATGACCTTGATGACATATGGTGAACCTCATGTGAAGATTTTTATGGACTAATTTTTTGTAATCTTAATGTGAATGAAGATGTATTGAATGTGTCTCATATGCTAGTGTTGTATCAACTTCTATATTTCATTCAGGTGTTTCTTCTATTTACTAGGATTTCTCTATTTCATTTTTAGCTCCTCATGTAGATTCAAGTATTTTTTGCATTTTTATAAGATTTTATTCATCCTTTATTGATATCATTTCTTTTCGATATAGCTCCTCACTCACTCTTCTATTTGAGCGCAAGTAGGTAAGAATATTTGTACAATATCATGCAGGTTGTGAGAATATAAGAGCCATCATCTCTGCCACAATTGAATGTTTATAATTGTAGGAGTCTTATTTGGAAATTTTATGTTCTATGCCTAAGAAGGTCTGATAGGATCCAAATTTCAGCTATTTTTGTGCTATTGATAAAGTTTTGGCTCTTTTTCTAGAGCACGAAGTAGAAACAAGAATTCTAACGATCTAGTTTGACAATCTCTAAAGGATGGATTTTCGTCCCAACATGTCAACCCCTATGCTCCAACTTTGGGAATAGACAAATCTCTTTCAATCCTTTTGTGACCTAATCTATTAATTTTCTTGAATTTTCATTAATTTTTGCATTAACTCTAATCAAATCCGAATTCTCAACCACACTAGAAGAACATTCATTGTTGATTCATCTCTTAGAACTTTTGATCAATGACCTTGTTTGTTCACAAGTTGAGGCATGTCAAAGATCTTAACTTGGCAAGCCTTTTCTGTTGCTTTTTCAAGAAGGGAAGTTCGAGCCTTAGCTTATTCTTGAGATTCAATTGATTATGCTGATCATTCCTATAGTGTTGTTTTATTTATTATCTTAATTTTTTGATTGATGTTAGTTTTCATTTTAGTTTAATTTTAGTTTTGGGACTAATGTTTGTTAATTTGGATTTTTGTAGGCTCGTATGCCCAAGACTTAAAAATAAAAAACACAAACTCTCATTTGTCGAAGATTAGAGACTCAAACTACTAATTAGTGTGTTGTAGGTTCGATTGTCACATAATCTATCTTGAAATATTCTGTCATGTTTTTTTGTAGATTAGATCACATTTAGACTAGTTGGTGTAAAAATAACTCAAGTGTTTGTCTCATCATAAGCAAGGGTTAAAATTAACAAGTGTTTGTTGTGTTTTTTGGTTTTCATTGTGGCATTAGATGTGTATGCTCTGCTCTCGTGCCACTTGGTGATCTTGAGAATCAAAATAATTCCTTTTGTATTTTTTACAATCACCCACATATTTTAATTTGGAATTAAAATGAACCCCATGTAAGTGTGAGGCAAAGGCATTGTGTATGCTCTCTCCTTGCACTTTTTGAGATCTAGGAGATTAAAAACAATGTACTTCCTTGTTTTTGTATACCTTTAGAGGGCTTGCCACCTTTCTTTGAAAGGTGGGAATGACCCAAGTGGTAACCAACTAAAGACAAGCTATTTTTGAATCACTATATAAAAAATTTGTTTGTGATGAAATTCATAAGCAACAGGTGTGGATGTGTCATACCGATAAGTGCCACCCCTAGTGTTTACATGACATATCAAAATAATTTCTTAGGAAGGGATTGGGATGCCTCTTGATTGAAATAATATTGAGCTAATCTTGCCACATGTATGGTCACCTTGAAAGAAAGCCCTTACCAAGAACCAATAGTTTTAGTGGCTAAAATATCTTTCACTTTCCAATGCAGGAACATTCATTTTGAAGCTGCCCCACATTTTCACTATTCATGTGTAGAGACAAAATTCCTCTTTGGGGAATGAGATTTGGTGTTCCCAAGAAGTGTGTGTCATATAAGGGAGAGCCAATGCTACCAAGTCTCTAGCTTCCCACCTTTTTTAATTGGTTTGAGAAATCCAAGTGGGGATCTAGCGAGTGGTATCTCTTGAGAATCCTAGGTTGTGAAAAGTGTTTTCAAAGTTTTTTCATGTCACCTCAAAATAAAAATCAATATATTTTATGTGTGTGTATTTAAATTAAAAAATCAAATAAACACCACACCAAAAACTGACAACATTTCAACCTTGAAACAAACTAAGACAACATATCCAAAAAAATATTGAAATTAAAATTTGTTTAGACCAAGGAATTTCTTACCTCATCTCTACCATTATCCATTCATCCATCACTTCATATTTTTACACTAGACACTCCCCATAGGTAAAAATTTAGGTCATCCTTTTAGCTTGCATAAATCTCTTGCATAAACCTCTTGATTAGGAATTTCATCAAACCTAGACTAGACCATAGTTTAAAATATGTATACTCTTGACCTTATCTTTCAGAAAATACTCATCCTAGTCCTCTTCATTTAGGTTGGTTCCTCAACTCATCAATCTAATTTGAGACCACCTTATCAACATATCTTATCAGTCTCTACTTTAGCCAAGGTCACTGATAATCAGATTAGTTGGTATACCTATCATAGTTTGATTAACAACCATATCTTAGGTTTACCAGATGTTTTAGCCTTCATTCTAGGTCATACTATTCCATCCCCTCATCCCCCACTTTTCATGCCTTATTCATAGACTATTATCACCTTGACTCTTAATCTAGGTATCTTTAATAGGTATCCCTATTTATTCAAAAATATAAAAAATAAAACATAGATTTGTTTGCATACCTTAGGCTTAGGTCATACCCTTGCATAGTCATTACCTTAGGCTTCGTAGCTCATCACATCATCCACCTTCCCTTTGCAAGTCATTTTATGGTAGAAACAAGGTCACAAAACAAAAGGAAAGAAATGGATCTCTACAACAAAAAAATATGAGTCAAATGACCTTTATAACCACACAAGTAACTTAAAATTTGGTACCTCTTCTAGTGAACCACCCAAGACATCTACCAATACTTTTGAAAAAATACTCATAAGAGATCGAAATGGACAAGTAGTTTTAGAAGAAGTTGAATCAACTACCCAATACCCAAAGGTTGCATCACTTATAGATGAGATAGTGTTATTGGACCCCCAAAGGTTCTTGGCCAAACTTTTGCATAGTGGTTCCAAACTACCTCAGGTCTTTGATGTGAACACACTTCAAGTAGCACCCACCCCAAACCAAAAAAACCAAGGACTTAACATGTCTACATCTAGTGGTTCCAAGACTCCACAAACAAATGATTCTATGCTACAAGGGGCTCCAACTCAAGCTTCCACCCAGATTTTTGAACCCTTATTGGAACACAATCAATAACAAAATTAGGGACACAATCCATAACACAACCAATAACACAATCCATGTATCAACCTCTTGGTTCTACATCCAATCCATTTAGTACCATGAACACATCTTCAAATCCATTTGGAGTATCAAGTGACACAAACACCACATTATCAAATCCATTTGGAACATCTAGGGCCTTGAACACCATGTTATCAAATATTTTTGGTGTGAATAAAAGTACTAGAGTTCATATTCATGGAACTAACACAAACACCAATGTTCCACAAGATCCTAGCATAAAGGCTCCCCAAAAAGTAAATACACAAGGTTCCTTCCAAGTCAATATCTAATATACACAAGGTCTGAACACTTCCAATCCTCTCCAAATGCAATCCAATACCAAAACCTCATATATTACACCAAAAATTCAAATTCCAATTCTAGCTCAAAAATTCATACCACAAATCCAAATTCCAAATACAACTCAAATACTCACACCTCATGTTAACACCAACATACCATCCCATGCAAATGTTCGATCACAAAACACGAATTTGGGACCTTACTAAAATATAATTATAAATTTTTGTAGGAACAATAATCACACCATATGATGTCCTAGCCAGTAAAATTTTGGCCTTGAAAAAGAAAGTATAAAACATGATATTGTCAAAAAAGAAGACTTACTCTATCCAAGAGTTATGTCCTTACCCATTTGATAGGAAATTATACATGCCTCCTCTTCCTCCAAATTATGTCATGTCAACTTTACCTAAATATAAAGGAAGAGGAAACCCCATCAAGCATGTGAGGGAATTTCATATAGCCTTGATTAACATTCCTTCAGAACAAACATACTCAATGAGACTATTTCCTAGGAGTCTTGTAGGGCATGCTTTAGAATGGTTCGCCCACCTACCGATAGGCATACGATCATGGGATGAGCTTGTCAACAAATTTATCACCCACTTTTCCTTCAATATCAAAAATGACATCACTATTGCTACCATATGTCAAACTAAACAAGAAGAGGGTGAAGATTTCATAAAATTCTTTTAGAGATAGAGAAGTTTAGCTAGTCATTGTCATATTGAAATTCTTGAAAAAAATAAAAATTATCACTCTCGTCCAAAACTTGAACACAAAATTAATATATGCATTGGAAACTCATTGTTGTTCCACATTCACCGAACTTGTTGAAAAGGGGGCCATCCTTGAGAAAGACCTTCTCGTTAATGGGGAAATTAAAATTTATACCAGAAGATAAATTGTCCAAGGGACATCAAATGATAAAAAAAAATTTTGGTCTTGTAACAAGAATGTAACAAATGACAGAGTTGTAGATGAAAAATATATGAATAGAATAGGTCCCATATTGACTCTCAAAGCATTCACCATGAAAAATAACACACCATATGTTTCCAAACAAGTAGCTAACATGATACAAAATAATCAAGAGAGGGGACCCCCAAGAAAAACAAGACAATACCCATAGAGATAATACACTCCTTTACCAAAACCAATTGAATCTATCCTAAAGAAGCTAGTACAATCAAACATTATACAAATCTAAGAGCCCAAACCATATAACCCTGAATAATTCAAACCCTCTTGGTGGGATGACAATGCCTTTTGTGATTACCACCACATCAAAGGGTATAATACCTCATCATGTCATCAATTGAAGAGTATGATTCAAGACCTAATTGAAAATGGTACCATAGAGGTTGAGGGACAACAACAAACTTCCAATAAAGACCATATGATTTTCAAGAATCCATGGCAAGACCATGGTTTTGGAAAACCCTCCAGTTCAATTCAAAAGATAGACAACCATGCCAATTATACCAATTCCTCTTTGGACTACACAATTATTAAACACCTCTAAGTTTTTGATGATCATGCTAACATAATCACCACTAAGAATTAGCCTAAATGCACCATCATACCCATAGGGCTAAGGTTATCGTATACAGTCCTCCTCCAAAGCAGCTACAATCCAAAGCACAATACAATCTTATTGACCAATTGGGAAAGATTTCTACATATATTTCCATCCTTGAGATTCTGTGCATATCACCTAAACACAAAGCTATCCTCGATAAGGCTCTGAAAGAAACCTCTATCCCTACTGACCTGGGCATCAACCGGTTTGAAGCCATGGTTGGATATTTGGCCAACTCCCACCATGTCTATTTTTTTGACAAAGATTACTCTACACTGATATCAAACCATAACAACCCATTACACCTTGAGGTCTTTGTCAACAAACACAAGGTCATACGAGTCCTAGTAGATGGTGGAGCTAGATTAAAAAATTTCACTTTAAATCTAGTGAAGGCATTAGGCCTCTTTGAAGCATGTTTGGATACAACTAAGAGCATTGTCATCAAAGCCTATTATGATGAAGAACGTTCTTCCAAGTGTGTTATCATACTACCTATCAGGGTAAGACTTGTAGTAATAGATACCACATTCTGAGTCCTGAATCTTGAAATACCATACAACCTAATACTTGGCCAAACACTGATCCACGCCATGAAATTTATTCCATCCACATACCATCAATGTCTGAAGTTTCCCTATAATGACACCAAAATCACAATCATCGGTGACCCTTACCCCTTTCAATATTGCACCGACTTGAGGGAGGTCCTTGAACACCAAGTGACTATAAACCATGAAGCTATAACGTCCACTCTATCCAATTACATTGACCCATCAACTTTGACTAAATCCTCTAGATCTGCCATTCTATCCGTCCATCCCAAGATTCAAATCTAGGACAAGGGGTGTGCATAGTATTGTATGAACACCTCCTACTACATCACTAAGTTACCAAATTCTCTAATGGAAAGCCTATCTATAAGAAGGAACCTAAAATTTTCATGAAAATTCCTCCCACCACCACCTTCACAAACTATGGAGAGTTAAACAAAGAAGGTATTGATGATATTTTAGATTGGATTTAAATATATGAGGTAGATTTGCAGCCACTACCAATAGAAAAATATGGTAAAGTCTTTCAGCTCATGAAACAAAAGGGTTGTGATGGAATTAGTGGGCTTGAAATACATAAAACTAGAATGAGAGAACCCTTGATGCCTCTTAAACAACCAAAGAACTTGGGACTAGGATTTTTACCAATTAGGATTGTTGCCTCAAGTACTAAGGTGCTTTCAAATAAGGCTGTGAGTGCTTGGAAAGATGTTGAGACATATGAAAATCCTACCGACATCTACTATAGTGACACCGACTCTAATAAATACGGTGGGATTCGTGTACCACTAGTGAATATAAGATTGAATATGTCTTTCATGATTCTAATTCACCCCATGCATACTTTACCAACCTCATGGATATTAATATCTATGTTGATTCCTTTCATGAACCTAACCCACCAAAGACCACAAAAGAAAGAGCATGGATAGAATCCTTTTGGAACCCTAATAATACATTTTCCCTTACCCTGTCCACTACTTCCCCATCCTTCAGTAATACTAATGATGGAATTTACCTCATTTACCCACAATTAGTCAATTGGGACCAACAAGATCCACCTACCTTGGACATATTTGAAAAATGATAAAGTCATTGCTAAGTTCTTGGGACTACGGGAAGGCATATCACATGGGGCCCATAAGGCTACTTTCACTATAGATCTTGACATTGTAGCATATTTTAGTGAGACTCTCCCACACTCTAGTTACAAAAATGACAATACAAAAATTGGTGTTTAGGTTAAAACTACAAGGAACCTTCTAACCAAGAAAAAGTAAAAATAAAGGACATATCCAAGGGAGAAAACCTCTCTAAGGAACCAAGGATGGAGAGTTGGACTTTCTACCTATTATCAAGAGATATCCTCGATGCTAATTGAAGAAGTAGCGGAAGTCAATATAAGTAAAACAAAGAATACTAATATTGTTCTCTTTGAAACATCCTTGATAGAAAAAGAAAAATTAGAATTTTAAGACTTTTTCATAGAACGCCAAGCAAATTTTGCATGGTCTGATGTTGATATGCATGGGTTGGACCCCGCATTGGTCCTGCATCATTTACTATTACTTCCAAATGCAAGGCCCATCAAACAAAACCTTAGAAAAATGTATCCTCAGATAGCTCTACTAGTCAAATTTGAACTCAAGAAATTATTGGATGTTGGTTTCATAAGACCTATTGACTATGCAGACTGAATCTCAAAGTACTAGTGAATAAACCAAATGGAAAAATTTGAATCTGCACAATTTTTTGTGACTTGAGCAAAGCATTTCTGAAGGATGACTTCCCACTTCCTAAGATAGAAATCGTAGTAGATCTAATAGTGGGCTATGAGATGTTTTCCCTCATGGATTTATTCTCAAGGTATAATTAAATCTATATTGCTCCTGAAGATCAACTTAAGACATTGTTCACTTGCCCATGGGGTACATACTGTTCGAATTTCATTGCCTTTAGACTTAAAAATGCAAGCGCAACCTATCAAAGAGCTATGACCATCGTATTTCATGATCTCATGCACACATTGATGGAAGACTATGTTGATGAAATTTTGACAAAATCCTTAACACTTGGTGATCATTTGAGAGTCTTGGACAAAATTTTCAAAATGCTTAAAGAATATAAAGTTATCCCAAATCTTAAAAAATGTGTCTTTAGCATGACATCAGGAAAGCTCTTAGGATACATATTTTCTTGTAGAGGAATTAAAGTGGACTCAACAAAAGTAAAATCTATATTAGATATGCCTCACCCAATAGGATTCAGTCAACTCAGGACATTGCAAGGTTGACTTCAGTCCATGAAATGCTTCATTGCACAACTTTCCAATAAATGTCAGCCTTTTCAGTATTTGTCATGTAAGGGAGTTCCTTTTATATGGATAAAAAAGTGTTTGGCAACCTTTCGACAAATTAAAGAGTACCTCTTGATGCCTCCTATTTTGATGTCACCAATAGATGGTAAGCCCCCAATCCTTTATATATCAGCTACCACTTCTACACTGGGGGCATTACTAGCACAAAATGATCATGACAAGAAATAATGGGTGATCTATTAGATTAGCCACACACTTGTTGGTTATGAACTCAACTATAGTCCTATTGAACGTTCTTATCTTGTTGTAGTTTTTGTTGCTCATAAACTAAGACATTACATGCTAAATCATCAGACAAGACTAGTGGCTAAGATAGATCCTCTCAAATACCTACTCAGTAAGGTGGCATTGACAAGATGTTTGGCTAAGTGGGTCATGATACTCAGTGAGTATGACATACAATATGTGGAATGAAAAGAAATAAAAGGATTGGTTATCTCAAAGCAAATTTTTGTTGCACCCACAAAGGCTGATCACCCTTTGATTTTTGATTTCCTAGATGAGTCAATATTTGCACTAGATACTGGCACAACATGTAAGTTATACTTTGATGGCTCATACACTAGTCATGGTTCAGGTGCAAGAATACTATTCATCACCCCTTAAGGTGATACTATCCCAAAATCATTCAAAATAGCCTTCTCATGTACAAACAACATTGTAAAACATGAGGCCTTACTAACAAGATTGTGCATGGCTATAAAATAGAAAATTACAAGTCTTCAAGTCTTTGTTGATTCCCAATTGGTCATCCAATAGTTCAATGATGAATATGACACTAAAGATGAGAAATTGACCCTATACAAAAGAATGGTTAAAAAATTTTAAGTTTATTTTATAGATTTCATTTTTTGTTAGATCCCATGGATTTAGAAAAAAGTAGTTGATGCCATGGCCACCATCAGATCTCTCTTGGACATTCCCAAAAATATGTCATAGTACAAGTTCTAAGTTAAATAGTTGTTGGTCCCTATCTTCAATGTCCCCGAATCTAAAATGGTGTTTGAACTTGTTTGTCCCAATTCCCCATGGTATCAAAATATTTAAGACTATTTGCATTCCCAAAAATTACCACCTGACCTATCCAATAACCAACACAAGTCCTTCCTTCATAAAGTCACTCACTATTCCATCATTAGTGAAGCCCTATATAGATGTATCTGATACAATACCTTACTCAAATTTCTTGACACTAACAAAGCACAAACTACCTTACATGAAGTAGATGAAGGTATATGCGAATCCCATTCTAGTGGTCCAATTTTAGCTAAAAAGATCATGTGACTAGGATATTACTGGCCTACAATGGAGCAAGATGCCTATCACTTTTTAAAGAAATTTTGACATTTCCAGATACACAACAACTTCATCCACACACCTACACAGGAGTTGAATCTGATCACTTCGCCATGTCCCTTTGCCCAATGGGGACTTGAACTCGTAGGAAAAATTCATCCCACCTCATCTAATGGCCACAAATTCATTATCACTACAACTGAATATTTCACTAAATGGATTGAAGCCATTTCCTTGACATACATAAATGATAAAAAATATCCAATTTCATCCTCAATTACATCATATGCTGATATGGTATCCCACAATCCATCTTCACTAAAAATGGTCGTCCCTTCAAAAATCAAGATATTCATGAGTTATGTGAGAAATTCCACATCCAACACCATGTTTCCATGCCATATTACCTGCAACATAATGGCCAAGTTGAGGGGTCCAATAAGACCATAATCAAAATTATTAAAAAGACTATCAATGATGTTGGTCATGACTAGCACATTCAACTTAACCCTTCCCTATGGGTGTATCGCTCGAGCATTCACACACCCATCAATGCCACTCCATTCACCCTAGTCTTCAGTTCAGAGGCTATTCTTCCTATAGAGGTCAAAGTCCCCTCTCTATGGGTATCCATGAAAGGGCTCATTTACGATGAGGAGTACCATATATCTTGACTGCATGAATTAAAGATTCTTGATAAACAAAAATAGAATGCCTTGACTCATCTATAGGCATACCAAAATCATCTTTGCCATAGTTACAAAAAAATGGTTTTGGTCAGACATTTCAACATTGGTGACCTAGTGTTGATGCAAAATCCAAAAAATCAAGTAGAACATGAGAAAATTAGAAAATTTGAGCCCAACTGGCTAGGTCCATATGTCATAATAGCATCCTTTGGTTTTTGCACTTATAGGTTATCCACGTCTAAAGGGGAACCTTTGTTCAAGCCTATCAATACCTTGCACCTTGGCAAGTTCTATAGCTAGCTTTAGAGAGCAAGGCTAAAAGTCCTGAAAAAATATATAAAAAATGAGAAAAAGTCTCAAAAAAATATTCAAAAATGAGAAAGTCCTGAAAAAATACAAAAAAATGAGAAAAAAGTCTTGAGAAAATACAAAAAAATGAGAAAAATTCCTAAAAAAATAGAAAATAAAAATCATTACCTTGATGTAAACTTAGCAAACAACCATCTTGGTGACAACAAAAAACCATAAAATTAAAATAGTAAAGAGGAAACATTTCATCCAATAGTGAAAACCATGCCAATGGCGCTTTGGATAAGTACCATGGTGAAAACCTGGCAAATAGGTGCCATGTGTAGTCAGACTTTGCTTCGTCATCTACTATCACTCTATCTAATCTTCCACCCTAATCCAAAATAATGCCTTTACCTTCCATCATCTCCCATTTGGAATTCATCATAAGGCCTTGTCATCTTTATCATGACTTCCAAGTGGTTGACGCTTGTGCCATTTCTCCTCGATCTTCTATCCATACTAAACCCCTATCCCATCCCATCCCTAATGGTTTGTCCTAATTCCTAGTTTCATTGGATTCTACAGTTGTCAATAGACATTAAAACATTTGAAAAAGACAAAAAAAAATTTAAAAAATCATAAAATGACAAAAAGACAAAAAATCAAAACATTTGAAAAAGACAAAAAAATCAAAACATTACAAAGAAGAAAAAAAAATTATTAAAATTTAAAATCCAAAAAAACATCAAAATATGTCAAAACTCAAAAACATTCAAATAACTTTCAAAAATCCTAAAAAGAGAGTCAAAGTCAATCATGTCAGTCTTTGTCATTATCAAACTATGTTGCCTCTACGACTAGACATAGGCAAGGCCATCTATTGATGTGCCCCCGAGGTATTAGGTCAATCCTTTAGGTGTTCTCAAATAAAATCATGATTCTATCCTTTTTCATTGAAACAAAGTCAAGGGTCATGCCAAACTATGAGGTCTCTATGCATTGCTATGTAGACAAGGCCATCTATTGATGAGCCCTCGAGGCCCCCTAGGTCAGTCTTTTAGGGTTCTTTAGGTTAGTCAAGATAAATGGGACACTATCAACTCAAACACAAAAAAATCATCTAAAATTCAAATGAAAATCTTGAATCAACAATATAAGAAAGTCAACATATCTCCAAGTCAAATCAGTCATTTATCAAATCAATCAAACCATTCAAATCAATCAAAACCAATGGTCATATACAGGATTTGTCCTTCCTGAAACTAGACCTTGTCACTATCACACTTTGTCATTTTCCTTATATATGTAGTCACATGATCAAAACCAGACTTAACATCTTATATGACATGTTTCTTCTCCTAAAACTAAGCCTTTTCAAAACATTCAACCCATCACTCACTTCATCCCCTTACACACTAGCACACACTTATTGGCAAATAATCTGAATGATTTTTGACCTTGTTGGTCTATTTTCTCTTATCTTTTGGATTTTATTTAGTCATGTTACTATCCATATCAATGATGTCCCATGAATGATTTAGAGGATTGATTATGTCTCATGGCTCATCTTTTATTTGATTGTTGTCTATGGTTTGTCTTGACAATAAGACCAGGGCAGCTTTGTCCTTAGTATGAGTTGGGGCATTCCTTGTTTGTGAGTGTATGTTCTATAGATGGATGACTTTCCACACCTTGGTCTATGTCATACCATGGTTTTTTTTGTCCATTTGTCATATTTTACCACCCAATGATGATTAAATGCAAAATCCTAACATAGAAAATATATATCTACAAATTATCTCAAGTAGCACTATCTCAACATCCATGTATTCTATGCTAACATCCATATTTTTAATTCTAACATTTCTTCTATCCTTCATCCTCTATTCTTCTCATCCATTTCGAGAGCACACTCATGTTCTTTGAATCCTCATGTCTCTCGAAGGGGCATACCACTACCTCCTTGTCATACTTCCTTACAATGGGGCATATCTTTTTCTTTGACACAATGCAATAAACTGCATTGTATCAAAGAGGGGAAAATGTAGACACTAAAAAGTGTCCTAGGCTTGCTAACACCTTTTTTCCATCATCTAGGGTCATGTTTCTACTATTAATTAAATAATTTTTAATTATTTAATTGATTCCTCCACTACTCTTGATTAATTAAAATAATTACATCTATTTAATTATGTCACTAATATCTTTAATTTCTATAGTTAAATAAATTTATATTTATTTAATTATTTGTCATTTTCCACTATAATTGAATAATTATATTAATTATTCAATTATTCACTATTATTTTTTCTATCACAAATTAATTAAATCTTATAATTAGGGACTCATTGTTTCTCCCCCTTTTTGAATTAAATTTCCATTTAATAAAAAAAAAAACTTAATTTTTTCCTTTTGCATTTAAATAATGTTTCTATTATTTGAAAATGCATTTTCCTCTTTGAACTATTTGATTTTATCAAAAAATCATTCAATTTCCTCATTCTCCTTCACTATCAATATTATCTTATTTCATCTCATTTAATTCCATCTGTTGATTGAATTAATGTCTTTTCAATCCTAACCAACCATCTAGCATTCACTTCTCTATAAATACCGTTGTAATTTATCATTTCCAAGGATCTAGAATTTATATGCTACCGTGTTTTTGAGATAATAATTTCTTTGATATTTTGTTGTCATCTACTTTAGGCTAGTATTTGCATACTCGATATGAGGGAAAGAATCATTTAGTAGGAAAATGGAGAAGAGCTATGGAGATAATTCAATGAATGCATGAAGGATTGAGTTAGATTAAATTTCATTTTGTTTTATGCTTTTATGCTTTCATTTTCCTTGGTAGCTTATTAGGGCATTTCTCAATATTGATCTAATATTCTTTAAGGTTTGATCTACCATGTTTTTGAGATAAAAATTTCTTCGATATTTTGTTGTCATCTACTTTAGGCTAGTATTTGCATACTCAATTTGATGGAAAGCATCATTTAATCAGAAAATGGAGAAGAGTTATGGAGATAATTCAATCAATGCATGAAGGATTGAGTGAGATTATTTCATTTTGCTTTATGATTTTATTCTTTCATTGTCTTTGGTAGTTTATTAGGGCTTTTTTCAATATTGATCTAATATGATTTAAGCTTTAAAATCTGACCCTGATGATAGTTTTTTTCTTCTTTTTCTTCTAACGAATGAGAAATAGCACAACATCTATGCCAAGGTTCTCTAGAATTTCAATTTATTTTTATTTGGTTTTCAAGTTGTGATTGTGTAGGAGGGGGTTTGTCAACCATAGTTTTATTTTCTTCCCTTAATGGATAAATGGAAGGAACCATGGGAGGTTTTTCAACCACTTTCTCTTTAGATTTGTAAAATTGTTTGACTTTAGGAGGCACAATAGGATTTGTTTGATTATCTCATGGTCTCTTATTTGAATTAGGGGAGGATTTGCCATAGGTTAGTCTTTGTTACTTGGAAGGGATTTTGGTTCAATCATGGTCTCATCAAGGATAGGAGGCTCAATCATGGGTTGAGGCATATTGGTAAGGGATAATTTTGCTATGTGCTTTTCCTTAAAATTTTGGTAAGATTTAAAAAAAAAGTCTTCATAGGGTCTAATAGGCTCTATAGGCTCGAACCAAAAGAAATCCAATGATAAGTTCCCATGGGAAGACACGAGCTTAAAGCCACTATGATTCATAGTAAATATTTCATTTCCAAATGGAAAATTTAAGCATTTATGCACAACCAATGGGACAACAATCATGGAGAAAAGCCATGGATAGCATAACTTCACACGAAATTCATCCAAATTTGAGATGATGGTGAACGAGAAAATTAATTGTAATTGCTTGAAGATTTATGGATTTGATTGCGTGAATATTTTTTGCATGAATATTTCAGATCACACTACATGATCCATCATCAGGATGAAAAATGAAAGCTCAAGGATAAGAATGAAAAATGAGAGATCAAATTTTCATTCTTATCCCCGAGCTCTCATTTTTCATCCTAATAATGGATCACAGAGTGTGATCCGAAATGTTGATGCAAAAAATATATGCATAATCAACTCCAAAAATCATCAAGAAATTATCATTATGTGTTTTGGTCCATGCTTTCAGTTTTTCATATGTATCTTGATAAAGATCATGTACAAATTCAAATTCTTCAGTGATCATGTTCTCTACATAGATGTAATCAATTAATATCCCATTAGTAGGCTTGTCATTAGTTCTTCCAGCTATGTAAAGAGGATCATCAGGTACATGTTTAAGTATGTCTTGTTGTGAGAAATAAATGTCACGAAACATCTTAGTTAGGCCCTTACGAGGTTCAGCTTCAATAAATCCAACCATAGATTCTATAGATTTTTATTCATTATCGATCATGTTATTATCATTCGTGTCAACATTCATCACATCATTCTTTTTTTCACTAGCTTTGACAAATGAAATATTATGATTTGGCATAGGATTGTTAAGGATTTGTAAATTTTGATTAGGAGGATCTACAAATTTTTACCTTGATCATTAGCACCACCAATTTGAATATGATTAGAATAAATGAGGTCTTGCACAAGTTTAAGACACTTGCAATGTTCCATATCATGTCTATTTTTTCAGTGAAAATTACAATAATCATTTGGTATATAGTTTGAAGGTAAAGGTTTAGTAGGATCAGAAGCTCTAACAGGAGGCAAGGAAATCAAATTCTTTTCTAAGAGCTACAATATGATATTATGGAGAATATAAGGTAGGGGTGTAAACCTAGATAATTTAGAAGTGCAAAGATAGGAACAAAGGCTCCCAAAATTTTCCAAAAATCCCTATCAAAGGACCCATTTTCCCATGGGAGAATGATTCTTAGGTCAGCTTCAAAAATTGACTTTTGGTCAAAGGTACACTTATATCTACCCTTCTTTGATCTATAATTTGATTGTAGATTCTATCAGTATTGAGTTTAAATTTCTATTTTGTGCTATATAAAATTTTGGTGTTAGTTTACTATTTTTAGTTTTTCTCCCTCAAGTGTTGTTTGACCTTGGCCCCCATCCTTTAGTCATTAGGAAATCTACATATTCACACCTTGAGTTTACTCACCTAAGGATTGCATTACAATTATTTGTGTGGATCTCATTTCCTAATGAAATATAGGAAGATAGGTTCATCATAACCCTATTCCCCTTCATTTCCATTGATTCCATAAACCTATTTTCCTACATTTCATTTTGGTGAACCTAGCGTGAAATAAAGGAAAATAGGTAAGGAAATCAAATTCTTTTCTAAGAGCTACAACATGATATTATGGATTTTTCATCTTTATAGCAGCTACTTTTGTGTCAACATTTTGAGGTTGTTGAGGTGGATTAAGTTGTAGAAAGCCCTTATTTTGTTTCTTGAAAGGTTGGTAATTGGTTTTAGGTGTGGATTCAGACTTTTTGGGATGGTTAGATGGATTTTTCACTTCACGAATACTAACAAAATTTTAATAATCATGAAGGGTTGTACACAATTGTGTGAAGGAAGGGAACCTCAACATCTCAATATTATTTTTAATTTTTTCCTGCAAATTAGAAATAAACATCTTTGAAGATCAACATCAGTAATATTAATTTTTATTTGTGAATAAAGCATTTGGTATTACAGTATGAAATTAGTGACCTTTTCATCATCCTTTTAATTACATGTCATCAAATCAGCTAAGGTCATCTTAGGACCCATGTGAATTTGGAAGTGGTTGTAAAAGGAATCAATAAGTTCATTGAGTGAACCTATTGAATCATTGATAAAGATAAAAACCACTCTAAAGTAGTATCTTTCAAAGATCTAGGGAAGAGCTTGGTCAAGAGTTTATCTTCAAAAATGAAGTCATTACATAAGGCTATGTAATAAGAAACATGGATGATAGGATCTCCTTTCCCACCATATTTCTCAAACCTAGGAGCCTCTATACATTGTGGCATTTATGTTCTCAATATATCCAAGGATAATGGGTTGGTTTTGATGTATTATGAAGTTTGACCATATTTTTGGCTTAATGTGGTGATTTTTTGTTGGAGGGATGAAACATTTTGAGAAAGTGTGTTAAGGATTGGATCGTTATTGGTATTGTGAGATGCAGGTGAATAAGGGTTAGTATGTATGCATAGGATAAGTGAATTGTAAATTTTTGAGGGGGAATGGATGAGAAGATATGAGATTTGAATGCACAAATCTAGAGGGATTCCCAATTGAAATACCCAAGGAGGTGTTGAAATTAAGCTAGTAGGTTCAATGGTTGTAGTAACATGAGTAGTAGTGTATGTAGAAATAGAGGTAAGAGTTGTGGAAGGAGGAATTAAATTTCCACCTTGGATTTCAGTATATCCCAAATCTTGAACACAACTATTCATGGTAGGGACATGTTTATTAACAATATGAGCTAGAATTCACACAATTTCTATTCCATTTTCATTTTCAAGATTTTTCCTAACATTATCTAAAGCAGGGAAAACACTACTAGTAATGTTTTCAGAAGTCACAAAGTTTTGATTTTTTTCTATTTCTTCATCTATCCTTCTAATGTTTTCTTGTGAGACATTAGTTGTGGGAAGGAAATTCATTGGAAATTAAGTGTTAAGGGTATGATCCATAGATGGTTGGCTAGTGTCAACACTATGAGTGAAAGAGTTAGAAAACCTAAGATCCATAGTGAATGGTGTATCATGGGATGACATGATTCTTGAACTATGTCTCACGATAGTATTGGAAATAGGAAACAAAGTTGTGAAGCTCA
Source organism: Sequoiadendron giganteum (assembly GCA_007115665.2). NCBI lineage: Eukaryota > Viridiplantae > Streptophyta > Pinopsida > Cupressales > Cupressaceae > Sequoiadendron > Sequoiadendron giganteum. Next base: position 581,659,161 of record CM021106.1, on the reverse strand, counting down.
TTAAAGTTTCACAAACACAGTATGCATCCAAAATGGATAAAAGGTAAAATGAAATGAAATATCCTAGAAGGTAAAGTGCAATGCAAATATGTAAAGGAAATTTTTAGATTCTAAACAAGATATTTTTTTTATTATGCTATGAAAAAACTTAAAAATGATGTTTTGTAAATGCAATTTGAAATTACACAATGCACTGAATTTATCAAATGAAGCTTAATATGATCAATTTGAAATAAAAAAAAATTCTACAAACTATAAACAAACTGAAAACAATAAAACAAAATACCAAAAAAAATATTTTAATGCCTAGAAATGTAAAAAAAATTCCTAATCAGGGACTCATTCACCCATGTTTGAATTGGTCCTAACTGATGGTTTTGTAAAATGAGTTTACAGATTTCTAAGTGGATTCCTATGGTTTTCATATTTTGGACCGATATAGGTGGTTATAGTTTGAATTTTCTATAAATTTAAGTCTAAATGTAAATGCAAAATAGTGATAAATGAGAAAATTGGAGACCTAGTTTGATGTGTAATTTTGATTCAATTTTTTAATGAAAGTGAATGATGATATAATACTATGTAAATGCTTTGTAAAATGATTGATTTATTTTGTATTTTCTAGATTTTAAAGAATTAAAAAAAATAATCCTAAAACCCTAAATGATATGCAAACTAATGCAAGTTAAGAAACCCTAAATGAGATTCAAATAAATGCAATGCAATGCAAATGAATTAAATTCCTAGATCTAAGGTTTAAATAGACTGCAAAATCAAAAAGAAAAAATTCTCAAAAGTTGGGTTCACCAAAAAGATATGTATCAAAATAGGTTTGTGGAATCAATGGAAATGAAGGGAAATAGGGTTATGATGGATCTATCTTCCTCTATTTCATTAAGAATGAGATCTACAAAAATATTTTCCTTTAAAAACTTAGGTGAGTCAACTAAAGGTATGAATCTATAGAATTCCTTATGACTAAAGGATGGGGGTCAAGGTCACACAAAACTTTGCGGAGAAAAACTAAAAATAGTAAACTAACACCAAAATTAAATCTAACACTTGAAATAGTAATTTAAAACTCAATAATGATAGAACCTACAATCAAATTAGAGAACATAGAAGGGTAGATCTGAGTGTACCTTTCACCAAAATTAAGTTTTTGAAGTTGATCTAGGACTCATTCGCCCATGGTCAAATGGGTCCTTTGTTAGGGTTTGTTTGCAACTTTCAAGAACCTCTTGTCCTATCTCTACACTTCAATATTCTCTAGGTTTCAATGTTGGAAAGTCAAAAATAAATTTTGTAGATGAGTTTCCATGAGATGGAAAATTTTATGAATTTTTTTATAACTTTCTCAACTTCTTCAATTTTTTTCTCGAGAGATCTTCAAGCTTTCTTCCACCTAAATTTTTAAACACAACATGAAAATTATAAAATTGTTTGTTTTTGGTGAATGGGATTTTTGCTTGGTCAAACCCCATTTTTTTAACCAAAGCTTGAAATGAAATGAAACATGAAAGAGGGAATGAAGAATGAGCAAAGCAATGTTACTACTTAAAAAAATCTTGAATAAACTGTAGAATTTAAATCTTCAACTTTCATGAAATGGCTTCAATTAATGTTGATCTTGAACCTTGAATCTTGTTTAAAATAATGGCTTTGAATGCTTGATTTGATCATGAAACCTACATCACCATATTAGCTCCAAATACATTCTAAATGCAAGAATACTTTGACATGACAATTAGATCTTGATTACTACTATGAAAATCTGATAATTATTCTCTTGAATGCCTTTGATCACTTGTGAAATTATCATGAATTTCTCTCTTATATTTTGAAAATTGCTAGGTGAAACATAGTGAAATAACCTTATATTTATAGATATGTGTCCTCAATTTCCCAAAATTCAAATATCACAAGCTGACATCTGAATATACACATAAAGATATTAAAATCCTACAACAAAAATAACTTAAATTTAGGTCCTAATGTCAAGGGAGGACCCATTCACCCATGGAAAAATTTGTCCTAGGTCCCTAAACTTAGGACACACATTTCTCAAGCTGAAGTGTTATTTTAAGGAATTAATGAGTGTTGAGTTTCTTCTTAGAAAAATGTAATTAAAATAGGCTTCATAAATGAATTAATGGGACAATTAAGACAATATTTAGCTCAAGTAATTAAGGGGGCCCTAAATAAGTGTGAAAGTGTAAAGGGGTACACTTTACAAAACTAAATTAAGGAACAATTAAGTCCAAATTAACTAGGAGGGTTAAAAGGGGTACATTTTTCTACACTACAATTGGTTTACATAAAGAAAATTACAATAACTAGTGCCACTCTAGAGAATCCAAGGTGTCATAGCTTTATAGGCCTACCAAATATTTTTATCATAAAGTTCCTTTGAACTTTAAAAAACTCTGACATAATAAGGAGGGTGTGAAAACTAATCCCCTTTGAAGTTGGTCCCCTACTATATTGATCAGTATAAATAGAATGTTGCAAAACAATTATCCACTCCTAATAAACCATAAGAGAATAACTAATCCACATGTTATATAGGGAAAAAAATTGGTCCAACTTATAAATTAATTCCATCCCTCTTGAATCATGTGGAAGACAATAATAGTCTCAAAAGACTTGATAAAAATATTAGTGATTATTTGAGGAAGCCAAAATTACATCTATAAGAATCTTATCTTACTTTGAGTATGAGGACTTAGAAGGGTACCAATAGAAAGAATAAGAGATAGGCAGCTACAAGAATTTTTAAAAAAATAAAAAAAATTTAAGACAAGGATAATGGTTTAATAGTAACCCAATAAGCCAACTTATTCTCAATTCTAGCAAGCATAATTTGTCAAATAAACTTAAAAAAGAAAAGGATATTCTCAAAAATCTAAACATTTCACCATGTTTAATTGACTTCCACCCATAATAATTATTCTATGAAGGTTTTGGATAGAAAATTATTATATTTAATATTGATTATTTTCTAATTTATTAGATGAACCCATGGATTTATAATAGCCATTGAAGCTTTAGAGAGCATTTTTAACATTATTTTCATCTACCAAATGTGTGAGAAAATAATCATTAGTAAAATTACCATTAACAAGTTAATCTAAGGAATTAGATAAAGAAATATCTTTAACCATGACCTACTAAAGTAAATGAGCTAAAAGGTATCCAAATTCATCAATAGAAATAATATACAAATGGAGGCAAAGGGAACTTGTTGGCAATAGGAAATTGGGAATTATAGTCTTGAGATATGCACCTTGACATCCCTTATGTAGTTAGTTTATATCCTAGAGGATACAATGAGAGAAAACAATATTTGCAATAGGGAAATTATATCTAAGTGCATTCCATATCTAACTTAAATAAGAAAAAAATTCATCCATAACACATACTAATCAATCCTTTTAACTCCATATATATTTATAATAATATGATAGGTACAATGGTAGTACATCTTAGTCATTGGTTTTTATTATCTTCTATCCTCTCTTGAAATTCCTATCTACTACTCGCATATCTCATCTATTCTCATATCTCCTATATCTATTGCATACATATATATTTGGTTTTCCTCCTAGAGAGGTGTGACCCTTATAGGGTACGTTTTACTCAATATTCCCCATCATCCTTGAAGGACACAAAATCTACGAAGGGGGGTGAGTTAGTAGATCAAATATATTTAAAACTCTTAACTCTATCACATATATTGAAATAAGAATATTTACTGCTAATAAAGATCAATCAAGAACACACATTCACACAGTAGAAAACAAGATATACATGGAACCTCAAGATGGGAAAATACATAGTGAGAATTGCTCTTTGGATTTATTGTATAAATCCAACCTCCCAAAGCATGAATATACAAATGAATTTTATAATATGAAGTAGGAACCAACCTACTAGAGACACCAATCCCCAAATTTATTTATAGGTACCAACCTACTAGAGACACCAATCCCTAACACATATTAGTACAAAGGTAGAACACCATTTCTACTAGATTACATAGATAAAGCTTGTGGATCTTCAATTATAGCTGAATACATCTCATACACTTTTGAACTAGATATAGACACTCTTTCACTCTCCTTATGATATGTTGATAATGGTCCAAACTTTGAGATGTAACTCCCCTTGAATAACTCTAACACCACAATTGTATCCTTGTATGTTCACCACCTTCTCTTTAATTATTCTATTATTGTGCATCTATGAAACTAAGGAATATATACATGGCATTGCATTAACACTCTTCCATATTAGCTAGGGGTCCACAACTAACTAGGACAACATAGGTTGGACATAAATTCAAATTATATGAAATGTGTAACAAGTCAGTCCAAAATCAAGGTTTGTTGCTACCAAAAACATATTATTCCATACACTACCATATGAACCTTAACCAGATCCTATCTTGACACCACACACTAGAATTGAATATCACATGCTACTAGTGATTACTACACAAGTATCGAACACCCATTGGTTGATAAATAGGAAAAAAGAACCTTTTGTCACTTCAATATTTTTGCATGCTAAACATATCCTTCAAAAACATAGTAATATGATAGAAAAAGTGTAGACATAGTCCTCTCTCAAACTACCGAGCCAAACTCATCCTCTAAAAGAAATGCTAACTATAATTGTATTGCCAAAGAAATCTTGTTGCCTTGAAATATTGAATTGAAACATTCCATTACAACCTTTTGGATCACTTTTTTCAAAGTGAATAGATGAATGCATGATATTGCAAGAATACACATAACTCTTGATATACAACATTGTTTTGGACCATATAGACCCTCCAATATAACTAGTAACGTATATTTATGGAAAAATCTGCAACTCAAAATGATATGACAGTACAATTACCAACATAGAAAGGTATTATAAAAAAATTCCATTTGGTTCATACTAAACTCCTAAAAAGATAGTATCACTTCTAATCATATATTATTATATTATTTAACATCAATGAAAACCTTTTTTAACAATTACCCCCTTTATCATTGATAGAAAACAACAAAATACTAGCTAGACACGAAGACAAATCTATGTCTTCTCCCCACCAATTTTAGAGTTCTCCCCTTAGAGGATATAGCATTTTGAGTTCCACTTTCTCCCCCTTTGACATCAATGGAAAAGGTCAACATTCCTTAGGTTCTAGAAGTCATATGTGGTATCTTGTAGTATCTTTTGGTATTTTTCCTATCACCTACTAAAATCATTTTGTTAGAACCCAAATTTTCATTAAAATCCTAAGATCTTTTACCCACTTGAACCCATGATTTCATTATCTTTTCATAAACAAAATTTCATTTTACCACCTTTCATAATGCTAAAATACCCCATACCATTGCCATATTAATCATTTCTTATAGCCTATACCATTTACCTCTATATTGTGGCCCCTTACAGGGTGGCTTGTGGTATGGCGATTAAAGAGCAGTCACAATAAAAACTCGCCGTGCAACCGTTAACAGTCAAAATAGTGACCGTGATGGCACAGTAAGCAGTGAGAAAACCAGTGAGGCAGCAGTTAGAGAATGGTTAGCACTACACCATGCGTTGTCAAACCATAGACCACAGTAGCACAGTGGGCAATGAGTAAGGAGTGAAATGGTAGATAGAAGACCCACTGCAGTACCACTAGAAGTCAAGTCAGCGACCACGGTGGCATGGTGAATACTCAACATAATAGAAAATGCTTATTGCTACACCATAGGTGGTCAAAACATTGACCGCGGTGACATGGTAAGCAGCGAGCCTAGCAATAAATGTTGCAGACCATGGTACTGCCAGGGAGAGAGGTTGAGCCCACAGTAAAGTGGTAGATTGTGGTGTAACATGAAATGTTACCGTAGGACCGCTAGGAGCAGATAATGAGACCACAATAGAGCATGATGATAAAAGAGGCTTCATGACAGTGTATAAAGAGAAATATGAAGAGTGGGAAAAATATTACAGAAAAATAAAAAACAAGACTATAGTTTAAAATATTTATTTTGCCGATAAGGCAACTTAATTAAATATTTTAACTTATGTCAATCAATACAAACGGTTTTACCGAATAAATGAAGGTTTGCAACCCTTGGTATGTATTGTATAAATGTTCTGAAAAATTAGTGAGAAGGGGTAGCAATTAGAGTAGTAGTTAGATTTTTCCAGAAAATGAGAACTGGGAAAAGGGAAATAATGTACAGACTTTCTTGAATCAGATCAATGGAGAAAATATTTTAACTGGTGAATTATTTTTGGTGTTCAGTTGTTGTTTGTATTAATTTATATTCTTTATTTGGTTGTCTCCAACTTGAGGTCTTTTTGTCATTTAAATCAGTGTGTCAAGTATATTTCTAATTTGTCAAAATGTGTTCCCATTTTGTCTGATTTAATTGATTGGTGTCTGCAAGTCAGAATTAAACTATTTCAATAAGTCACAGTGATTTGAGGATTTCTTTTGGATGGTTAAAGAAGAACCAGGTGAAGAAAAATTCCAACATATTTTATGCAAGTCATAAATTTAGTGAAGTTATATGCCATTCATAAAATTTCAAAGTGCCTAGCAACTTGAATTAAGCCAAAGAGGGAAACACATACAGTTTTTGATTTTTGACTCCATTGCCCATGTGGATAGAAGGAACTGATCTATCACAACCCAGATGATAAAACTCATAGTAAAAAACATATTCAAATTATTTCTTTTATGCAGTAGGAGTAGCAGTCATGATTTTATCTATTGACTTCCAATTGCCATTGTGAATAGATTGTTTGAGGAGGAAATATATTTTAAATCTGAATTATTCACATAGATGAACCTGCCTAGGTTTAGTAGAGCTTGAAGAATAGAAGGTTCAACTATTCTAATTGGCCTTGTACGTTGGCCAAAAATGTTGTGAGAGCTTGGCAACCTCTCGTGGTTCAAACCTGCATTTTTGAGACCAAACAGTTTGGCGACTCTACTAGGGACTATTAAATTGAACTTGAGCCTTCATCATAGAGTCAGTATTTTACAGAGGAATCCACTTGGAACAATAAATTACAAATTTTTCTCACTTTTGGAAAGTGAGAGGCAACTCTAAATGAACAAATGCATTGAAACTGATAAAGTGAAATATACATCAGAAAGGAATCATCCTAGAGTTTAGACTATTGCAATTTCTCACAACATGCAGGAAAGAAGGTCTTTGTACAAAGATGGTGATGGTCCTAATGAAAAAATTAAAGGGAATCAAAAGAATGATAAGGGTAAGAAGGTGTCTGATGATATGGGCCCAGAAACTAAAAAAAAAACATCAAAAGCACCATTAGAGACACATAATTCATATGGTACACTAGAAAATGAAAATAGTCTTTCTAGAGAACCTCATACTCCTGAGGAACAGAGGAATCCTTTCTATTGACCAGACCCTAAGAAAGTTAATGAATTCATGGTTGAATGTGATGCTAAAATGGAAAAGATACAACATGAATATGATCAAAAAATGGCATTTCTTGAAGAGAATCAGGATGGACTTGACTATGAAGCAGCCTCTAAGGAGAACTATGAACATATGGCTCAAGATGAAATACATAAAAGTTTGGAACATGAGAGATAAGAAGTGGATAGAAAAAAAATAGAATATGAGCAAAGGATCCAAGCAATAAGAGAACTTGAAGAGTTGAAATTGAGGAAAGCTCAGTTCAGTACTCAAATGGCTAATTTGCATAAATATGTGCCACCTCATAGGTAGGGGAACAATAATGCAGGTCCATCGAATTCCTCACAAGCCCAAAAAAATGAGCCAAGGAATCAATGTAGACATCAAAATGGTCCACCACAACATCAAGGTGCTCAACCACCTCCTTATCAACAACATGTACCCCCACAAGGTCAGCAATATGTGGAAATGTCTCATAATAATCCATTGTACCAGCATCAAAATTACCAAAATCCGCCTCCTCCACAATACATAGCCATGATCAGGCAATTTCATTTGGCTGGATTTCAAATATGTCCTTATCCTATGGACAATAGTTGGAGAAGTCTTGTCCCACAGTTCATAGGAAGTAATGTGATTTCAGCTGAAGAAAATTTAAGGAGATTTAATGCTTTTTTGCAAGATTTGGATATGAAATATGAATATATGCAGATGAGGTTGTTTATGATGTCATTGATTAAAGATGCTAGAGTTTGGTTTAATGGCTTTCCAACAACCTTTATTGATTCTATTCATGTGTTTTATGAACATTTTCTTGAGCAGTATGGGAATCAATATGCACTAGAATTTTCTTTGCATGAATTGGTGACTATTCAAAAACATCAAAATGAGTCAACTTATGAATTCAACCAGAGGTTTTCTAAGTTACATAATAAGATACCTATTGGATCCAAATTGGCAGATCCTACTGCATTTAGTATTTATTTAAAATATTTTGATCGTAAGACTGGATATGAGCTTAAGAATAGGTGTCACAGGAATTTAGCTAAGGCTCAAAGGATAGCACTCACTATTGAAAATAATAGGAAGGCTACAGGGATGATTTCTAGGAGGGATAACCCTAGGGTTCCTCAATATTCTCCTCCAAATAAACAAGAAAACACATATAGAAATGAAAGGCCAAGATTACATGACATGCCATATAATACAAACTAGAGAGACGAAAAGCCACTGATGGATAGGCTAAGAAATAAAGAGACACCTGATCCCTTAAAGAAGAAAGTGACATACATGGTTGATGGTAGTCCTTAGTGTTCAGTTTGTGACTTGCCACATTATTTAGAGCATTGTGTTGTAGCTCAGTCAGTGTCTGGGAAAGACATACCAAAAAATAATAATGTAGAAGACCATAATATCTATTTAAATTCCCATACTCTTCACTCTATAGAGCAAGGGTATTCATCTGTAGAAGAAGGAGGATATGAATAAGATGTTGATCATCAACAATATAATTTTCACATGGAAGAACAAAAAAGGAAAATTGACTATGAAAAAAGTGATGATGAACAAAGTCCTACTACATCATATCAGACTAATAAGGGAAATGTGAGGAGACCAACTGGGGAAGAAATTTAAAAAATGACTATTGAAGAAGTTGAATAGGCCAAAAGCAAGTATTGGTTGAGAAATAGAACAATGAATGAGAATGAAGGTGTTCTAAGAGGAATATTCTTGAAAAATAAGAAGATTTCCCATGAAATATCAAAACAGACCAATGATGAGGACCCTGATAAAAAAGAACAGAAGTATGTCCCCAAAGAATAAAATAAAGAATTTCCCATGGACAAAAAAAAAATAGATCATACATTCAAAAGGGAGAAGGAGGAGAACAAAGGAGAACCAATAGAACAAAAGAAGGTGATTAGAGCTAAAAGTGCATCTTTTGATTTCATGCAAGCTTTATCCTAGGTAAAAATGTTTGTCCCATTACTTGAAATGATGAAAATTAAAGAGTATAGGGAAACTGCTATTCAATTAATATCTAGTGGGAGGAATCAAAATATAAACTTTGAACAAAAGGAGAATCTTGGAATTGCTGATAAGAAAGGAAAGATAAAATTTTTAGAAGTTTTCCTAAATGCTGCATTGATGAATACACCACAAGTTGATCCATTTTTTACTACCTTACTCATAAATGGTAAATTGGTAAGAAATTACATGATAGATTCAGGTGCTTCTATGAATATTATGCCAGTAGGGGTAATGAAACAACTTGGTATGTTGATAAATATTGAGGGTGGTAAATGTTATACCATGGATAGTAGGTCTATCCCAGTTGTGGGGGTTATGAAAGATGTAGAAGTGAAATTAGCAACCTACCCACAAGAAACCTATAATATTGATATAACTGTGATTGATACACCTCCTCAGTTTGGAATGCTTTTGTCAAGACAATGGACTGCATCAGTTGGAGGCAATGTGCAATTTGATTTATCATATGCCACAATACCAATCAATGGTGAGGAATTAAAGTTGTATAGAGAACCAAGGATGAATCAAATTGTTGAATACGTTCCTCAAGAACAACTCAATTTATTTTGTGATGTGGATTTAGGGAATTTTAGAATAGAGTTGTCTCAACCTGAATTATTGAATACTGACCCAATTGATAAACATGTCTTTAAAAATCAGCACGGTGTAAGGAAAATGTATTTTGATGGGGCATGCAGCTAAGAAGGCAATGGAGCTGGAATAGTTTTCATATCACCTAAAGGTACAAAATTTAAATATTCATTTTTGTTGGCTTTTGAATGTACAAACAATGTGGTAGAGTATGAAGCCTTGGTGATTGGTTTGAACATGGCTATCAAGCACAAGATTAAATTGTTGATTGTCTTGGGGGATTCTGAGCTGGTTGTGTCACAAGTTAGATCAAAATATGCTGCAAAGAATAAGAGGCTAAAACAATATATAAATGTTGTGTGGGATATAGTGGAATGATTTGATGCATTTTCAATTGATTTGATAGATAGATCTAAAAATTTGATGTCTGACTTTTTGGCTAATGTAGCCTTAAAGAGAGATGATATCACTTTGGTAGGGGTGTCCCAGGTTGAATTCAAAACATGTCCTAATGTCCTTGACAACATCTATTGCTGGCAGGTTTTTAAAGATGATACATACATTTTGAAGTTTCTTCATTGTATAGACCAGTATGAAGCACAAGAGATTGATTTCAATGCTTTTGTGGAAGAAGTGGATGGGAAAAAAATTGTATTTGGGAAGGAATTTTTGCAGCTAAAAACCAACAAACTTCCAAAAGGGCTTGTGGCATTGGAAAGAGTGTATGATGGGAGTGATCATTCTCTCATGAAGTAGACACCTATTAAGAAAGAAGATATTGAAGAAATAATTATTGGAACTAAATTAGCACCAAAAAAGGTTTATATCGGTAAGAAAATAAGCCTAAACATCAGAAAAATGTTGATTACATTGTTGAGAAAATACAAACATGTGTTTGCTTGGTCTTATGAGGATTTTAAGGCATATAGGGAAGATCTTTATCAGCATAAAATTCCACTTAAGCCAAACACAAAGTCATTTAGACAAAGGAAAAGGCCTATCAACCCAACTCTGGAACCTAAGATGCAATAGGAGCTAGCAAAACTCGGGGATGGAGGTATTATTAAACCCATTAGAAACTCAACTTGGGTCTCAAGTTTGGTTCTAGTCATAAAGAAAAATGGGGATATAAGGTTGTGTGTAGATTTCAGAAATCTGAATGTGGCTTCCCTAAAAGATAATTATCCTCTCCCAAACATGGAGGCAATATTGCACAAAGTAACAGGATGTGAGCTGTTGTCAATGATGGATGGATTTTCTAGATATAATTAGGTCAAAGTCAAAGAATTTGAGCAATACAAGAAAAATTTCACTACACCATGGGGAACGCATGTTTATGTAAGAATGCCATTTGGTCTCACAAATGTAGGAGAAACCTTTCAGAGGGCTATGGATGTGGCATTTGTAGATTTAATTAATGCTATAATTGTGGTATATCAGGATGATCTCACTGCTTATTCCAAAAGGGTAGAAGATCATATGGGGCACTTGGAGAAGATATTCATCAAAGCTTTGAAATATAGTATTAGTCTTAATCCTAGAAAATTTCATTTTTCTATTACAAAGGGTAAAATTTTGGGACATATTGTATCAAAGGATGGGATTAGGATAGACCCTAAGAGAGTTGATGCCATAGATAAAATCCCAATTCCTAAAACTGTGAAAGCAATCCAATCTTTTTTTGGTCAGATTAACTTTGTTAGGAGATTTGTGTCCAATTTTGCTAAGATTGTTAAACCTATATCTAAGATGTTGAAAAAAGGAGAATGATTAGATTGGACTTCTGAAGCTATGGATGCCTTCATGTCTATAAAAAAAGCTATCAAAGAAGCTCCCATCCTAAAATCCCTTGATTTTACTAGGCCATTTTAGATATTTTCTTTTGCTTCATTTCACACCATAGCAGTTGTTATGTTACAGAAGAATGATGAAGGTAATGAGCAGCCTATGTCTTTTTTCAACAAAGCTTTGTAGGGGTCAGAACTGAAGTATGACATTATGGAGAAATAGGCTTATGCATTGGTCAAGGCAAAAAAATATTTCAGACCTTATCTTGTTGGAGCTAAGATAATTGCTTATGTCCCACATGTAGCTGTGAAAGATATTCTAGTACAGACAAAGGTGACAGGGAAAAGATGCAGATGGATTAATAAAATCCAAGAATTCAATATGGAGGTTCATATTACCAAGTTGGTAAGAGGAGAAGGTTTGGCTAGGCTGATGGCAGAAACAAATATTGAAGCAAACCAAATTTACAATGTGGAAGATCAATAAGAGGTTGTTGCAAGTATTGAGCATACTCCATAGTATACAAATGTGATGTATTATCTCAAATACATGAAGTGCCCTAAAGGGTTGAATGATAATCAAATGATAAATTTTAATTTTCAAGCTTCTAAGTATGTTTTTATAGAAGGGGACTTATTTTGTAAGAATAGGGATGGTATATTACTATTATGTCTGGATGAGTCTCAAGAAAAATATGTCTTGAGAGAAATGCATGAAGGGGTGTGTGGAGGCCATTATTCTACTAAGACCACTACACATAAGATTATTAGGGCTGACTATTATTGGACTAAGGTGTTCAATGAATCTTTTGCACATGTGAGGAAATGTGAGGCTTGTCATAATATTTTAGGGAAGTTGAAGTATAAAGAAGCCTTGCCACTTAGACCTTTGCAGGTAGAAGATCCATTTCACCAGTGGGGAATGGAATTCATTGGAGAAATACAAGAAATATCAAGTGGAGGAAAAAAATGGATATTAGTGGCCATAGATTATTTTACAAAATGGGTGGAGGCTATCCCAACTAAGTAAGCAACTAGCAAGGTGGTGGTGAACTTTCTCACGAAGAATGTTATAACCAGATTTGGCACCCTGGTCAGATTGATCATAGATAATGGGATGTGTTTTAGATCTGATGAGTTTAGAGATTTTTTCAAAATATATGGCATTAATGTTTCTTATTCTTCCCCATATCATCTACAAGCCAATGGTCAGGCAGAGTCAAGTAATAAAAGTCTTTTGAAGTTAGTAAGGAGGATGCTTGATAAAATTAAAAAGGGTATGGGGTTCAAAGTTAAGATTGGTTTTATGGGCAGATAGGATTAAAATGAAGAAGGAAACTAGAAAATCTCCATTTGAATTGGTGTATGGGACACAAGCTAGGATGCCATTACAGAACCTTTCACTACTTTATAATTTTATTCTACAAGAAAACTTGGATATTTCTGAATCAATTGAGGAAACAATGGAGTAGCTTGCAGAACTTAATGAAATAAGAAGAATGGCTCAGAAGCAGAAAGTGAAATTGTAGTCGTAAATGAAATATATTTTTGATAAAAATTACAAGGAGAGAAATTTTGAAGAGAATGACCTAGTGTTGATGTGGATTTCTCGGTGTCAGGAGAAGGGGAAGCATGACAAGTTTGAAGCTTTATGGTTGGGCTCTTTTGTGATAACTAGTAAAGGAGGTGAAGATTTTTATTTCTTGTAGAACATGTCTAGAGAGGAGAAGGAGTTGCCTATACATGGGTAGTTCTTGAAGAATTTATTCTCTTAAGGATGAGAAGAGGGTTAAGGATTTCCAGTGCATGGACAATTCTTAGTAAACCTTTTTTAAACATTCTTTTCCATGCACAATAGCTTAGGAGTTTTGAAGGGTTTTGGTTTTCAAGTACATGGACATTCTGAGAAGTTCCCTTAATGAAAACATTTTTTTCTTTCCATGTATGGTAGTGTAGGGTCACTTCCATTCTCCATTTTCCATCTTATGTTGCTCTCATTTTCTTGTCCATTCGTGTCTTGGTTTGCTCTCCCAGTTGCATTTTGGATTCTTGTAGTGATTGGAAAATAACTCACCCCCAACAAGAGCCACTGTTAGAATCCAAAGTTTCATTAAAATCGTAAGGTATTTTACCCACTTGAACCCATGATTTCATTATCTTTTAATATTTTCTTTTTCATTTTACTGCCTTTCATAATGCTAAAATGCCCCATACCATTGCCATATTAATCATTTCTTACAGCCTATACCATATACCTCTATATCGCAGCCCCTTACAAGGTGGCTCGCGGTATGGTGATTAAAGAGTAGTCACAATAAGAACTCACCATGCAGCCGTTGATAGTCAAAACAACGACTGTTATGGTAGGGTAAGGAGTGAGAAAATTGGCGAGGCAATGGTTAGAGAACTATTACTGCTACACTGCACATGGTCAAACCACAAACCACAATAGCATGGTGGGCCATGAGTAAGGAGTGAAGCGACAGACAAAAGACCCATCGAAGTACCACTGGTAGTCAAGTCAGCAACCACGATGGTGCGGTGAATAGTCAACATAACAACAAATGCTTACCGCTACACTGTGGGCAGTCAAAACACTAACCGTGGTGATGCGGTAAGCAGCAAGCCTGGTAGTAAATGTTGGAGATTGTGGTACCACCAAGGTTTAAAATGAAGACCATAGTAGAGTGGTGGAAGGGACATGGGTAGTGATGGTTGCACATCATGTAGTCATTACGAGAAAAATGACAGACCGCAATGGAGCAATAAGGGAAGAGAAGGGCATGGTGAGTGGACATTGTGATACCATTGGAGGAAAGAATGAGACTGTGATAAGGCGGTTGATGTAAAAAATGACAGTCAATGTTGGACATCGCAGTACCACCAAGGAGAGAGGCGAAGCTCGCAGTAAAGCGGTAGAATATGGTGTAACATGAAATGTTACCGCAGGACCACTAGGAGCAGACAATGAGACCATGATAGAGCGGGAGGATAAAAGAGGCTTTGTGACAACGTATCAAGAGAATTATGAAGAGGGAGAAAAATATTACAGAAAAATCAAAAGCAAGACTATAGTTTAAAATATTTAATTTTCCGATAAGGCAACTTAATTAAATATAATGTAATTTTTGTCAATGAATACAAATGGTTTTACCGAATAAATGAAGGGTCACAACCCTTGGTACGTATTGTATAAATGTTCTAAAAAATCAGTGAGAAGGGGTAGCAGTTAGAGTAGTAGTTAGATTTTTCAGAAAATGAGAACTGAGAAAATGGAAATAATGTACAGACTTTCTTGAAGCAGATCAATGGAGAAAATATTTTAACTGGTGAATTAGTTTTGGTGTTCAGTTGTTGTTTGTATTAATTCATATTATTTACTTGGTTGTCTCCAACTTGAGGTCTTTTTTTCATTTAAATTAGTGTATCAAGTATATTTCTGATTTGTCAAAATGTATTCCCATTTTGTGTGATTTAATTGATTGGTGTCTGCAAGTCAAAATTAAATTATTTCAATAAGTCATAGTGATTTGAGGATTTATTTTTGATGGGTAAAGAAGAACCAAGTGAAGAAACATTCCAACACAGTTTATGCAAGTCATAAATTTAGTGAAGTTATATGCTAGTCATAGAATTTCAAAGTGCCTAGCAACTTGAATTAAGCCAGAGAGGGAAACACATACAATTTTTGATTTTTGACTCCATTGCCCATGTGGATAGAAGGCATTGATCTATCACAACCTAGATGATAAAATTCATAATAAAAAACATATTCAAATTATTTCTTTTATGTAGTAGGATTAGCAGTCATGATTTTATCTATTCACTTCCAATTTGCATTGTGAATAGATTGTTTGAGCAGGAAATATATTTTAAATCTACATTATTCACATAGGTGCACCCACCTAGGTTTATCAAAGCTTGAAGAATTGAAGGTTCAACTATGTTAATTGGCCTTGTACATTGGCCAAAAATGTTGTGAGAGCTTGGCAACCTCTTGTGGTTCAAACCTACATTTTTGAGACCCAACACATTTTTTTCGTTTTAAAATTATATCTTTTTGTCAAGACATTTTATTTATTTCCCTGATAGACTATGTTTGTATATGAACTTTAACTGCACAAGTGTAGTGTCCCATTGTTTTTTCTCTTTTTAGAGGGAATTTATGCATCCTTGACTATTTATGTTTATTGTATTTGTGTTCACAATATTACTAGGTATCTAGATCTATTACATTGTGTCATTGGCTTCATACAAAACTCTAATTAGATTTTGATGGTTTCATTGAGCTAGTTAATTTTCATCTTAATTTGTTCCCTTCACTCCTCGATTTATTGTAGCTATGTGTGTAGAATATTTTTTTGTGCCCCAATAGCACCATCAATATCTTTTAGTGGATAATAAGAAGAATCTATCATGTTTGTTCCTACAATTATGTCATATGATACTTGAGATATTTGGTGAGGTTTATCCATTGGAGAAAAAATGGGGAAAGCACATTGGCCTCTACTATACCCCCTTTAATGTAGTTTTTTTCTAACTATGAGTGGGCTACTACACATAATTTTTTGGCCTCTTTTATTTTACTTTTTATCATTTCCTCTTGTGCTTCCTACCTTATTTTTTCTTTTGTTCCTATATATCCTCTTTTAGGATGTCCACCAATTACTTGTTTTTTTCTAGTAGTGGAAGGGATGTGTCTCTTTGTAGTTGTGGTAATGAATTGTTCAATATTCTCACTACTTCCTATAAAAATTCTACACTTTCAATATGTTTTGTAGTATTTTATCCCTAGTAATGGCATATTATATATCTCCTATTTGAATCTTTTGTGATGGGGAGATACTAGAGATTTTTACTAGCTATGAACAAATCACTAGAAACTTGAGTAGTTGCAGTGTGGGCACTAGCTATAGTTGCTTTTGTTGTGTGGTAAAATATTTGATAAACTATATGGGGGAGTGAGAATTAGATGCTTCTACATTAGTTTCCCCTTGTCTCCTATCTTCAACTCCACTTGGTTGGAGACTTTCTAGAGAAGGTGCTTCCTATTTCCTATATTTTTCTTCCTCCATGAGAGGATTATGGATCTTTTTGGTTAATTTTGTTCTCTTTCTAGAGTTTCTCTATTTTAGCTTGTTCCCCTTCCATTAAGTATTCCACCCTTTATTTTTTCTAGATTTGTTTATCATGGGCTTGTGCTAGCTACTCCTTTTTATTTTCTATAAGGTCAGACCCTAACTTCTAGTTTTCCTTCTCTCTTGTCTCCTCCTTTTTTTGGATCTTTTCTCTCTTCTCTTGGAGTGTGATAATTATTCTCTTTGGAAAGCCTTCCATTAATTTGTATAGGATCTTTTTGAATCTCCTTATATACTTCAATAAGAATTATATTAATCATTCCTTATTGTATGCATCTAATTCTTCATACATAATTAGAAATCACAGTAATATATTGTGATAGATGATGGAATTTGTTGTGGCCATGAAATCAATTATCAGCTATGGTCTCTCAAAATCCTCTGGCTACTAAATTTCCACCATATGTTCCTTTCTTTTGTAGAGATTTGTATGCTTCTTCAACTTATTATTCTTCCTCCTATTCTCTAAATTTTTTTACTATCTTCCTCTTCACTGATTGTTTAGCCCTTACTTTGTGATTTTTCTTCTACACACTCATCTATAGTAATATTTATAATAATTCTTGTACATCTAGGATGTTTACTATTTATGATGATGAACTAGGACCCAAAATTTATGCGCTAGTGGCATGTAGGCATATGGAACTTCTTATTACTAGTGTGTTGACTTCAAGAAGTGGTGTAGAAGAGTTTTGTGTTGTCCCTTTTGATTGGATTCCCCACTACTTCTATAAATTTCCCTTGTTCTTCTTGATTTTCTCCTTTGCATTCTTCTTACGGATTTGGTGTATTTTTTTTATATTTCCCAAATGTGTTTGTATTTGGGTCCTTTGGTTTACTGAGGATATTTACAACATACGTATCTACTTGCCACTATGATACCTCATAGGGGATATGGGGAATCCGTTTTATCCTTTTCTCTACTACCTCCATACTTTATATTCATTATCAACCAAGAAACTAATAATTTTCATATATTATTTGATAGATTCACGTGGTATCTTCTTCTTGGCCTATAGTTATTATCAAAATCTCTTGAAGAAGCCCCAATATGTAGTGGTGTATTCTTGTTTGTTTGTGAACTATAGAGTATGGAGCTTGATTTGTGCCACTCCTAGTATATTTTTTACCAAACCTTTCCTTTGAATGTATGTAATTCATTCAAGAAGTATAATACTAGGAAAATGAGTAGTGTATAATACAAAACATTATTACATAGTATTTTGATTTTCTAGAGGTTTTCCATTAGTTCCTCCCTCACCACCTCATAGAGGTCAAAATCCTTCCCCTCCACCATCATTTGATATGTGGTGTGTATTAGTTTTTTTATTATGGATTATTCTTTATTTGGATAGTATATTTTGTATGTGATACCCATTGTGGCATATCACACGATATAATTTCATGCATGTGGTAGGGTCCTAGCCGCATTACCTTTAACTTTATTTTCTTTATATTTTTTTATCATATAGTAGGACTAAATCTCCTAGTTAGATTTTTTTTTTTTTGGAGGTTTATATCATGTCAATATTTTTTTCTTTTCCACTCCACTTGTTGGTTGTATAGAGCTATCAACCTAATTTTATCTTGCAGTGTAGAAAAGTGTATCCCTTTTACATTTTCACACTTGTTTGGGCCCTCCTCATCAATTTGAACTTAATTGTGCTCTAATTTACTGTTGTAAAGTGTACCCCTTTACACTTTCACACTTTTTGACCTTAATTGGCCCCTTAATTCATTTACCAAGCCTATTTTATTACATTTTCCAAAGAGGAAACCTGACATTCATTAATGCCTTAACATAACACTTCTCATTGAGAAATGAGTCCTAGGTTTATGGACCTAGGACCCATTTTCCCAAGGGAAAATGGGTCCTCCTTTAGACCTAGGACCTAAATTTAAATTATGTTTTTGGTGGTATTTTAAAATATTCAAATGTATATTCAGATGTTGGCTTGTGATATTTGAATTTTGAGAAATTAAGGATACATACCTATAAATATAAGGTTATTTCACTATGTTTTACCAAGAATATTTTCAAGAGATAAAGTTAGAATTCAAGATAATTTCAAGATAAATTTAAGGAATTCAAGAGAAAAATTATCAGAGTTTTATTGTAGTGATCAAGATCCAATTGTCATATCAAAGAATTCTTGCATCATGCATGTTATTGAAGCTTCTATGATGATTTAGGCTTCAATATCCATTTAAGCATTCAAAGAACTATTTCAAGTCAAGATTCAAGGTTCAAGATCCACATCCATTGAATCCATTTCATGCAAGTTGAAAATTTGCATTCCAAGGTTTATGCAAGGGTTTGTTGAGTGGTAACATAGATATTTCCATTATTCATTCCCTCTTTCATGTTTCATTTTATTTCAAGGTCTAAGTACCACAACGAGGTTTAACTAAGGAAAACCCCCATTCACCATAAACAAAACATTTTTCCCTCTTGATTTGTGATTGCAGATTTAGGTGGAATAAATCTTGAAGATGTCTGGAAGAGAAAACACTTGAAGAAGTTTTCAAAGATGCAAAATTTGTCATAAAAGTTATCATCTCATCAAAAATCATCTACATAATTTATTTTTGGCTTTCTAAACTTGAAACATGGAAAAATTTGAAGATTCGGTTATGTAGGAGAGGCTCCCGAAAATTGCAGACAAACCCTAACTCAAGACCCATTCACCCCTGAGTGAATGAGTCCTAGATTAGCTTTAGAAACTAACTTTTAGTGACTAGTACACATGCCTCTACCCTTCGCTAATCTGCATTTTTTTTTCTAACTCTATCAGTATTGAGCTTAATCTTGCTGTTCCAAGTATTAGATTTCAATTTTCTATTGATTTACTATTTTTATTTTTCTCTCCAAAGTGTTGTTTGCCCATGACCCCCATTCTAACACAAAAAGGAGATCTATAGATTCACACTTTGATTTGATTCACCTAATGGTTGATAATAATTTTATTGTGTGGATCTCATTTTCTAATGAATTGAGGAAGAATAACTCCATCATACCCAAAATTGAAGCTACCTCACCTATTTTTCTTCTTTTCATTTTGGTGAGCTTGAATTTTGATCATTGTATTTTTTTTATTTTGGAGTCTATTTTCACCCTATATCTAGATCTTGTATTGCATTGAATTGAATCTCACTTGCGGTTTCTTAACTTGCATTAAATTTGCATCTCATTTAGGGTCTTAGGATTGCATTCTTGGCATTATTTAAGTCTAAAAAATACAAAAAATAAGTCATTTTTCAAAGCATTTACATAACATTCCTTAATCATTCATTTACATTTGAAAATTGAATCAAAATTGCATTTCAAATTAGCTCTACTAAGTTTTCATTTAGTCATATTTTTCATTTGCATTCAATATTAATTTCACTAAAATCTGAAACTCACTATCTTAAACTAGAATCTGGAAACCACATGAATCAACTCAAAAATCTATAAAAACATTTTTCAAAACCTTAAGCTGGGACCCATTTCCCCAAGGGCGAATGAGTCCTTGATCAAGGATGTTTCCTGAATTTTTGGGCATTAAAACCTCTATTTCTATATTTTGTTTTGTTGTTTTTAGTTTTATGTTTTAGTTTGCATAATTTATGTTAATTGGAATTGATCACATTAATATTCATTTGATAAATTTAGTGCATTGTGTGAATTCAAAATTTCGTTTACAAGACATCATTTTTAGGTTTTCACGTAGCATAATTAGAAAATTATCTTGTTAGAAATCTAAAATTTTATTTTACATATTTGCATTGCACTTTACATCTTAGGACATTTGATTGCATCTTGCCTATTGAGTTTTTGAAACTTGTATGAGCTTCAAAAATTGGTGTCCTATTAGTAATAGTATTGTGAGACATATTTCAAGACTCAATGTCATCCCACAATGCACCATTCATCATGGATCTTGGGTTTTTGAACTCTTTCACTCATAGTGCTGATACTAATCAACCCACTATGGATCATATTCTTCATACCGCATTTCCAATGACTTCCCTACCTACAACTAATGTGCATAATGTTGAAAAAATGGTTGGTAATGTCTTGTAAGAGAACATAAGAAGGATAGATGAAGAAATAGAAAAATTGCAAAACTTTGTGACTTCTAAAAACATTGCTAGTAGTGTCGTTCCTACTTTAGATAATGTGAGGAAAATACTTGAAAATGAACATGGAATAGAGATTATGTGAAGGATAGCTTGTATTTTTGATAAACATATCCCTATCATGAATATTTGTTCTCAAGATTTGAGATATACTCAAATCCAGGGTGGAAATTCAATTCCACCTTCCAAAACCCTTACCTCTATCCCATACCTACACTAGCACTCATGTTGCTACAACCATCTAGCCTACTAGCAATTTCAACACTTCCTTAGGTATTTCATCTAGGAATTCTTCTAGTTTTGTGAATTTTGATCTCATATCTCCTCAACCACCCCCCCTCAAAAATCTACAATTCACTTGCCCTCCACGTACATACACAAATCCACCTTTTTCACCTCCATCTCATAGCACCAACAATGATCCAATACTTAACACACTTTTATAAAATGTCTCATCTCTACAACAATAATTTACCACATTAAACCAAAATAAAAATGCCCAACCTTCACAATAAATAAAAACCAATCCATTATCCTTGGAGATACTAAGAACACAAATGAAATAGGGTATAGAGGTTCCTAGGTTTGATAAATATGGTGGGAAAGGAGATCATGTTAGCCATGTTTCTTATTACAAAACCTTATGTAGTGACTTCATTTTTGAAGATAAACTCTTGGCTAAGATCTTACCTCAATCCTTGAAAGATGTTTCTTTAGAGTGATTTTTCTCTTTACCCAATAATTAAATTAGTTCATTCAATGAACTTATTGATGTCTTCTACAACCACTTCCAAATAGGTGCAAGGGCACCCAAGCCTTCATGCCCCAAGAGGGGTCAAAAGTTGAATTTTTTTTCTTGAGTACATTGCATGTAATAAGGTATTATAAGATGATTTAATATGTTTTTGGGTTGGTATTGAGTCATTAGGGGTGAGTTAGGGTCCAGTTGCAAAATTTTATCAAGTTGCACAAAAGTTGTAAAGCAACTTTTACATCTTTTCGTCAAAAAATTCTCATAATGGTGTTTAGTTAGTCTGTAATTTGAAATATGGTTGTGAAAAATTGGGGAATGATGGGAAATGTTTAAGAAGGCCTTTTATGGTAAGGAAAAAGGTTTATTGTTGAAATTTGGAAGTTGGAGCAATGAAATATCTCTATTTCTATATTTTTAATGTAATTTTGCTGCTACATTGAATTGTATGGATCTATACAATCCCTCCATGATCTAATTTTGATTGGATTTGATGGATTATTGAATATAATTTTTTTTGGTGGTGGTTGCATGTGATTTCATCAAGTTTCAAGAAATTTGTGTCCATTTTACCTCAGACTTGTTGAAACCCTAGTTAGGGTAGCCAATGAGCAAACAAAATGCAATAAATTGTATTCCACCCAGAGAAAACTCTTGAAACTTGGTGGAATGGATGATGTTGAGGTATTATTTGATATTACTTGGTTGCATATGCACAGGATGGTGTTTGGAATGTATTGAAGAAGCATGTGTGTTTAATATTCATGTATCAAACCAGGTAACCCTAGTGGTTTGGTGAAATGTGATGCATGCAATTGGGAAAAGATTCAGATGACTGGAGCCTTTTTTTAGGACCCTATGTGATGTGTCTAAAAAATTAGAGTGGAGATATAGAGCCTAGGATTCAAAAGACCTACTTCTACCAAGCCTATTCATGCCATTAGGCCTAGTCTACAAGCGAGACAATCATTTTTGAGGACTTCTATACAAAGTGACCCCACCTAAAAACTTGGTATGTCTACAAGTGTCCAAAACATAATCTGGAAATGTGATCATATTTAGAATGCTATGTCTACCCTACAAGTTATGTCTGAAAATCTATGTTTGAAATGATACAAGAAGGTATGAGGGTTGTGAAGGAAAACCCATCAATTGATGTTTGAGGACTTGAGAGATTAGTTGTTTTGAGGTTGTCTACCCCTACTCTACATCACAAATTCACATGGGTCCTAAGATGACCTTAGCTAATTTGATGATATGTAAACAGAAGGATGATGAAAAGGTCACTGATTTAATAGCATCATACCAAATTATTTATTCACAAATAAACATTAAGATTCCTAATGTTGACCTTCAAATAGTGTTTATTTCTAATTTTCAAGATAAAATAAAAGCTAAGCTTGAGATGTTGAGGTTTCCTTCCTTCAAATAGTTGTGTAAAACCCATTGTGATTACCAAAATTTGGTTAGTATTCATGAAGTGAAAACTTCCTCTAACCATCCTGAAAATTCTGAATCCACACCTCAAATGAACTATCAACCTTTGAAGAAAAAATAAATGGATTTCTACAACTTAATCCCCCTTAATGAAATAAAAATGTTGAAAACCAAGTGGTTGATATAAAGATGACAAAACCATATACCTTTTTGAATATAAATAAACAATTTACACCCATACCTTATACCCTTCATAATATCATGTTGCAGCTCTTAGAAAATAATTTTATTTCCTTACCTCCTATTAGAGCTCCTGATCCTACTAAGCTTTTACCTTAAAAATATAGATCGACTGCCTATTTCCATTTTCATTGACAAAATAGACATAATATGGAACATTGTAAGCATCTTAAACATATTGTGCAAGACCTCATTGATTCTAATCATATTCAAATTGGAGGTGTTAATGATCAAGGTTAATTTTGTAGCTCCTCCTAATCAAAATTTGAAAATATTTACCAATCCTATACCTAATCATAATATCTCCTTTGTCAAATCTAGTGAAACAAAGAATGGTGTGATTATTGTTGACATAGATGATGAAAACATGAAAGATAATGAGAACAACCTTATGGATGGTTTGGTTGGATTTGTTGATGCTAAACCTTGTAAGGGCCTAACTAAGATGTCGCTTGACATTTTTTTCTCACAATAAGACATACTTAAACATGCACCCAATGGTCCTCTTTACATGGCTTGAATAGTTAATGACAAGCCTACTAATTATATATTAATTGATCCCATCTATGTAGAGAACATGATCACTGAAGAATTCATATTTTTGTATGAGATTTATCAAGATACATATGAAACATCGAAATAATGGATCAAAATGCATAATGGTTTTGCTTGCCCTATAATTGGTTCAATAAATTTCCCTTAAAAATCTAGACAAAAAGAATTAACTGTCTCATTCACCATCATCCCAATTTCAGAAAAAATTCATGTGAAGTTAGGCTATCCATGACTTCACTCCATGAATTTCATCCCTTCGATTGTGCATAAATGTTTAAATTTTCCATTAGGAAATGAAATCTTTACTATGTATCATGGTGGCTTTAATCCTGTGTCTTCCCATGGAAATTTCTCATTGGATTTCTTTTGGCCCAAGCCTATTGAACCTATTAGGCCTTGTGATGACTTCTTTTTCAATTCTATCAAAATTTTAAGGAAAAGTGCATAATAGAATTATCCCTTAGCAATATTCCTCAACCCATGATTGAGCCTCCTATCCTTGATAAAACCATGATTGAACCAAAATATCTTCCAAGTAACCAAGACCACCCTATGACAAATCCTACCCTATTTCATATAAGAGACCATGAGATAATCAAACAAATATCGTTTATCCTCCTAAAGTTAAACAAGTTTATAAAGCTAACTAGAAAGTGGTTCAACAACCTCACATGGCTCCTCTTGTTCCTCCCTTGAAGGAAGAAAAGAAACCTATGGTTGATAAAATTTCTCCTATACAATCACAACTTGAAAACCGAATGAAAAGAAACTAAAATTATAGAGAGTGTAGGTGTAGATGTCATGCTATTTCTCATTTGTTACAAGAAAAAGAAGAAAAGAACAACATAGAAAACAAAAATCCAAACTTGTCTCAAGAAATACATGATGACTCTCCACCCTCTCTACAACATGAAAAATCTTCTATGTATATTATCATTAGACCTCCTATTGTGATTAACTTGGATGATGATAATTAAATTGCAAAGATCAATGAACAAGTGCATAATGAGTTGAATCCATTGTTTTAATATTCTATGAGATTAAATGATGATCATCCTAATAAGAGTGTGTAACTCGGTGCTTGTCCTAGTTTGGAACTTGATGTTGTCCCTTTGGCTACTTATCTAACTCCATCATATATTGATCAAGATTGGTATGTGGAAAACCTTCTATAGGTTGACTCACATGTGGCCTACTAGTCTTGTCTTTATTTTCTTTTACATGTTCTTTGTGGGATTGTATGTGTGTAATGTGATCCCCTGTACTATTTTATTTGATGTATCTCTTCATATGCATTCCTCTATTTGTACCTGCATTCTTGTATATGTTGTAAATATTTATCTTTGCTTTTGTCTTGTGTTTTCCTTTTGGGGATGACACAAGACATCGAGATATTTAGGTCTCTTCCATGTTGAACCAAAACCTTTCTCTTTATATTCGCTCTTTATATGTCATTCTTCCTATTATGCAAGTATTTGGGGAATGGTGATGTTTTTGAGCTCTATAATCACATTGTAGCAAAGACATACTGACCCAAAATATGTGGATCCCTTATGTGTTTGGTATTTAATTTTGGGGGCAACCACTTCCTCTCTTTTTCATGGTGTAGCTTTGTTTGGAAACATATGACTTGGCATAGGGCTTTCTTAATAAGATCTCATGTCTTCTTTATTATTTAGCATTGATTATTTGGCACTTTAAAGTAAATTTCTTACAACAATGGTGTTAGAAATTTCTTTACAAGTGGGGGAGTACATTGCAATTATTATTTTTGAAAATTTTGGCATTCCTTATGTTTCATTGTGTTATTTTATTTCTTCTTGTGATGCATATTTTTCTTGGCGGTTTCATTGGGTTTTATGTCCTCCAAGAGCATGATATTTCTTGGCATATGACTTTCCTCTTAGTGGTGATGCTACACATTGCATTCCCTAAGTTGTGAATATTTTATCCTTGACTTGTCATCTCTTGGAGACATTAGGCATGATGTTCCCTAAGAGGAGGCCTAACATGAACTAATCAAGACCCCTTTGAATAAACTTTATTTATATTTTGTTCATAAGTGTTTAGCATAACATAGCTTGTTAACCTTATGAAGCTTGAAGTTTATATTTTTGTCGTTCCTTATCAGAGTTATTAGAGATATAGCTTTGGTATGGTTAGAATGATGAGAGCCCATAGACCTAGCATGACTTTCTCATTGTACAATGAGAGCTTGTAGACCTATTGATGGGACTTGTAAAAATTTGTCAAATTTGTGTCCAAATTGGGCATGACTGATTACTTTTAACAAGATTGGAGGTCTGATATTTTGGGTTTAAGGTTTTTCATCTCTCATGAAAAATTGATTGGTATCTTTTAAAAAACCCTCACACTATATTTTAAAGTTGACTTTCTATTGAGGGTTATCGATCACTTAATTTATATAACTGAGCATTTCCTTCGTGTACTTACCGGCCCCTTTCACCCGACCTACCGGTGTCTTGTTTTCCAATTAAGCTTAAATATTTATGCCGACGAAGGTTTTTCCGATTGATCCCACCAGTATATTTTATATGATCTATGTAGCTTGGTGAACCATCTAATCACAGGTTTTGATCTAGACCGTTTCTCACAAAACTCAAAGGTTTTCCTGCTGATATCACTTAGATGGTGCGAGGTGTGCGAGATGCCGCCATCTGTCATATACAGAGGAGTGGGGCCTTTTCCTGAGGCACCAGTAGTGACAAGTGGCCATCATTTCAGTAGTAGGAATTTAATGATGGGGACTAATAATGACCATCCCTCGTAGGCCTCACACGATCAGAGTAAATGTCCCAAAAGTACTGTGAGGTTTGCAAAAAGGCGACAAGTGGCTTGACTCTTGAAATAATGGGTCTAGGTGGGGCTTGTTGCCTGATTGCAACCTCCTATTTTTGTGGGTTGTGATTGGTTGTGATATTTACTAGGCGGTGATGTGGATCTTCAATGATCATTGACTTGATCTAAGTCATCTGATTTGCGACGTCAATTCCACATCAACAGTTCAATTTCAAAGAGTTATTGTTCATCCATGTGAGGAGATTTTGCACTCTACAACTTGTTTTCATTAATGGCATGGGTTTTTTAGTGGATTTTCTCCTGATTTACTTGCATGCGAGTGGTAACCTCGTGATAAATATAATGATGGACTATACACCTAAAATAAATTTGTGGTGGAAATATCAGCCACTAATCATTCACATGCTCATGCGAGCATTTGGGAAATTA
The DNA here is from genome assembly GCA_007115665.2 of Sequoiadendron giganteum. NCBI lineage: Eukaryota > Viridiplantae > Streptophyta > Pinopsida > Cupressales > Cupressaceae > Sequoiadendron > Sequoiadendron giganteum. The sequence continues at coordinate 581,631,809 of CM021106.1, read as the reverse complement.
ATATTCCCTGCACCAGATTACTCTATAAATACCTGCTAAATTGCTCGGTATTATCATTGCATTTTTGATTTGATATGTTTGCAGGTAGTGGATTTGTTTGTAATTTCTAAGCTACACATCTTCAATGGACAAGTCCAAGGTGTAGCGAAGTTCCAGAGTAGGTGTGATTAATTCATGGCATGAAAGGGAACAACATGATCTTGATGCTCTTGAGGCAAGTTCCCAAGGTGTGGGCAAGCGGTTGGGGCATTGTAATTCTCTTGTTGTGCTCTCTTCGAGCTCTGGTGGTGATGGGTCTGAGATTGACTTGGACTATCATTGCTATCTTATGACCTTGACCAAGCTCGTGGGTGTTGATGAAGAGGCCCTTGCAGTTTCACCAATAACTGCAATGGCACCATGTTGAGTTGCTAAGGTTCGTGTTGATGTGGATAGAAAAATGAAATTGGTTCCACCTCAGACTGAAGCAAGAACCAAAAACGGTCTCCTATACCGGGGTCTTGTGTTGACTAAATGATTGTTGGTGCTAGTGTGTGTTTCTTGTGATTGGTTCTTTTCTGGTGGTTTGTCTTGTGGATGTGGACGTGTGCATGTGTGGCATGCTCTTTCTTTCTTTTCTCCGACTAGTTACTGGGTGTAACTACTTTTTGATTTCTCAGATCATACACTGTGTTTTCTAATGATGAGGAATATTTTTTGGAAGGTGAATTCAAATTTCTTTTCAATGAAATTAATTTTGAAATTAACAATGAAGCACAATGCTTGTTGCTCTCCTATTCTATAAAGGAGATTTTACGGCTCATTGTTAGGGGTTAGATCTTTGTATCTAGAGGCTTAGTGTTTGTATAGTCAATTTATTTACTGTAGGTTTTTTCTGAAGGTATTAGCTAGTATGTTTTGTCTGGGACAAGAATATTATAAAATAAGCAGGATGTCTTATGTAATTACAGATATTGAAGCAATAAGTAACAATCTAGTAGAAAAATTGCTCTCCTGGTTTCATGTCATGAGTTGTGAATGAGTTTATCAATGATATATTCATTCAGCTTCAATGGTATATTTGAGTGTGTACCTCATTTTTCTACTTTAACTTAACAAGTTAATTAAAGTGCTTAGAAATGAGTTGCAGATTTATGATGTCGTCTTCAAGATTCCTTAAAGGTTGTTGTTTTGATAACTAAAAATATCATAGTGTAAATAATTGTGGTGATATGTTCATGATATCTGGGTTATGTTGTATGTGACTCATGCCCAATGGATGATGCACTAGATTATTTCTTTAGGATCCCTGTTTGAGAGTATAGGGTTGTAGTTCTAAGCACAATGGTTTAAAGTCTGAACATATCTAATACATCAAACCTTGTCTCTTTGGAGACATAAATCTTACATTAATTTTCAGTCATTTTTCTTTATGATAATTATTGTTATTCTTCAGTTTTTCCATAACCAGTATAATTGCTATCTAACTGCGTTGGTGGGGACTGTATCTCTTTGAGGAAGTGTTCTTATTAGGTCATGAAATATTCATATGAACACACTTAGGAAAACCCTCCTTGGTTTCATAGAGGCAAAAGTGTAGGAGATCTTAGTCTTTGACTGAATCTTGTTAGTTGGCCACTATCCTTTGTGGTTCTTTAATATAAAGGTTGGCTACCTCTTAGGGAATTATGAAGCCTTAGCTGGAAAATTAAAACACCAACAAAATGACGACTTTGCTGGGGACAAACTTAGAAGTTTTGGTTGCAGATAGTGTTCTTAAGAGTCATTGCATAGAGTCAAATGACTTTATATCCTGAATTTAAATAGTGAAAAAATTTCAACCCTAGAAGGAAGAGGTTGTTGAAATAAACCTAAAAATTCTATGATATGTGGTGTTCTGCTGGTAAAGGACTCAGGAGTTTCGGGTCCAGATAGTCCTGTCATAAATTTCATTATAATATTTGACATATTACTTGTAACCTTAAAGGTTAAACTCAATGGAATAGGCTCTTTTCCTGAATCATTAGTTGAATGGTGGTTTTATTGGGGAGAAATTTTGAGAAATTTAAAAGAAAAAGAGAAAGGAGAAACCACAGGAGTTGGAGGCGGCTATATAGAATCATTTGTTTAAGTGGAGCTAAGTGTTAAGTTTGGATGGTAATGGATTGTGGTTTTGAAAGAGTTTGGTAGTAGCATGGTGTTAGAATGTTTGAGGCATGAATCTATTGTGGAAAAAGACCCATAATCTAACAAGCTTTGAAAATGAATTTCATATTTCTTTTGAAATTTAGTCCTTTGTTGAAGAGGTGGCGACTTTGTCTGAAGAACTAGTTTATTTATGAAGGAAAAGTCCCAGATCTGTGATATTTACAGTCAGGGAGAGAATATTAACAACTACTGCCAAAATTACCAGGTATTTTATTAAATCTAAATAGTTCACTATTTCTAATTGTAAGGGGTGTTTGTAATTGAGGATGAAAATGGTTCCAAACTAGATGTCTAGGAACAAAGAAAGGAATGGTGATTAGATTTTCCATACTTCTAGTGATGCAATATGTAAAAGGACTTATGAAACATTTTTATGTTGCATCATATTTCAAAAAGAAAGGAATAATAACTTCATGTCACTAATGGAATCATGGTTGAGATGGTAAATGATATGTTTGATACTATTTTGATGAATTTTAAATGGGTATAAGAGATTTCCCATACGAGAAGTCTGACATAAATATGGAAAGAGAACAAGTTTCATTAAGCCCTTTAGGGGGTTTTGAAACTCAAAGGTATATGCCTTTTATTTTTTAGTGATGTCAGTGGTTACCCTAATCCAATTCCTAAGAAGATTAGGAAGTATTTGCCTAAATACATAGGGCAAAGTGTAGAATCAACCTCTAAGCATTTACATGATTTTGTAGATGTAATGGGGGATTATGAAATCAGTCATGAGGATGTTGCTATGAATCTTTTTGTCCAATCCTTAAGGGGTGATGCCAAGGATTGGTTTTCATATTTACTAGCCTATTCTGTTAACTCATGGAATCAGTTGGTGATAGTTTTTATTGAACAATTTGGTGAAAGAGTCAACCCCAACATATTAAGAAAAGGTTTTATGGGAATCCACATAAAAGAAGAGGAGCTAATCCCATATTTTAATCTCAAATTTTCAAGAGCTTTAAGAGAAATCCCTAAAGAAATAAGACCAAGTGAGGTTGAATGCTTGGTTGCATATCTTCGTGCTTTTGAAAAAATGATGGGTTACCTATCAAGAGATAAAGAACCTACAGACCTTCACCAAGCATATCAAATGGCTATGGAGATTGAGAACAACATGAAATACTCAATGATGAAAGGGTATCTGGTTGCAAGTATTGACTACCCAAGCCTGGCTCATACTAGTAAAATATCAGAGTTGGCTGCTCAGAGCACTGATTATGATAAGAGTGTTTTGAAAATTGCAATATCTCCACCACTGCAGTGTGATGGAAATGAGATCCAAGTTGAAAGCCAGTTCAATTTGAATGGTGATGATCAAACTTCTCTTATGCCAGAATTGTATGAGATGAAGAGGCAAGAGGAAGAATCGCCATATGAGTTTTTCTTGTGATTTTTAGATGCCTTAATACAAATTCCTAGAGGTGTCAGACCTAATGACTATGAATGCATTGACTTGTTTTGTGAACTTTATGAATTGGGGCTAAGTGCTTTTCCAGAAGAATTGAAACCTGCTAACTTGGCCCAAGTCCTTAAATGGGTAGAGATTACAAAATCAACCAAGAAAGTATCTACACAAAATGAAGATAATGCTTTCCCTTTTGAAGAAAGTTAGATAACTACAAAAGAATTTGAGGGGAAAAATGATGAAGGATTAAGTGAGACACCCATTTTTTTGCCTAATCCCGATTGTAATGCTCATGTCACTGATATCTTGTTATAGGCTAGTGATTTGTGATTTTAGAATTGATGATTGCATTACTGAGGATGGAGCTGAGCCTCTCCGTTTACCAAAATTGTATGGAAATGTGGAACCCTCATGATTTTACTTGTTGCCAAGTGAAGGAACAACTTTCAAATAATAAATATTTGGAGTATACTCCAGGTATATTGGCAATGGAACAATTTTATTGTTTAAGTGTTGAAGAACTTGAAGACAATGAGGTGTGTGATCAAAAGAATAGTACTAGAGACAACCAACATATTGACGAAAATATTAGTACTATTGATTTTCCTGAATGTTTGTATGAAGATGAGAGTTATTTGTTGTTACCAGTTGACATTGATATTGCTGGTGAATTTTTTTCAGATTGTGCCATAATTTTCACTTATAAATTAACACATATACCAGGTGGTGTTGAACACAAGGGGGTTGGTGCATATTGTTGTTTCTCTATTGCCCATGATAAGATTGATGTGTTTGATTATGTTCTTGAATTTTTTCATTTGGGAATGGATGAAGGATTGCAAGAAGGGTTGTATGTTGAGGGGCCTGAGATGAATGTGTTTACACATTTCCTAGAGAAAGATTTTACTTATATTGTCCACCTTTGTGGTATCAGGATGTGTTCCAAAACATCTGAACATAGGTGTTGGCAACCATGCTTGTGTGGAAAGCACCAGGGTGAGGATTCCCCAAGTTATGTGTCCTCCTTGTTGTACTATGGGGGTATGTGTAACATACACAGTTTTATATGAAAGCTTTTAGTTCTATGTACAAGTTGATGATGATGCCAAGATGTGTGATGTTGTAGACCATATAAGTTATGAATTTTTCCATTTTGCAGCTCATTTGAGTCAGCATTCTATGAGGTATGACCAGGTGCAGGGTAAGGAAAAATCTCATTATGGTCATGTGTTATAGTTAATATTTTAACATAGGGTGTTGACCGATCAGGTACATGGGAGTATGAGTAAACATTATGATACATCCAGGCATACTGATTACTCCAGTAACTTGGGAGCATCAAGAGGTGAAATTTATAGATTTTGTTTACTCCAGGTAACTGAGAATTTTATTTTTGATAGGGGTAAAATTTGATTTCCCTTGTTTGGTGGCTTGGGGCCATCAAGTTGGATATACAGAAGTTCAAATTGACAAAGAAATGTAGAAAATCCATCAAGACACTTGTGTGATTCAGTTTTCTGGTCTACAAAGCTAGACATTCTGAATTCTTTCTATGCTCGCAAAGGGGCACACATCCCTAGTCGATGCCACTAATGTAAATTTTAAAAATTTGTCAAATTTGTGTCCAAATTAGTCATGACTGGTTACTTTTAACAAGACTAGAGGTTTGATATTTTGGGTTTAGGGTTTTTGATCTCTCATGAAAAATTGATTGGTATCTTTCAAAAACCCTCATTGTAAATTTCAAATTTGACTTACTATTGAGGGTTACCAATCACTTAAGTTGTTTGATTGAGCATTTACTTCGTGCTCTTATCGACCCCTTTCACCCGACCTATCAGTCTCTTATTTTGCACTTGAGCTTAAATTTTTATGCCACCGAAGGTTTTTCCAGCTGGTCCCACTAGTATATTCTATATGATCTATGTTGCTTGGCAAAGCGTCCGATCATGAGTTTTGATCTAGACTGTTTCTTGTAAACCTCGTAGGTTTTCCTACTGATGTCACTTAGATGGTGCGAGGTGTGCGAGAGGCCTCCATCTATCGTATATAGAGGAGTGGGGCCTTTTCTCGAGGTGCCAACAGTGACAAGTGGCCATCATTTCAGTAGTAGGAATTTAATGACGCAATAATAATGACCGTCCCTCGTAGGCCTCACATGATTAGAGTAAATGTTCCAAAAGTACTGCAAGGTTTGTGAAAAGGCAACACATGGCCTGGCTCTTGAAACAATGGGGCTAGGTGGGGCCTACTGCCTAATTGCAACCTCTTATTTTTGTAGGCTGTGATTGGCTGTGATGTGGATCTTGAATGATCATTGATTTGATATGAGTCGTCCAATTTTCTAGGTCACTTCCACATCAATGGTTTAATTTCAAAGGGTTACTGTTATCCGTGTGAGGAGATTTTCTACTCTAAAACTTGTTTTCATTAATGGCATGGGTTTTTCAGTGGATTTTCTCTCGATTTCCTTGTGTGTGAGCAGTAACCTCCTGATAAATAAAATGATGGACTGTACACCTAAAATAAATTTATGGTGGCAATATCAGCCACTAATCATTCACATGCTCGTGCAAGCATTTGGGAAATCAATATTCCCTCCATTGGATTACTCTATAAATACCTATTGAATTGCTTGGTATCATCATTGCATTTTTTGAGTTGATCTATTTGTAAGTAGTGGATTTTTTCATAGTTTCGAAGCTACACATCTTCAATGGACAAGTCCAAGGTGCGTTGAAGTTCTAGAGTAGGTGTGAGTAATTTGCAGCATGAAATGGAACAACATGCTCGTGATGCTCCTAAGGCAAGTGCTCGAGGTGTGGGCAAGGGATCAGGGCACTGTAATTCTCCTATTGTGCTCTCTTCAAGCTCTAGTGGCGATGGGTCTGAGACTAACTTAGACTATCTTTGTTGTCTTGTGGCCATGTCCGAGCTCATGGGTGTTGATGAAGAGGTCCTTGTAGTTTCACCAATAACTGCAATGGCACTGTGTTGAGTTGTTGGGGTTCATGTTGATGTGGATAGAAAAAGGAAAGTGGTTCCTCCTCAGACTAAAACGAGAACCAAAAGAGATCGCATGTACTAGGGTCATGTATTGACTAAATGATTTTTGGTTCTTCTATGTGTTGCTCATGGGTGGTACTTTTTTAGTGGTTCATCTTTTGGATGTGGATGTGTGCGTGCATGGCACACTGGTTACTAGGTGTAACCATTTTTTTATTCCTTAGATCATACACTATGTTTTCTAATGATGAGGAATACTTTTTGGAAGGTGAATTCGAATTTAATTTTAATGAAATTGATTTTGAAATTAACAATGAGGCTCGATGATTGTTGATCTCCTTTTTTATAAAGGATATTTTATGACTCATTGTTAGGGGTTAGATCTTTGTATCTAGAGGCTTAGTGTTTGTACAGTCAATTTGTTCACTGTAGGTTTTTTCTGAAGGTATTAGCTAGTATGTTTTGTCTAGGACAAGAATATTATAAAACAAGAAGGCTCTGCTTATGTAATTACAGATATGGAAGCAATAAGTAACAATCTATTAGAACAATTTCTCTCCTTGTTTCATGTCATGAGTTGTAAATGATTTTATCAATGATATATTCATTCATCTTCAATGGTATATTTGAGTGTTTACCTCATTTTCCTACTTTAACTTAACGAGTTAATTAATTTTCTTAGAAATGAGTTATAGATTTATGATGTCATCTTTAGGATTCCTTAAGGAGTGTTGTTTTGATATCTGAAAATCTCATAGTGTAAATCATTGTCATGATATGTTCATGATATTTGGGTTATGTTTTATGTGACTCATGTCCAATGGATGAGGCACTGGATTATTTCTTTAGGATCCCTGTTTGAGAGTATAGGGTTGTAGTTCTAAGCACAGTGGTTTAATGTCTGAACTATATAATACATCAAACCTTGTCTCTTTGGAGATGTAAATATTACATTAATTTTCAGTCTTGTTGTTTTAAGATAATTGTTTTTATTCTTTGGTTTTTCCACAACCAGGATAATTGCTATCTAATTGCATTGGTGGGGACTATATCTGTTTAAGGAAGTTTTCTTACTAGGTCATGAAATATTCATATGAACACAGTTAGGAAAACCCTCCTTGGTTTCACAGAGCCAAAAGTTTAGGATATCTCATTCTTTGATTGAATCTTGTTAGTTGGCCACTAGCCTTTGTGGTTCTTTAATAAATAGGTTGGCTACCTCTTAGGGAATTACAAAGCCTTAGCTAGAAAATTAAAACACAAACACCTATCATGACTTTCTCACTTAGCCAGTTTTTGGGGGGCTCACGTAGTGGACAGTCTGAGGTTACATTAGCCCAAAGTGCATGTGTGTTGTTGTTTACATAGTCGACATCATATTCCACTTGTGAACATTTTTTACAAATAGTCGAGACATGTTCTGCATCACCTTGGAAAATTAAGGCTTGATCTTCCCTTTTCTTCTGGACAAACAATTGAGGTGTGTTCCACATCATGTTTGATAGTAGAGGATTGATCCACCTTTTTTTAACTTTTACCTCTTCTTTTTTAGTCTTTGATAGATGATTAATTAATCTTGTTGTTTTTGCATACATATGTTTAGAATGTCTACTTTAGTGTGAGTTTGATGTAGGGTCATCCTCTCACTAAAGTGGGGGCTAAATGTAGTGTAGAAAAATGTATCCTTTTTACATTTTCACACTTCTTTAGGCCCTCCTAGTTAATTTTGACTTAATTGTGCCTTAATTTAGTGTACCAATTTACACTTTCACAATTGTTTAGGGATCCTTTAATTAATTGAGCTTAATTGGACCCTTAATTCATTTACCAAGCCTATTTTATTATATTTTCCGAAGAGGAAAATTGACATTAATTAATACCTTACCATAACACTTCTCATTGATAAATGTGTGTCCTAGGTTTAGGGACCTAGGATCCATTCGCCCATGGGTGAATGGGTCCTCCCTTACACCTAGGACCTAAATTTAAATTATTCTTTTGGTGGTATTTTAACATATTCAAATTTATATTCAGATATTGGCTTGTGATATTTAAATTTTAGGAAATTAAGAATACATAACTATAAATATAAGTTTATTTCAGTATGTTTCACCTAGAATATTTTCAAGAGATCAAGTTAGAATTCAAGATCATTTCAAGAGAAATTCAAGGAATTCAAGAGAAGAATTATTATAGTTTTATTGAAGCAATCAAGATTTAATTGTCTTATCAAAGTCTTCTTACATCATGCATGTTTTTGGAGCTAATATGATGATGTAGGTTTGAAGATCCATTCAAGCATTCAAAGAATTATTTCAAGTCAAGATTGAAGGTTCAAGAACCGCATCCATTGAATCCATTTCATGCAATTTGCAGATTTAAATTGCAAGTTTTATGCAAGGGTTTGTTGAATGGTAACATAGATTTGTTCATTCTTCATTCCCTCTTTCACGTTTTATTTCATTTCAAGGTTTAATTACCAAAATGGGGTTTGACCAAGGCAAACCCCCATTCACAAAAAACAAAAAATTGAATATCTCTTGAAGAGAAAAAAATTGAAGAATATTTCAAAGATGCAAAAGTTACCATAAAAGTTTTCATCTTACGAAAACTCATCTACAAAATTTATTTTTGGCTTTCTGAACCTGAAACATGGAAAAATTGGAGGATTCAGATCTATAATAGAATTTCTTGAAAGTTGCAAACAAACCCTAACTAAGGACTATTAACCCTTGGGTGAATAAGTCCTAGATCAACTTTAGAAATTGACTTTTGGTGACTGGTACACATGCCTTTTCCCATCTATTATTTGCATTCTATTTTCCAGTTCTATCAGTATTGAGCTTAATCTGGTTGTTTCAAGTATTAGATTGCAATTTGGTGTTGATTTACTATTTTTTTGTTTTTCTCCCCGAAGTGTTTTTTGACTAGGATGTCTTGACAAAAAAATGAAATTGATAGATTCACACTTTGAACTGATTCACCTAATGGTTGATAATCATTTTATTGTGTGGATCTCATTTTCTAGTGAATTGAAAAATAATAAGTCCATTATACCCCACATTGATGCCACCTCGCCTATTTTTCTTTTTTTCACATCTAATTTCTCTAATTCTTCTATTCTCTATGCTAGAGATTCATTGTTATCCAACTACAATGTCAGTGTGGTATGTAGGTTAGGAAACATGAATTTCATGGGAACCAGTGCATCAATTCCATATACTATTTAGAATGGTGTAAATTTATTATTTCTTTTGTGGAATCTATGTGTAAGAGAGGGGGACCAACCACGTCAAGGCCCCAGGTCAGAGAGCTCCAAGAGAATAAGGCTTCCCTAACTTACCTCAATTTAAGGGAGCTTTAGGAGATGCAGGATGATAATGATGAGCACTATAAGACACTTTAATCACTCTACAAAATTGAGATTTGAAAGGGGGGCTAGCTGAGTCAGCTTTTGGATTCAAAAATTTGTCATAGATAGCTCTCTACTAGAGGATAAAAGTGAAATTTTGGAATGATAGCATGGTGCACTTGTGTCTCTTAGGTGCATTGGCATTCGTACAACTAGAGGACCAAAAAGATAGGGTTGGATTTGAAAGAAAAAACTAATGACCAAGATAAATATGTTTGAAAGGCCAAAATAACACTAAGACATGAATAAAGTATGTGTGAATATGATAAAGTAAGTAGATCAATGCTAGGGTGACAATAATGATCTCACCGAAAAGCGTTTTCACCAACTAGCTCCACAAAGCACATTCACCTACATACAATAAGGAGGAAAATTGTTGGCGGGCTGCATAGGGGTCTACCTCAAACAGGCGCCTATTTTTTTGTTTCCACCTCTAGGGATAGCCATGTTTGCGATGATGAAGAAATAATATGATAAAGAAGGGAATAAAGAAAAAGAACACTAAAACATTAAAAAATAGTAACGTGCTTACTCAACCAAATAATAGAGGAGAGGAGTAGAAATATTGACACCTCCAACAAGAGTGCTCAAGGCTAATGGGGAATAAAATGAGAGGAAATCAAGCCTCTACTGCAATGGTGTTATTCTACACTTTCTCTACCAAATTAACAAAATGATGGAATTGCTACTATGGAGTGCAAAAATGTTGCTTGAATTCTTGAAGTGAATGCTTAGAGGTTGTGATTTTTCAAGAGAGAAAATCCAACCTTGAAATGAATGAAGGAATAGTGGATTTGAAGGAAAGAGTGAAGAAAACAACCATATTTAGGTCGGTCAGCCGAAGGGGGCATTACAATTTGACTTCCAATGAGAAGTGTAATGCCTCTATAGGCTCTAGCCACGGGAATCTTCCAGGGATGTAAGTATGCTGCGTGGATGTGTTTGTGTCATGCGAGAATCCCCAATAGTTATTCTTCTATTAAAACTCAAAATAGGTGCCAAGTGGAATGAAGGCAGTGGGCTTATGTGGAAATTAGCCTTTGGATTTGGTTTCCTAAAGTGAGGAAGGGTAAAAGGGGAATTTGCGTAAGGGGTGAAAATTCACTCCTATACATTTTTGCCCCACTTTGGCGAGCACGAACACTAGTGAGTGGTTTGGTAAAGTAGATTGAAGAAGTAATAGAGTTAGAGATGTCTACCTAAAACATCGAGGAAGCAGACCACGATCTAGAAAATTCGAGATTGTAGGACAAGCAAAGGAATTCATAGCTCCACAAAACTATGAAGCTGAAGAAAGAAAGCGCCTTACAAGCTCACGGACCTACAACGAAGGTATCCTCCAAGAAATATCACATGAAGGAAATTGAGAAAAGAACCTTATAGATCCATAGACCTACAAGGAAGGTATCCTCTAAAACCTCTGACATGACAAAAATTGAGAAAAAAAAATTCTTTAGTCAAAAATCCACTTCACAGGCACACCGATGAAGCCAAATTTTTACCCATAGATAGAACATGTCAAGAAGTGGCCATGTAGGCAAGTAAGCAGATAGTCATGTAGACTGTTGATAGGTTGGAAGAATTTCAAAGGGGTCCCTCAAGAACCCTTCAAAAGGAAGAGGGGTCCACTCTGGGGATACACTATTTGAGAAGTGAACTCTAGTCAAGTTGCCCCCAAGCTAGATGTAAGGATGTGAATCAGGTATAGTCAGGCTACCCCTGAGCTAGATGCAAAGATTTGAAGTAAGTCTAGTCAATTTTCCCCCAAGCTAGATGTAAAGATAGGAAACAGGTCTAGCCGGGCTACCCCCGAGCTAAATGCCATATAACTTACTTGAGATAAAGACTTTCAAAGGGGTCCCTCAGGAACCCAATGTAAAAAGAGAGGGTCCACTCAAGGGATGCGCAGTTCGAAAGCTGGTGCCTTATTTCTCAAATCGATTTGTCATCAAGGAATCCTTTTGAAAGATGTTCACTTCATCAAGGAATTCTAAAGGAAGAATATTCCCCCATGTGAGGGAAAGATCAAAGTTGTTCCCACTTCGGAGGAAGGCTCCCAAGTTATTTCTTTATGAACCCGTGATTAAGGAAACATGTTCTATTAGGGTTTCAAGTTGAGCATGCAATTCTTATCAAAGAAGTGTGTGAAGATCCTTAAGAAAGGATTCATTGAAAATGAATGCATTTTCTGAAGATCCAAGTGATGTAAAGTTGGCATTGTCACACATGAGAGGGACAACTCAAGCAAAGAAAACAGAAATATAAAGAGAAAGAAAAAATAATAAAAACAAATGACATAGGGGTAGCCTGATATTTTGGGGTCAAATTTTATCATAAATATATATGTGTAATAATAGTATATAAATGAATTTTCATCAACACCCTACTATATCAGGCCATGTGAAGAATGCACAAGAAGACAAAGTAAAAATAAAAAGTTGGGTCAACATGGAAGGAATCCTAAATGCCCCCAACGCTTTGCATCATCCCCAATCAACCAAAATTATATCACAAACATGGAAGAATGATGATACAAATAGAAGAAAGTTTACAACACAAAAACCACACCTGTATCCAAGCACCAACAAGGGTGATGATGGTTATCTAGGTATACATAGCATTTATGGGTGAAACGCATCACAACACACATACATCTAATCTAAAGATAAAGTAGGGGTCTCCCCCTAATATTGATCAACCAAGAGGTTTTCATATTTCCACTCTAGATCATCGTAGGGAGGAAGGAGGACAAGTCTACAGTGGTGGAATGTTAAGGGGAGGAGATTTTGACCCTCCCACAACAAGGGCTAAGGAAGGACCTGCAAGGTCTCCATCACTCAAATCTTGTGGGTCTAAGGTCAATGACTTCATGAAGGTTGCTAACAAGGTCAAAAATCTATCCACTCAGTTAAACATGCACTTAACAGGAGTGCCACATTTCACCTCGACGAATGGAGAAGATTGCACTTGAGGTTCACCGCTAAGATCGTTGAGCGATTCGGGAGTGGTGACAAACTCAGGGGAAGACGAGATTGGTTCCATTACTAAGATGGAACAAGTTAGCATGGGGCCAACCTTCAAAGAAGGTGGGATCCTCCTACATCCTTCATTGTTACAGGGACCACTCTCTACCTTCTTCTTTGTTGGAGGAGGAAAAATCCTCACAGACAAGGAAATAAGGATAGGGGAAGAGGAGGAAAGAACTGTGATAGATACAATTAAGGTGTTAATCATATCTACGGGCTTTTGGAAAGGTGGAACATTCAAAATGGATGTCCAAAAGGGCAGCTCCAGTAAAGGGGTGATGAACACATGTACATTTCTAGGTGCATTTGTACTTGCAACAAAATCTAGAAGTGATATATAGTTGGTTTGAATGGAAACAAAGGTGAGGAGAGAGGAGGATGTGGTAGAAGCCCCTGATATAGGGGTGGTCATATCCTCTTCCTTCCTTTTTGAGATAGCCTATTAAGCCAAGAGAGCCTTTCTTCAGTGCTTGTGTTCAAGTGCAAGGTAGTTTCTACAACTCTTACAACTAGAGGCTGAAGGTTGTGAAGGAGAAAGATTCTCCTGTTTAGCTATGGGAGTGTCCTCCATGGTTTTTCCAGTGAAGGGACAAAATCCTAGATGGGAGTAGGAGGGATAGGTTTATAAATAGCAGGGAGAGTTGGATCCAACACCTCAACAGTGGGCCTCTTCCTATTCACTACTTTAGAAATAGGGATGGTAGGAGGCCGAAATGGCCAAGACATAGACGATTCCCCATGGGTGGCTTTCTTTCTACCATACCAAATAGACCTAGGCTCTTTGGGTAAGACAGGAATCTCAAATGCGAGATGCTTGGACCTTCTCCAAGTGGGCACCATAGTATTCTCTCATAAATGCAAGGTAGAAGAAGATGGCACCACAATACAGCAAGAGGAAGTGTCAGGCTAAATAGTGGAAGAGGAAGAAGGGGGATCTTGGGATCACTTCTCTTCTTCTCTTCTACTTGCCTTGGTGGCATCATTGTTAGCTTTCAAGTAAGCCCTATGTGAAACAACACAAGGCAAAGGAGGGTATCTCACTTTTTTCCTAGAATGCCCTTTCTTGTAATTTTTATATGTGTGATACAAGAGGTCCTTCCTGGGTGGGAGAGGACCAATAGGCATAGGCCAAAAGTAATCCAAGGTATAGATTCCATGTGCAATCAATGGTCTATAACCGATGTCATGGACAACATGTACCAAACCCCCATGACTGAATTTCAAACACTTATGCACAACTAAGGGAACTCCATTCATAGCTACTAGCCAAGGGATATGTAGCTTCACTCAGAAGAGTTCAGACCCTAAGATTATATCAAACATAAGATTCACAGGCTTAGGTCCAACAAGGACTGATAGGAAAATACTACCTATAAGAGGTACATAAATTACATCATGTGTGTAGATGATACTTATAGGTGCATCATATCAATCTTTGTGTAGGAATTTTATTAACATGATCTCCTCAGTTATAATTTTTACTTGAGATGTTGAATCAATGAGAACACCTGCTACGGTATTCTCATTTATCCTTGCAGGAACGTAGAGAGGAGATGGTTCCCTATTAAAGACCATCGGTAGGTCCTATGAAGGGAAGGTTATATCCTTACTACTATTCATAGGTTGGATGGGGGCAATAGTTTGATTTAAGAAAGAGGCCATCACACACACTAAAAAACACTTCGATAGAGCCTCATAAGGGTTACAGTATAAGGCAGTGACCCAATTCAAGTTTCATTACACCACACTTTCAAAACCTTCCAAATACACCTACTAGGGGTCATAGGTTTGGTTGCAAGGTGAAAGCCTCACAACACTCATACCTAAAATTATCCTAGGATACAAGGAAAGTAACTTTGAGTATCACAAAACAGAACCAAAATGGTTCACGTCAAGTTCACCAAAAATGTAAGAGAGGGGGACTAACCACATTAAAGCCCTAGGTCATGAAGGGTCGAGAGTAGTAGGCTTCCCTAACTTACCTCAGCTTAAGGGATTCTTAGGAGATGTGGGATGAGAATTATGAGGACTATAAGACCCTTTGATCACTCTACAAACCTAAGATTTGAAAGAGTGGCTAGGTGAGTCAGTTTTTGGATTCAACACTATGTGTCTCAAATAGCTCTTTGTCGGAGGACAAAAGTGCAATTTTGGGATGACACCATGGTGTGCTGGCATCTCTCAGATACGTTGGTGTCTTAATAGCCAAAGGGCCAAAAAGAAAAGGTTGGATTCGAAAGAAAAAACTAACATTCTATTTAACTATGTTTGAAAGGCCAAAATAACACTAAGACATGAATAAA